>JAIVFJ010000086.1:197500-262806 GCA_025765615.1 Zopfochytrium polystomum
TCTCCCTCCTCTACGCTTTTACGCCGTTCACCTCGTGTAAACAAACCTGTCTGGATTTCTTTTCTGAGGTACCTCATTTCCTACCACGTAGGAACCTTTTTTCTTTTTCTTTTTTTTTTTTTTTTGGTTTTTGGTGTTATTCGTTTTTCACTTCCACACCCCGTGGTTGGTTTTGCGCTCTCTCAGCCCCTGGTTATCAAGCAGATGCTCTCTTCTATCGTTGCGCGCGTTTTTTTCAATTCATCTCTACTTTGTTTCCGCACCCCACCCCACCAAACCACCACGAAAAAAGAAGAAAAAAAAGAAAAAAAAAGATCTGCGACAATACAGACAGTATATCTCACCATCAATATAGTGCGCGTGGGGTGCTATGACCTGGACTGGAGTGCTGCAAATGGCATTTGTAGAAGGAATAATGGTCTCAGAACAGTATGTGACAATTCTGGAAAATAGTCTTATCCCAAGCCTCGATGAACTGGGACTTGACCTGCAGGAATTACCTTTCAGCAAGACAACAATCCCAAGCACAAATCAAAATACACCAATGGATGGCTGGAAGAGCTGAGTGGCCAGCTTAATCTCCAGACCTGAACCTATCAAGCATCTTTGGAGAGATTTTAAACTTGGCTGAATTCCTTGGAAATGGTCTTTCCAAGGAATTCAGCCAAGCTCCAACAGCGCTGCCAGTGGAGGTAAATTTCCCCTGAAGTTTGCCAGAACTTGATTAAAAGTATGCCTTGGGGAATTGCCACTGTGATTGCAGCAGGTGGGGGGTCACACTATGTTAGGCGGAACTGACTGGTGGACCCGAACCTATTGTGACTGTCAGTTATCATTCTCACGATGCCCATGGGAGAGCGAGCCACTGCCAATGCAGACCTGGGCACTGGCTTGCGCTGATGACAAATACTCTGAGTATTAAGTGGAACGGAAACCCGGTGTCAACAGTTTTCCTCCTCCTCTGCTCAAGCAGATAATATAGGAGAGGTTTTTACCCTGTGCCAGTCACGCTTGCCTAGCAACTATTACAGCGTGTATATCATCATCATGTATGTAATTCATAACAGAGTTTTTTTTCTCTTTCTCTCCAAGTTGGGGAGAAGGACCACCCACAAACACACATCTCCACTTCATTCACTCCTTCCACTCACTCACTCAGAGTAGACTGTTTACACACTACATGCTGAATAAAAAATTTCGTTGCACATCCACAAAATTGGGCCAATGGTGCAGTTCACTTCCTTTGCCTCTTTCTGGTGCAATTTAAAAGCTAGGGGAATGAAATTTGTAAGCACTTTAGTCTAACACAAGGTAACATTTGCTAAATTTCTCAAATTCCTATGATGGTCTTAAGCATGTGTGACAGCCACTGTAAATAAATACTGGTGTGGAAGCACTCCCTCACATTTGACTGTGTCGACCACGACGCTGATTGGGCAGCAGCCGTTCCCCCATCTCTCTCTCTCTCTCTCTCTCTCTCTCTCTCTCTCTCTCTCTCTCGCTCTGTCTCTCGCTCTCTATCTCTCTCTCTCTCTCACATTACTATGCGGCACTTGTTTACCCTCCTTTGCTCGTTTTTCCTTTTTGGTTGACACAGCCATCCACTGTCTCTCTCTGTCTCTGTCTCTGTCCTTGTCTCTGTCTCTGTCTCTGTCTCTGTTTCTGCAAAAAACTCTGGAGACCTTTCTCCTTCTCAATCACTATACCGGCACCTCGGCGCCCGCGGCAACGCAACAACTAACTGCAACTACAACAAGCGGGGGCTTATCCTCCTGCACATCCGACCCCCCCCAGACTACCTCCCTTCCTTCCTACCTTTCCCCCTCCGATCTCTACTCCGTGGGTAGCCGGCGGTTAACGCCCTTCTCCCGCCGTCCGCCCGAGGCGCCTCCCGCCATCGCGTTCCCACCATCGCCATCAACATCGCCATCACCATCGCCATCACCATCCACCAAATCGTTGTCATTCCGTCAGGCAGCCTGTGGACGTCGACGACAACAACAACAACCACTAGACCTTGATCTCTCGATAGAATGACAGAGGTCGTCTCCTCCTCCCCACTGTCCCCGACTGGCGCCGGGGCACCGAGAGTTTTCGCAATCGCCGTCAGGTCCTCTTTGCATTCCCAGGTGTGTGTGTGAGATTGAAAGAGAAAGAGAAAGGGAGTCGGATTCTGCGATCCCGCCCTCCGCAGACATCCCTCGTCCCATCTCGGAACCTATCTGACCTCGCCGCGTTTCCGTGGATAAATACCTTTGCATCCACCCTCGAATGTATATAGGATCCACATGACGATTCAGCAGCATTAGGAACGACAAACGAATCTCCAACCCTCACCAACGCCAGCCCCGTCCAGTCTCCCGCCATCAACCGCATGGCATCAGATATCTCGCTGCAGCTCTCCGTGTCTTCAGAGTACGATTCGGACTACGAGTACGACGATCACATAAAGAGCAGCAGCGGGGGAGGAGGCATCGGGGTTTCAGCCGCCGGCTCCTCGCTGAGAGATTTCTCGGCGGTGGCGGCGTCGGGAGGAGCCACCGCCAAATCGTTCGACGTGGGGTTGACGTCGCCTCTCGCGGCGGGCCGGAATCAGAGCATCGCAAGCGGCCTCGGTCCGCTAATGGCCCCGCCTCCGCCGCCGTTAATCGCGCCAAACAAGTCGAGCGTGTCCTTCTTTGAAGGTTTGGAGCAAGATCTTTTTGTTCGATACTGAACAACCCGATCACAGAGCCCGAGGCGGAAGACGACGACGAATGCGGGAGCGTGGCGTCGTCGCAATCATTGCCGGCAGCAGGAGAGGAGCCGTTCGAGTACGACGTGTTTCTGCTGCATCAGTAAGCGTCTCCCTTTTTGCAGTTGCAAACGCAAGCGCTCCACTCACATGCCATGACAGCCCAAGCGATCGCGACATCGTCGACAAACTTCGAGACGGCCTTCTTCACCAAGGCGTGTCCGTGTGGGCACCCGAGTTTGGGTCTGGGGACGATGACGCTGATGGGGAAAGAATAGCCATGTTTGACGCACACGCTGTCAACGATAGCGCAGTCGTGTGTCCCGTCCTCTCACTATCATTCGAGGTGAGCACCTCCATTTGTACCTAGTCCCATGTTCCGCTTCGACTGACAATACCACGCATCCAGTCCCGACAGGCGTGCAAGTCCACGCTATGGTACGCGGATGCGAAAGAGAAGCCTTTCTTCCCCATTGCCGTCGAACGCCATTTCGTGCCGTCCTGGTCAGGAATGATTCTCTCGGGTCTTCCCAAAGCCGATCTTGTTCCTGTCATCAACGAAGACTCACTCTCAGACGTTTGGAAGGACGCAATGGCGGAGGTCGCAGCGCGTGTACAGCGTATAAGATCTCCGGACGGCAAAGAAGAAAATCCGTCAGTGAAGGCCGCCAAGCTGCGTCGTCTGTCCACCCGGTTAGGTTCGTTCAGCATGACCATGGCCACCAGCAGTCCCATTTTCCCAATGCCATTTGGTCGAAGTTCCATGCTCAATCCATTAGCGTCAATGGAGCCTTTGCGGCCCCAGCGCATTTCTGTCGTCGTGGATCCAGCAGCAACAACCACACCTCGCTGGAGCGCCGAGATTCGCGGTCGCCCCGATTCCGTTCAAAACCAAACAAATCTTTCACTTCCGCTTCCATCCGGTTTGCCCCTGTTGCAGTCTTGGTTGAAACCCGTCTTGCTGCCTTCCTTGGACAGCGACTCGAGCTGCAACGATCTTGAAGTAGAACGGCTCGCTTCAAAGTTGCACCCCGGAACGCGAACTTGGCTCGTTGATGACGTGAAATCTTGGCTGCTCGACGCTTCGGCGGATAGCCCAAGCGTTCTTTGGATAAGGGGTGATCCTGGCACCGGCAAATCTGTCGCGTTTGCGCACCTGATCCAGGCATTTCATGGAGAAACCACGGATGACGTTCCTCTTGTCCCGGTCGCGCATGTTTGTCTTCGACCGGATCGCGGTGGCAGCTCCGCCTCCACAACCGCGACTTCTGCCATTCACACGCTCGCCTACCGTTTGGCGACCTTGTCCTCACCCCTCGAGGCAGCTCTCTTGTCCGCACGTGCGGCGGCACTGCCAAAGTCGCAGACTTCGACAGACGTGACACCCGCCGAATTCGCCGACGACGACGACGCACCGACTGCCCAGCGTTTCCGGCGCCTCATCGCCGACCCTCTAACAGCGGTCTTGTGCAACGAGGACGATGAGGACTACGACGGCCTCCCTGTCCCACTGTCTTCATCTATGCCCCCCCTGCCGCCACCACCAATCCTCCTCGCCATTGACGGCGTCGATGCCCTACCCCCCGACGCTCTCCGCGATTTTTGTCTCGCCATCGCGGGCGAGTCAACGCGTGCTCCATTCACTGCTGCGACCCCGGCGGTCGGCCGCCGCAGAGTGCGGCGACGCGTAAAGTTTCTCATCACTGCGTGCAAGACAACACCAGGCGGCCGCGACATTGAAGCTGAGCTGCGCCCGCTGCTCGTTGTGCCCACTGCGGGAAGCGGCAGTGGTTCACCCGGAGAGCGGCCCAGCCCGTCGACGGAGGACGCAGAAAAGAACGCGTCCGCAGCGGCGGGGACGGGAGCCAGTTCACCAACGACTGCGGCGGCTCTTGCCTCACAGCTTGCAAAGACGCGCTCGCTCCTGAAGTGCGTCGACCTCGCCGGCGTCAACCAGCGCAGGGATCTGACCTTGTACGCCGGATCGCTTGTTCGCTCTGTCCTCCGCGACCCTGACGTCGCTGACCCAGACGACTGTGACGAGGCGGCGAGAGCTTTGACAGCAAAGTCTAGCGGCAGGTTCTTGTGGATGCCGCTTGCGTTTGAACCCCTCCTGCACCCTGGCGTTGGCGGAGAAATGGTGCTCGACGAAAACGGGAACGCGACGATACCAGGACCGAGGCCACCCATCACTTTCAAAAATATCTCGGAGCTTCTTAGTGCTATTGAAACTTTTCCAGAGGGACTGTCGGCCATCTGCCTGGGTCTCCTGTCGTATTCATTTCCATTTTCAGCGCCACCGGCAGAGCCAGTGACTACGTCAAAAGGTGCGCCACCGCCGACTCAGTCCGCTGCCGGCTTATACCAGGATGCGTTACTCCGAAGGCTTCTTGGGCTTTTGGCGAATGTGCGGGAACCAGTTACGATCTCGGTCCTGTCTGATCTCCTGGAAGAAGTCCCCGAGCGTGACATTCGCCGCACTCTATACCGCGCGTCTTGCTTCTTGCAGATTTTCCCGTCTCCGGCGCCAGTCACCAGCAGTTCTTTCCCAACAACTATTCCAACAACATCATCCAAGCTCACCGCAGCGACTCCAGCCCCAGTAGCAGACAGCATTGCGGTTCAGCTGTCACACCCGGAGGCCTTTGCGGATGTTCTCGCAAACTGCACGGACAAACGTTTCAAAATCGACGTCTTCCGATCAGAAGCGGACCTCGCGATGCGCTGCGTCGGTCAGCTGGTGCGGCGACTCCGTCCTAACCCACTGAACATGGAGGATCCCGCCGCCTGGCTGAATACCGAAGTGCCCGAGCTGGACTATCGCGTTGCAGCAAGGGTGCCCGAAGTGCTTCGATACGCTGCTCGCAACTTTTCGGTTCACCTTGCCCGCGTTGGAGGAGTCGAGTTCGTTCAGGCAGAGGACTCGCCCGAGACTGGAAAACTGGATGGTGCGGCGTCCAGGGCTCTGCAGGATGTTACAGGACTGTTCTGTTCAGAAAAGTTGTTGGAGTGGCTCGAACTGCTGTCGCTGATGGGACTCTTGGACTCGGTAGCGCTTCCGTCCCTTCGAGCTACACAGAAATACGTTCAAGCCATCCGGCCTATGAGCACCTGGAAATCGGTCGTAAGCTTTTTCCAGAAAAACGTGCTCCCAGGCAAGCCGTCATCCGCTGCTGGGACCGCCTGCCGCAACGAACGGCTCCGCCACTGATGTTGTAGCGACGGCAGCCATGCTTGAGTGACTCAGTGCCGCAGCCGATCCAGCGCCTGCTTCAAACAGCAGCGACAACCCCTGGAGTCGCGCAGCCCGACCTTGCTCAGACAAAGCAGCTCATCCGCGACGCCCAGCGTTTCGTTACGACTTTCCGCTACCCGCTCTCGCGGTCCTGCGTTCCACGTCTACATCTCAGCACTCCCCTTCAGCCCCTCCGCGACCGCGCTCCACCGCGCCAACGTGTCCCGCGTCATGCGCGCTGCCGCCGTCGCGGCATCCTCCACATCCAGTGGTACCGCGACCACAGCCTTCCGCCGCGTCCCCGAGGTCGTCCGCTCCGGGACCGCGCGGCAGACCTGGCCGGCAAGCCTCTGGACCTTCCGCGGCGCTTCGCGCTCCGTCACCGCCGTCAGCATCACCCCCGACGGCCGCCACGTGGTCGCAGGCGGCCACGACGGCGGCGTGCGAGTTTACGACGCTGACACGGGCAGCTTGGTCCGCTTCCTCGAAGGCCAGCCCGGCGAGGAGGTCTGGCAGGTTTCCAGCAGCCCGGACGGCCGCTGGGTCATTGGCGGAAGCGCGGACGAAACCGTGCGCACGTGGGATGCGCGAGCGGGGCGGTGCGTGCGGACGGTGCGCGCCCGCACGTGGAGCGTCAACGCACTCGTCGTCATGCCCGAGGGCGGTCAGGTCGTGTCTGCGTCCTCTGCCGAGCGTGCTGTGCTGGTGAAGGATTCCAAGACGGGCAACGTCGTCCACACGCTGAAAGGCCACCAAGGCGGTGTCGTTTGCGTCGCGGTCTCGGCCGGTGGCTGAGTGCATCGTGTCGGGCGGCGAGGACAAGACGATCCGCCTGTGGGACGCGCGCACCGGTCGCGGCATCCGAACCCTCGAGGGCCACCACAACACCGTCAACGCCGTCGCCGTCTCCGCCGACGGCATGTGGATCGTCTCGGGCTCCAAGGACACCACCGTCCGCGTTTGGGACGTGCAGTCCGGACGCTGCGTCGTAGTTCTGGAAGGCCACACCCTCTCGGTCAACTGTGTCGCCATCGCCGCGGACGGCCGTCGCATCGTATCGGGCAGTGACGACCGCACGGTCAAAGTGTGGGAGGTCGACCTCGAAGAGCGGCTCGAGCAGGTTCTCGGCGGCGTCAAGACCGAGGCCCACGAGGGCCACGGTGACGCCGTCCGCGCCGTCGTCGTCTCCGAGGACGGCCGCTTCGTCGCCAGCGCGGGATCCGACTCGACCGTCAAGGTCTGGAGCGCGGAAACCGGCCGCCTCGTCCGCACCGTCGAGGCCCGCGCGCTCAATGTCGGCAGCTGGGAGGAGGCCGCGCGACGCGTCGCCACTGCGGAGATGAACGGCCAGTCGGACGGCGGCGTGCTGCTCCCCGGCAGCGCCGGCGCGATCCCGGGTGCCCCCGGCGGCAGCAGCTCCAATGGCGTCGGCGCAGCTTCGCCCGCGGTGGCGGCGCAGGCGGTGGACCGCGCGGCCGTCAAGACCACCGTCGTGTCCGTGAACGGCGTGCCCAAGGACCGGCGGCTGGTCCTGACGGTCGTCAACGGAAAAGTCGGTGATGATGACGCGGCAGGACGCCGAGGCGTTCCAGCGCGGCGACGGGTCCGTCGTCGCCCCGACGCTGAAGCAGCTCAACGCGGATGCCGGGTCATCCTCGTCCTTCCCTCCCCGCCGCGTTTTCGTCTGGCCACCAGCACCACCACGGATCCTCCACCATGGTCAACATGTTTTCGAACGGCGGCATCATCAGCGCGTGGAACGCCGGGTGGTGGCTGGCGGACGACGGGTGGGTGTGGGACAAGAAGGAGGGCGGGTCGCGGAGGTTCTGGGTGCCGCCGCAGCAGCGGGGCATCCTGACGAGTTTCCAGGGGCGCATCGTCGCGCTGGGAACGCCCTCGGGGCAGGTTGTGATTCTACACGTGTGATAGACGGTCGTTTGGGCGACGATGAGTGTTGGGGGGTTCGGCGTTGACCCGCGTTTTCCTTTTTCTTTTTTTGTCCGTCCTTTCCCCTGCGTGTCATTTGATTGCAGCGATGATTCCAGCAACCCGCCACCCATTAGCGATTACTTTTAAAAATTACTTTGGCGGCGGTTTGCTCTGAAGATCAGTTAACAGTTCCTTCTCGTTTCCTCGACCCACTCTCATCTCGGTCCTTTTTTTCTTTTGCGGCTGTATGTTCCCGGCATCGTTTCCATGTTGTTTAAGTGTGCCGGACAGCCCTTTCCTTCCTTTTTTCTCTCTACCATCGAGTTCATCTTTTGACTCCTCCCTATCCAAATCCTAGCCTCAGTCCAAAGATCTTTTTTTTTCGTCACGCCCTTTTTTACTCCTCTCGCGTATCCTCTCAGCCTTCTAACGGACTTTTTCTTTGCTTTCCTGCCTCCTTTTATCCCATTCCCACCCCCCACTCCTATTCTCAGACTGATTCGGTTTTTCGTTTCTCTGGTTTCTTACAATATGAAAAAGAAAGAACGGCCCCGCGTTTTGAACGGTGAAAAAGCCCCGCCTCCGTTTCTCTCGATCTCTTTGCCCGCCCTTCATCCATCAAGTATCCCGTTGTAAGGAAGGCGTCAGGAAGCGGCTGCGGCGGCGGTTGTCTGCGGAGCGGCCGCCGCATGGGCCTCCCGCGCGAGCGGCGCCGTCGCAATGAGGTTCTTGTAAAACCGCAGACCCTCCCAGCTGTCGTCGCGGCAAATCAGCCCGTACCGCTCCGTTACCCTGAAAAAATTTCGGGTGGTCGTCAGGTGGAACGCAACAAAAAAAAAAAAACCAAAAAAATTGAAAAAAAATCCAACAAACAAACCAGCAACTGCTCGCTCGCCAGCACGACCGGCACGCCCTCCGCCGCCGCCAGCTCGTACGCAGACACGCCCCTCCTCTGCCTCCCCGCTTCCTCCAGCCGCGCCAGCACCCGCGTCGCGATCGCGTCGTCGCTGTACGCGCTCGACTGCACCACCAGCAGGCCGCTCTTTTCAAAGCGCCGCACGCGGTAGGGCAGTTTCATCGTTTCGAAGAGGGATACGCTGGTTTGCAGGTCTTTCGGGGAGATGAGGGCTTATTTCGGGGAAGTCAGTCGATGTTTTTTGATGGTTCGAGAACGGAATTCGGGTGACGCGGTTTTTTGCAGCACTTTTTTTTTTTTTTTTTTTCTTACCAGAGCCGCGCGCGCGGTTGAAGAGGCAGTACAGATCCGTCAGCGCCATCATGCCGCCGTGCTTTTCAAGGACCTTGTCCAGGAACTCGGCGAGCTCCTTCGCGAGCTCCTGGCTGTACAGGTCTCCTGTCGTTTCTCTGCCGAACGGGTATCGCGTTTAAAAAAAAAAAAAAAACTTTCCAGTTTGCGCAGTCGACACAAGGAAACGTCTCGTTTCACCTCGTCACAGGACTGGGTATGCCCAGCTCCACCAAGTAGCTCCGAAATGCCACGAGCTCCGGGGAATCGCCCGTCTGCAAGTTTCCCGAGCTTGCGGCGAGCTTCGAGTTGATCGATTCGGCCAGCTTCACCTGCAAAAAAAAAAAAACTCGGTGATGAGCAATGCTTCCAAAGTTCAGACGATTGAGGAAAGAAAGGGAGAATGGAGCGGAGCGAACCATCTCGCCCGCTTTAGCCATGAGAGCATCCATGTCTTTGAACGCCTGGCTCAGCGTCTGGTCCATGGCCTTGTTTGAGGTTTCGACGGTCTTCATGATGCCGGCTGAATCGGATGAAAACAGAGATTAGTGGGGTGATATTGTGAGTGGAAGTCGATGGGCGGGTAACAAGAAACTCACAGATGCCGCCGACTCCAAGGTTCTTCACCGGTTGCTGCGAAGCTGCCTCGACGACGTTTTGAGTTGCCTGGTATTAATGATTGAGGAGAAAGATGTGAGCATAACGAGATTCACAAAAAGGAGGAAAGCATCGTCCCGAAGCCAGCGATTTTCCTCACCTCCCACCGACGGCCGGCCACCCCAGACTGGATCGCCTTGAGAAGATCCGCGTGCGACCCGGCCCGGCACGACAGCTTCACCACCGCCGTCGCTGCCGGTCCTGGAGGTGCAGACAACGCGGGAGGCGGCGTCGACGCAGACGCCGGCGGCGCCGGCGGCGACAGCGGCGAGTCGCACATCTCGCACGCGGTCATCGCTGGGTGGTTCACAAAGGTGCAGACGGGGCAGGCGCGCGGCTTATTGTTCTGGGGTGCAGTGGCGGCGGGCGCAGCAGCAGCAGCAGCGGCGGCCAGGTTCACTGCCGGCCGCTTGACGCCGCACATTTCGCAGGCGGCCGCTGTCGGCGGGTTGATGGAGTCGCAAATGGAGCAGTCCCATGTGTCCTGCTGCGTCGACGCTGCTGCTGCGGCTGCTGGGGTTCGAGCCGATGCGGAAGGCGGCGTCGGCGAGGAGGAGGACGACGGGGACGGGCCGGAGTCACGCAGGAGGGTGAGTACGATTTTGGGTGAAGATCGGAGGAATGTGGAAGGCAGCTGAGATGTGGGTTACGATCGGAGAAGGCGACGGAGGACGATGCGTGAAACCTCACCCCAGGGAATCCGCTCAGGCTTGTGATCGAATGGACGCGCTCGAGGTGGATCGCCATGCCCGTATTGTTGGCGTTGTCAACCCATACGATGCGGTGCGTTGTGGCGTAGACTATCCCAGAGTCGAACTGAGACTGGCGGACGTTCCTGACGGGCAGAAGAAAACGTGAGACTGCATGGAACGAAGGCTCGGGCCATTGACCAAGGCAGTGCGTACCCATCGTAAAGGCCAACCTCTTTGAGGGTGGCGAGGATCGTTTCGCCAGGAAGCAGGGCGGGCCGAAAGCTGGCCGTGAGGGGCGCAGCCTCAAAAAGGTCCATTCACAGTTTTATTCGCTCGTCATCATACAGTTCAGTACATCACGGATACACCTCCTGCTCGTGCCAAACCAACCCGGAAGCACGGCCGTAGCTGCGCTCGGGCGTGCTCATTCTGTACACGGTCCGCTTCCCCGCTCTGCCGTTCACCGCATATGGCCCAGAACTTGGCGCCGCTCCCGGCTTGAGATCCAAGTGATCCACTTCCTCCACGTCCAGCAAAACGAGCCCAAACCGCCCGTACGCCTCGTCGTGCAGGGATACCAGCTCGTTTTGAGCTGCAGCCCTTGCATCCTCCGTGTGAAGGCTCGGCAACCCACCGCCCGTGGCGCCCAGCAGCGCGGAAGCCTGCCTCTCTGCCTCAGCAAGAGGGCCAGACGTTTCGATCGGCGCACCCGGCTGCCCGCGCATCGCAAACGACGCCCGCATCCCGGGCGATAGCGATCCCCACAGCCTCTTCCGCTCCGCCTCGAACCGCGCTGGCCCAACGGGAGCCCACGGCGGGTACGAGGACGTCTCCTTTTCGCCGCCCACGATGTACATGCGGCCCGAGAGCCGCCACTGCTCTCGCGTCGCGGGTAGATACCAGCACGCCTCCGCTGGCACGCCCTCCAAGTGCGATGAGACGTGCTCTGCGGGAAGCCGGCACTTTGATGTCCGCATGTCTGTCACGAACGTGAGGAGCGCCGCGAGCTTGGAGACGGCAAGGTGCGCGTTGGCTGGGTGGTGTGGCGGGTCTGGATCTGCGGTGTTGGTGCTGAATGGGGCAACCGATCCTGATGTGAGTGAAGAGACCGAGGACAAAGGCGACGAAGTAGAGGAGAACGGTGATGACGACGAGGATATGCCAGAGGATAGTCCGCCGGGCGAGTCATTGGCATCCCAGAATCCGCGAAACACGACGGTCCGATTGGCAGGGCGCCCGTCTGGCCGCACTGTGGCAAGCTGAAGATACGCTGAGATTCGACGAGCGGAAAGAGCGGGAGGTCAGCCACAAGGGAAAGCACCCTACAATGCGTTCGCTTGACCCGGAAGACCAAGAGAACAAGAGGGAGCACACTGACTGTACACGGGCCCGACGTCTGCGGCCTTGTTCGCAGCGAGGGCGGCCGCAAGCCGCCTCTTCCAGGCTGGCGCGGCGATCGACAGGTCTGCGGCAGCGGCACTGGCCATGACGATGAGCCGAGTCACGACACGACAAGGAAAGGAAGTGTTCTTGTTGGCAGCAATTGTCGCGATGGAAAGTAGGAGCAACACTTTGTGCGGACTCGTTCAACCTGTTAACTGAAGCGAGATCCCAACTGACACCTTAATTGAGCCAGTGATAAGCATATCTGCCCAGGGACTGGACCGCAGCGCCCTGCACCTGCAGTGTTGTGGAGGCTTGCTTGCCCGAGAAGTTGTGAGAGCAGAAAGCGGATCAAGCCCTGTCGATGGGGAATTCTGCACTCCAAAGACAAGCTGATCGGGTCAGGGCGGTTGCATAGCTGGAATAGATGCTCTGCCTAAATTGACAGAGCACAAATCATTTGTCAGCGGTTTGCGTGTGCTGTATGTATGGGGCAGGCATACTCCACACTGGAGGCCGTAGTGGCCCCGCACTCTGGAGAGCGTGCCAAGTTTGCACCCCACTCAAAACTGGAGGCTGCAGTGGCTGGGACCAATTTTGTGACAAAGCCTGGCACTCTGGAGAGTGTGCCAAGGGTTTCCACCCCTCCACAAAGGCGCACACAGAACGCTCCAACTTGAAGTCCTGCATGCTACGCTGCTTTGCCAGGTGGGGCCAAGCCCAGATTCTCCCAGCAGCGAGGAGCCTGAGGACATGACTTGCTCAGCGACTTTGACCTGGCCTTTCTGTTTACGGCACAGTGACAGCAATCCTGAATCCCCCCTAGTACTGTCAGAGTTGTCTGGCTGTGCCTGTGCCGCCGAGGCATAGCACCTACTTTCCGAGAAAATGACCACACAGTTTTGATGTCACACTCCTAAATTCCTGTCGACAACGTGGCTGAGCGGTTAAGGCGACAGACTCGAAATCTGTTACTCTCTGGGTGCGCAGGTTCGAGTCCTGCCGTTGTCGTTAGAGAGCCAATTTAAGAGTGTTTTTCGGAGCCAGAATCTGTGGTTGATGCAGCCAGATAGCACAGGGCAAGCCAGTGCCCAGGTCTGCATTGGCGGTGGCTCACTCTCCCATGGGCATCGTGAGGACAATAACTGACAGTCACAATAGGTTCGGTCGGTCTTGTGCCTCTTGCTGCAAACCAGTCAGTTCTGCCTAACACCAATTGCCGCTTTTGGAACCATTTGCAAAAAAGGAAGCCAATCTGGTTGGAATCCTTTTTTGAGTAGTCTGTCTTACCCCCTGTCAGAGACGGCCTCAGCAGCTGGGCGAGCAGTAGACTGCTCAGGGCATATAGTGAGACAAAAGCTCAGGTGCGTGAGAAAAAACTTCCTTTTTCAAGAACAGGGTGGCTTTGCTTCCTTTGATGGAAGGAGAACTTTTGGGTCGTGACACGTTTGGAGTTTCTCCAATTCTTTTCTGTCTGACAAGAAGTTTTTGTGTTTTTTCTTTCTTTCCTATCCCACCAACCACCAGAATCAAAAGGCAAGTTCTGGGGCCAGACCTGCACCTCACTTCTAATTTCTGTGAAGCTCCACCTCACCTCACCTGGATTGTTTGGAGAGAAACAGGTGAGGAG
Source organism: Zopfochytrium polystomum (assembly GCA_025765615.1). NCBI lineage: Eukaryota > Fungi > Chytridiomycota > Chytridiomycetes > Chytridiales > Chytridiaceae > Zopfochytrium > Zopfochytrium polystomum. Next base: position 211,007 of record JAIVFJ010000086.1, read on the forward strand.
CCTCGCACAGGGCAAATCGAGTGGGAAGGCAAAATTCAAAACTTTGTGTGGGATTCAGATTCTAGAATACACTCTATTTAGACCAAATCCGACATAGCCAGATTAAGAGGGGTTTGCCACTTGCAGTCAGTCGAGTCATAGTGCCTTGTCATTAACATTCAATGGAGGCCATTCAACTCAGGCTCAATTGATGTAGAATGACCAACCAGAATCCCTACAAAATCAGCCACATGGGTCTAGCTTGTGGTGCAATTACGTTTTTTGCGTTTGTCCTGCATGACCCATCTGACCCATCCGACCCCTGACCACAATTTGAAAGAGTCCCCCAACTCCAGGCAATCCAATCTGACCCAACCGAACCCAATCCAATCCAATCCAATCCAATCTGAAAAACAAAATCAAATTGGACCCACACCAAACATTGGCAGAGCTTGTGTTTGGGCCTAAGGCTGTCATCTTCATCCTCTTGGATGTCCGACAACCGCTGCAGAAAAGAGAAGACAGAAGAGAGCTCGCGCCATGCAAAGCATTTTGATTTTTCCCTTCCAAAGTTCCTTGTCCAGGAATTTTCTGTCACCACAAGGAATTTTCGCCAAAGGAATTCCCAGTGAGCCACCTGTCACAGGGAACTGTATTCTTGCGAGTTTTCCAAAAAGAAAAGACAGCTTGTCATCTCCCCGTCATTCTGGAAGGGCAAGGAAGTTTGGTGGTGGCCCTAAGGCCTTTGTCTCCTGCAGTTTGTTCTGCCTTGACAAGGAATGGTGAGACTATACTCACTCCTTTGACCCTGGGATCTGGGCCTTGGAGTGAAGGAAAGCAAATAATAGGCTATAACTAACTTTATTGGGCTGTTGTCTGGGGGGTGTTTCAACCCTACACTTGCCTAGTCCACAAAGTATCCCTACTGATCTGTCTAACAGGTCTCAAACACAAAGAATGAACATTCAGAGGCAGAATCCTCCAAGGATGCTGTTGGGCAAGCACTGCGGATCCTCATCCAACACAGAGCTGGCAATGTCTCACCGGCGCTGGTGGGGCTATGCATTCCCCACCCACAGCCCCTTAAGAGGAGCCACTAAGTGACCATTTACACACCTGGGTGTGTACCATCTCTCACTACCCTCACCTTGGGAGCCAGATGGATTTGAATGGACTCTGTATTGGTGCCAAAGGACAGAAATCAGATTGAAGAAAAAAGGAAAGGGAGAAATGGCCCAAAAACAGAGAGAGAAAATTGACAAGTCAACCCCCCTGACTTGGAGCATCCACCACAAATGCTCTAAGTCCTCCAACCCTATGCGTGTATGTACAAGTGCCAAAAATAAATAATAAATTAGGTGGGCGTGGGGAACAGCCTGCCAGGCACCCCATCCCCAGGCAGTCAGGCAGTCTCTGTTAGGCACCGAAAAAGAAAATATGTTGAGAAAACCCTGGTGCAACAGAACTGTTAAGACGAAAGTAGTAAAAGCAGTCCCAATAATAAAGACTGGTTAGCCACAAATACACTTTGATAACTCCTTGGAAACCAAAGGACCAGGAATAATACTAGGGTCCTGATCCTTGTGGTTTTGTGACAGGTACACTTGATTTTGCGAATAAAATCCCTAGACTTTATCACTGAGACCTCAGTGTAGTCTCACAGAGTTGCCAATTTTTTTGTCTGTACTGGAGAGTTTGCACCAGGCAGGGGAAAAAAAAAAAAATTTTTTTTTCCCTTGTGAGGGAATTCTGACAGAAACAGTCAAAAATGAAACAGAATAAAGCAGACATCTGGGCGAGTACAGATACTGAGCTGGGGTTCTACCGGGTCGTGCCTGCAGGCTGGCTGTGCCAAAGTGTACAGATTCTGGAGGCATTTGTGCAAGGAAGCGACCGATTTTTGCAGCAAAGTGGAAATGAAATGGTGGCAAACTGAATCCTGGGCAATGAAACAAAAAGTAATATTGAGGAGTAGTGATATCCGATATCCGGCATTTCACTGATACGCTACCGGGTGGACTTGAACCACCAACCTTGCGGTGTACTGATCATGTCTAACAGCCGCACGCGCTAACCAGTTGCGCCACGGCAGCCTGTACTAATGGTATCATAATTGTTACTCAATGATGGTTTTACGCTTTCACCTCTCGGGAACTGCCTGGTAGATGTGTGATCACCCTATTCTTGTTCAAGAAACTGTTGTGTGCTATGCCGTGCTCTGTTCACTTCATTTTTTGGAATGCGTAACCACTGCTCGGCTCTGCGGTAAAGTGGCTCACAAAATTGTGCCAATATTTTTTTCATTGACTGTCCAACCCACTCCCAAGTGAACAAGCAAAGGTCTCTTCCCAAAATTCAGTGTGCTCACCAGGTAATAGTGTGAAAATGTGTTATCGAAGTGGGGAAGCAGCATGCCCTCAGCAGAGGAAGATTGAGGCATTCAAATGATCTCTTGAGGGTTTGGATCGGAAAATGTTCATCCAGATCGTGATCTCCATTTTATAAATTTTCCACTAAACTTTTCCCGCAGTTTGAGCAGGTATACAAAGAAGAGTTTGTTGGTGCAAACCCCCACCCTGTTGGATTCATCCAGTTCCAGAAAAAAAACATGAAACCCATCCCACTTGAAAAAAAAAAAATCTTAAATCTCCTTGACCAAGGCCACTCAGGCCGCGAAATTGCTGAAAATGTGAAGGAGGGAATGTGTTTACCGCATTTGTGCAGTGGAGTGTCCAGACATTGAAAGCATTCCACCTGGACGTCCAAGGAAGCACCCTGCATCAATTCGTTCAGCAAATTGCATCTGGAGAAGCTAAAACCGCAGTGCAACTGGCCCAGACGCATGAAAAAGACACTGGGGAGACTGTCTCACCTGAGACAATCAGGCGCTCGCTCCGAGAGGTCGGTCTCAAAGATTTACAGAAGAAGAAACAGCCAGCCCTGACAACAAAACACAAAAACGCTTGGCTCAAGTTTGCCCTTCAATATCAAAACTGGACAGTTGAGGACTTTAAGTATGTCATTTGGCCAGACAAGTCAAAGATCAATATGGAGGGATCAGACAGCATGACGTATGCTTGGAGAATTCCTGGAAAGCCACTTCATGATCATCACATTCAACCGACGAAAAAGTTTAGTGGTGAATCTCAAATGGTTTGGAGTGCCATTACGTGGTCTGGTGTCTTGCAGTTCGCTTTTGTGGAAGGCACAATGAACTCTGAGCAATATGTGACAATTTTGGAGAACAATCTCATCCCCAGTCTCAACAAATGCAATCTCGAAGTGCAGGATGTTATATTCCAGTAGGAAAACAACCCTAAGCATACTTCCAAATACACCAACAGCAATAGATTTTGCGTTATGCAATGGCCCTCTCAGTCTCCTGACATCAATCCAATTGAGCACACTTGGAATATCTTGAAGCAGATGCTCAATTCCTATGAAGCTGCGCCAAAGTCAAACTTGGAGCTTGTGAACAAATCTGGACGGAATGGAGGAATTTTCTGGCTGAAATGTGCAATAGTTTGGTTGAAAGTATGCCTAGGAGGATTGCAGCAGTCATTGTGGCAAAGGGAGGGAACACAGATTACTGAATAAAAAATTCACATCAACACACAAAATTGTGCCAATGGAGTGGTCGCATGTTCAACTATGCCTCTTGGACAATATGTACAGTACGGCTGGCACTTAAGCAGCTGATAGAGCACATCTCTGAGAGTAATTGAGCTGAATTTCGTGTCTGTGCTGCAATTATTGAGTGTGTTTGAGCAGAGACTGTCATTGTGGCAAAAACATTGGCACAATTTTTTGGAGCGGTCAAACTACACCAGAAGGAAGGCTTGGCTTTGCGGCGTCATCTTTCCTGTCTTCCACAGGAAAACCCCCGAGCCAAGCCTGCACTTCTCCCTCTCTGGGGACAAGAAGGACCCAGCCGGGGTTGATCCGGCGACCTGTCGATGACTCGTCCCGAGAGACTCTGCAGTCGACCGCTCTACCACTGAGCTATAGGTCCCTGTGCTGTTCGATTCACAAAAAAAGCCTTGTCTCATTTTTTGTTTTTTTGGTTTTTTTTTTTTCGGTGTGAGAGAGCACTTTTGTTCCCAGTGATTACAGGGTCGCCCCTTCTTGTGAGCTCTGCCTCCTCTGTCCTTCATTGAGGAGCCTCATGTTTCCAAATTTCTCCTTTTTTGGAGTGTAGTGTTGCCAGCTGTTGGGCCGGAATTGCTATGTGACAAAAGATGGGATGGGCAATGTTCTCTGTTTTTCCTTTTTGAGAACTGTCAGCAGTTGGGCTGATCTAGTTTTTGGCTCTTGTGGCAAAGAACTTTCATTTCTGCCCTTTTTGCACTCCTTGTCTCCCGAGGCGATGGAGGTGGTGCTCAGAACAACTGTGGGCCGTTTGGAGAAGCAGCTGTTGCAGAAGCAGATCCTACTCATTATTGTATCTGCTCCTTCGGTACACTTACATCACGTTTAACTGGTATTTGGATTCTCCTCCAACCTCGTGCCCATCACGGCCAACAGTGCCTTCGTGCATGCCCATTGTGGAATTTTTTTGGAGAACCAAGAGAGATCCAAATTTCCTACGGAGTTGTAAATAGAGCGGGAGCAACGTCCTGTGGCGTCTCCCCGTCCGCATTCTTTGCTGTGCGGTCGGCACCGCACGCGAGGAGAGCATCGATGGCCTCTCGCGACTCGGCGATGGCAGCTGGGTGGTAGGGTGGCAACAGGGGGTACGGAACACATCAATGAGAAAGTCTGCAAAGTCGAGGACCGTTGCGTTCAGAGTGCTTTCGCGTCGCGTCTGGCCTTGGAAGCAATGAAACCGAACGAAGTGAAAACACGCTCACCGTAATGCAGCGGCGTCGCCTCGTCCGCGTCCCGCGCGTCGACCGTCGCCCCTCGTTCCACCAGCCACCGCACCACCGCCGCGTGCCCACGGTCCGCCGCCCAGTGCAGCGCGCAGAGACCACCGCCGCTCCCGTCGTTCTCTTCGTCACCGGCGTCGCCTTCTCGCATATTTACCAACGTCGAGAGCGCCGTTTCCGCGTCGCCGCCCTCCCTTCCAACGGCGTCTTCCCGCACCTTACCCGCGATCCGGTCCAGAGCAGAAACGTCGCCGGCGCGGACGGCGGTGAAAAACGAAGACAGCTCGGCAACACGGTCTCCGCCGACTTCGCCGTCGTCGTCGTCTTCCGCGTGCGCCAGCGTCGACACCGCGACGCCAAAAACCGACGTTTTCGTCCGACCGCCGGCACCGGCTTCGTCCCTGTCGTCGTCGTCGTCGAGGCGGTCGTAGTCGATGCCGTCGTCTTCGCCGTCGTCGTCGTTGCCGGCGGCGGCGCGGGAACCGTGCGTTGCGGTGGAGGAGGAGGAAGAGGAAGACGACGACGACGGGGCGGGCACGGCGGATGCGTCGTCGCCGCCGCGCCGCCACGGGGACAGGCTCTCGACGGCGTCCATGTACATGGCGGCCGCGGCGGCGCGAGATCCGCCCGCAGCCGCGCTCGCCGCTTTCCACGCATCGTACTGTGTGTTTGCGTCAGCGTGCAAATGGCTCGCGATAGGGTGAAAACGCAACAAACGCAACCTTTGCACGGCCCGCGAAGTCGTGCCACGCGGGAGCCGACGGCCTCTTTCGCCCCACCTCGCCTTCACCGTCTCCGTCGATGGATCCGACCGTTGCAACCTTGTATAGGCCGTAAAGCTGAAAGTGTTTCATCGTGGTTTTTTTTTTGGGTTTTGCGGGTAGTGGAGTGGGGAGAATGGGAGGGGGCCAGCGTCAGAGGAGGAGGTGGAGGAGGAGGAGAAGGAGAAGGGCAAAGTAGAAGACTCCAATTCCGGTGTTCAAGGGCGTTTGCACGACCGCAAGGAACGGGATGAGGAAGGAGGGTGAAGGGCACGATTGCGCACTCGCAGCATGGTGTCGGTGTCGGATCCAAAGACGGCCTTGTTGGCCGGATCCGAGGCGTACGCGGCGGCGGCGAGAAACTCGGCGTTGTGCGCGGCGGCAACATCAGCAGCAGCATCGGGGCCCCGTGTGCGATCGGGCGAAGCCATCATCGTCGTCGTTCGTTCGTTCGTTCGAACGTCGGTCCACCGATCGCGCGCGGGATCTTAGGACTTGTCACGAAAGTGGGGAGAAGAGACTCGGCTGGCTTTGGACAGTTTGCACCACTGGAAGGGCCAACGTGAGATCGAGAAGAGTGTTGGCGCGGGAGTGCTTATTGTTGCTGCCGCCTTCGCTTCCCTAACCCTTCCACTTCCCGGCCGACCGAAGTTAGGTTGCTCACTTTTCTTTGTCGTCATTAACGACTCAGACTATTCTGGTTGGAGTTGGAACCGTCAGAGGTCTTTGTTTGGTGCCATGCGCGTTTGATTCCCATTTTCTCCAAATACAAAGATGACTTCAGTAAGGCGGGTGCGATCACAAAACTTGTACATCAACCATGAACAATGGAGTTGCCACATTTGCAAGACGTCTCCCCTGGCCCAAGTAAAGACCAAATAGAAGCTCCCAGTCCGGGAATTGAACCCGGGTCTACCCCGTGACAGGGGGTGATACTAGCCACTATACTAACTGGGACTTGCTTCACCTTCTCTGCATGCTGTATCGATCCGTATCACTAAGTTTTGCTCTGAGTTTGCGTCGCACACAGACGGAAGCTTTCATGTAAAGAGGTGAGCTAGGGCCTTCAACCACAGCGTCGAGGTACTACAGATCACGGCAGCAGCAAATCATACCTCTTTGCCTGTCGATCGAAAAACAGGGCCTACGATCAAATAATAATTGGAATGCACTGGACGGAAGGAACCATGTCTCGAGAGAATGAGAAAGTGGTGGAGTATTGGGCCCAGGCGGTTGACTTGGACCATAGACTGGGTAAGGAATCAAAAAAAAAAAAAAAAAAAAATCGAGTGGGAGAGGAAGAGAGGCTGGAAACGATCGGCGGGGAGCGGGTGCTCCGACAACGAGGCAGATCGGATCCGCGTGTGAGAGCGTGAGCGATGTGGATCTGAGGGCAAGGGACGGGGATGCATCAACACAGCAAAGTGGTTGGATCAGAGGGATCGCGTGAATGGTGGGCTGCGATGAATTCGGGGCGCTGGATCGGTTGAGTTCGGCGACGAGGATGCGTATCGACGGATGCCTTTCAGGTGTTTGTGCCGGCGGAAGCACTCCCAGCGCGTTGACGAGAAGAGTCTGGCAACTGCTCGGGAGGCAGGAGGGAGCGCGAGGCCCAAACAACAAACGACAATTCATTCAGGTCGGAGTTTCAAAAACAAATGCCAATCCAAACTTCCCACACCATCAGCAACCAGAATCGCCACCCACCCGCCCGCGTCCATCACCGCCATCGCCCCGCCATGGTCCTTCCCGCCCGCCGCCCACCTCTGCCGCTGCCATCGCCGCCGCCGCCACAACGGTCCACTTCTTCATCGTGGGGCTGGGCGCTTGTATCCAGATGCCCGTCCGAAGACGAGCTTAAACAAGGGTCGTCCACGTCGCAAAGCCTTACTCTTGGCTGACAAGTCGGTCAACGATTTGCGCCGTTATGGGCGGGCAAACGAGATCCAGGAGGAGCGTTGACGGTGAGGGACACAATCATACAATACTTAGTTGCGTATTACACGTGAATCAGCGTGAATGTGATTGCAAGGTGAGTCGTTTGTTTCTTTTCTTTATCTATCATCACAGCTGATTAGATTTAGCGATCGGGAAAAGAGTTCGTGGGTGTGCATTTTTTCCCTTCTCATTTGTTTCGTGTTACGCGGGTTTTTTTGAACTGCAAGGAACGGCGCACCGACCATCATATCTCCCCTAGCTTGTGGCCGACAGTTGCTTCCTCATTTGCGTCACTAGGCACCATTTGCAACTTCGCATCTAAAATCTATGGTTGCCTTTTTATTTCTTTTCTTGTCGATGATGTGTTCATCTCTCTCTCGAACTACATCAGTTTTGTTGGTGAGCGAGTTAAGGAGTGGAGTAGTGTTTACCCCAAGTCTTGTTTTGTTCCGGTTGAATCCAACATTGGGAGATTGACACCATTTTTTCAAACTTGTTCATCGCTGCTTCCAGCGGTTCTGTTGGAAGGGGCGTTCGAGCAGTTCTGCCTTCAGAGCACGCTCCACCAAGTGAACCCCAAAGGCGCATTGCGAACGGCTTGAGAGACAATGAACTTGGTACTTCGCTCCGGGCCAGAGCGCCTGCCGAGGAAGCCGGTTGGAGCCTTCGAAGACAGTCGCAAGGGCCCCGCTCCGCCGCTAGGCCAGGCAGATTAAAAGTTAACTTTCACACCTGCAGACAGTTTGAGGACGATAGCGACTCGTCGACGACCATCCTGAGTTTGGTTTAACACCGGTGGCTGTGACTCAGACGGCAAACGCCAAGAACTCCAGCACGCACTTGGACGTGACTGCACTGCACAGATCCGTGACTGCCGCCGCGAGCTCCTTCGCATACTTCACCTGCCATTCGGACTTTTTTGTCAGCCTAGATCCCGACAAACAGCAGCGGCGCACTCGGGCCTAAATTCCCCAGAGCAATGTTGGAATTTGGAGACAGGATTTGGGTTGATTTGTCTGCAGTGTGGCACCGCACATCCCTCGCACATCCCCAGGCCCTGGCTGCTCTCTGCCACCTCATCTGCTGCATCCCAATCTTTGCTTTCGACCTTTCACCCTCTGCCGCTGTGCCTGCCAGATTACAATCATCACCCCCCTGATTGCAATTGTCGTGTTAATAATCTCCATCAACACCCTCAAAAAGATCGCAGTTGCGACCACCCTCACCGACACAACCAGAGTCAACTGACACTCCAGACTGCTTGCTGCTGCCGCCAGATTGCGATTGCCGCACTGAATCGCAATCATCACCCTCACCATTGCAACTAGATTGTCTTGCCGACTGCTATTTTCTATATGTGCTGAATCACAATCACAACCTTTGCTCTCGACCTCTCACCCTCTGTCACTGCACCAACCAGATCGCAATTATCGCCCCTCCCATCAATTATTGACTGCTTGCCGCACCCTTTCTACAACTATTATAGCCTGGCGACTTTGCCCCTGTGGGGCCACTGCTCTCACAGCCCTCAACTTGCCACCTCCTATCCCTTGAAACCTCACTCACTACAACTTATTCATTTACTGGCTTTTCCCCCTCTGACTATAACCCTTGATGCTCCTCCAACCTTCCCTTTTGGGAACTCTGGCTCAAGCTTTGCCTACTCTTACTACTATCACAACGCATATTTGTTTACCTTTCCTTTTGAACTTCCATTTGGGCTCTTGCCCTTCTGACCACAACTCTTCTCCTTGATTTCCCCACTGGCTCTTGCCCCTCTGACTATTACTCTTTCTTCTTCTCTTCAACTCTCTCTCGAGAACTTTGCCCCTCTACCTTTCCATTTACAACGACAACCTCTCTTCAAAATCCATCCCATTCCCACTACTTTGTTACTATCTGTAACAGTCTACTCTGAGTGAGTGAGTGGAAGGAGTGAATGAAGTGGAGAAGTGTGCTTGTGGGTGGTCCTTCTCCCAACTTGGAGAGAAAGAGAAAAAACTCTGTTATGAATTATTGATACATAATGATGATATGCATGCTGTTATAGTTGCTAGGCAAGTGTGACTGGCACAAAAAAAAGAAAAAGGAAATTCTCCCAATCGATTTCCCTGACCTTGAACCACGTTTTCCTGACAGAGCAGGCAGACAGACCGCTCCCGCCTGTCAGGCCTAGAAAAGACTGTGGACAGAATAACTGTCGATGCCCTCCAATTTTCAGTGAAAAGCACAATCAACCCACTAAAAAAACAAAGCTTTGCAGGTAAACCTGTTTCCTAATTGCAATTAGTGAGGGGTGTAAACAGTCTACTCTGAGTGAGTGGAAGGAGTGAATGAAGTGGAGTTCTCCCCAACTTGGAGAGAAAGAGAAAAACTCTGTTATGAATTATTGATACATGATGATGATATACATGTTGTAATAGTTGCTAGGCAAGCGTGACCGGCACAGGGTAAAAACCTCTCCTATATTATCTGCTTGAGCAGAGGAGGAGGAAAACTGTTGACACCAGGTTTCCGTTCCACTTAATACTCGGAGTATTTGTCAACAGCGCAAGCCAGCGACCAGGTCTGCATTGGTGGTGGCTCGCTCTCCCATGGGCATCGTGAGAACGATAACTGACAGTCACAATAGGTTCAGGTCCGTCTTGTGCCTCTTGCTGCTAACCATTCAGTTCCGCCTAATGTCAGGAACATGGCAGGACAAGGCAAGGCATGGCAGACAAGGAACTGAGAGGAGTGATGATTGTATTGGAAACAATAATTCACTTGAGGGATGGGACAGGTCCCCCATCCCCCTTTTATACCTTTTGAGAGTCTTCCTTGTCAAGACTCCAAGAAGTTCCAGAAAGAGCAATTAGTAATACAATGATACCAATGATACCAATGACAACAAGACAAGTCAGGAAAGCAAAGAAGGTTCCAGAAGGTTCCACCAGGTTCCATGAAGGAATGTTCTAGAAGGTTCCAGAAGGTTCCAGAAGGTTCCATGAAGGAATGTTCTAGAAGGTTCCAGAGGTTTCCAGAGGGTGATTCATAACATCATCTCCCCCTTTTAGGCCTCTTCTGCAACTTGGTGGGGTACCTGGTCTTGAACTTGAGCAGAAGGTCTTGGCAGTGAGTGAGGTTTGACTCAGGTTCCCAGGTGTTGTCAGCATCTGAGTAACCTTTTCACTTGACAAGGAACTTGAGTGTCCTTCCAAACCACTTGGCATCCAAGATTTGTTCAACCTCAAATTCCTCTTCACCTTCTACCTCAACTGGAGGAGGAGGAGGAACAACACTCTGCCTGGAATGGAATTGGCCACAACCTTCTCCAAAAGGCTGACATGGAAAACTGGGTGGATCTTCATGGATGCAGGGAGATCCAGCTTGAAGGTGACTGGATTGATTTGCTCCAAGATCTTGAAAGGTCCCAACTTGAGGTTGTCTGGCTTGGGACTTGGTCTTTTGGTCTGCAAGTTCTTCCTCATGCCCGGCCAGTAAAAGTCTCTGGAAACAAGCTCATATGTCTTGTGCTCTCCTGGGTGTCCAGCTGTTGCTGCATCATGCCTTGTCTTGAGTATCTCAAGTTTTTCCTCTTCTTGGCTGATTTGAATCTTGTGAGGCTTGGGGTCCTTGGAAATAGCATAGGCCCACACACTCTCAGGAAGCAGTGAAAGGTGTGTCTTGGATGGTGGGGTGAAACCATCTCCCCCTTCAGGTGCAAGGTCTGTCCTTCTGTGCTCATCAGCAGTGGGGCTTGAATTGTTGACTGGGAACTGTGATTCTTGAATCTTTGACTGAGGGTTCTGTTCTTGGCAAAGACTGTGAGCTGTGGAGCTTGAATCTTGAATTTGGACTGTGAACTGTGGTACTTGAATCTTTGACTGTGGGTTCTGTGAACTACAGACTTGGCCATGACTGTGAGCTCTATGAGCTGTCCTGGAATCTTGACTATGAACTGTGAACTGTGAAACTTGAATCTTGGCTGGGATCTGTGAGCTGCAGGCTGATACTGGAGCTGTCATTTGTCGTTGACCTTGGATACTAGGCTGAGAACCTTGAATCAGGGACTTGAGAGCATGAGACTTGGAGGCTTGACTTGAGTTTTGGGTGACTGTTCCAATTGGTGGAGGTTGGACTTGACCAGTGACCCAATCAATGGCAGGGTTCTGGGCTTGCAGCCATGGTAATCCCAGGATGACAGAGAATGTGGGTGAGCCAAGATCCAATACTTCCAGGTTGACCATGGATGGTGGAAAGTCTTGGATGTGGAGGTTTAGCTTGGTTTCATGGCTGATTTCCTTGAACAGAGCATGATTGGCAAAGTGGACCTTGAGGGGTGTGGATTTCTTGATGGTGGGAATGGCACAAGACTTGGCAAGGGTGGCATCAATGATGTTGCAGGATGATCCAGAGTTGATAAGGGCCTTGGTTGTGATGGTTGACTTGGGTGAGAGTTGAATCTTGACATCCATGGTGAGTTGGTGGGGCTTGGAATCTGAGATGTTTGTGGTGCTGGTGGTGGTGATGAAACAGGGGCAGCTTGGAGGAGGGTCCAGGGAATTGCCCCTCAGTGAGCCTGGACCTGGGAGTTTGGGTGCTTCTTCCTTGGGCAGTCCTTGACAGCATGCTCCTTGGAGCCACAGTAAAAACACAGTCCCTGCTGGGCCCTCCTTGTTTTCTCCTCTTGGCTCAGAGGACCCTTAGGAAGTGTCTCAACTGCATCCACTTGCATGGGTTCAGGAACTGTAAGAGCTTGAGGAACTGGGGGTAGGTCTTGATGTAGTTCCTACTTGTCTTTGCTTCAGCCTCTTGGAGTAGAGTCTGTTGTCAATCTTGATGGCAAGGAGAATGTACTCTTCCAAGGTCTCAGGGATGTGCAGAGACTGGGAGAGCATGTCTTGGATAGACTCATGGAGACCATCATGGTACAGCTCCATCAGAGCTGCATCATTGTATCCAGAGTCTCTGGCTAGTTTCTTGAATTGGTTGGTGTAGGCCACACAAGATTGCTTTCCTTGCTTGATATGCTTGAGCTTGGATCTTGCTGTCCAAGATGCGTAGGGGTCACCAAAGGTAGCTTCCAGCCTCTCCCAGAGCTCTTGCAGGGTGTTGGGTGTGCTTGGGAGAGATCTGTACCATGATTGAGCTTGACCAGACAGGAGGGTGCTTGTGAAAAGAACCTTGACTTGCTCACTGGGAAATCTTGAAGGTTGGAGAAGGATGACATTCTCCACAGTGGCCATAAAGTTCCTAAGGTCTTTGGCCAGCCCAGTGAACTTGTCAGGGCTGGGAACCTTGGGCTCTCTTGCTTGGTTGGCTTGGGGCAGGGGAAGAGCTTGATGTTCTTGTTGGTGAAGTTGTTGTTGAAGCTGGTGCTGCTGGTGAAGGACTTGTTCTTGAAGTTGGTGTGTCTGTCTTGAAAGGGCTTGTAATTGGTCCATCAAGGCTTGGAAGGCAGTTGCATCAGGGAAGGTGTTGTTTGGGTCAGACATGATGGCAGAGAGTAGTAGGAGAGGGTGAAGTGAATTATGATGTCAGGAACATGGCAGGACAAGGCAAGGCATGGCAGACAAGGAACTGAGAGGAGTGATGATTGTATTGGAAACAATAATTCACTTGAGGGATGGGACAGGTCCCCCATCCCCCTTTTATACCTTTTGAGAGTGTTCCTTGTCAAGACTCAAAGAAAGTTCCAGAAAGAGCAATTAGTAATACAATGATACCAATGATACCAATGACAAACAAGACAAGTCAGGAAAGCAAAGAAGGTTCCAGAAGGTTCCACAAGGTTCCATGAAGGAATGTTCTAGAAGGTTCCAGAAGGTTCCAGAAGGTTCCATGAAGGAATGTTCTAGAAGGTTCCAGAGGTTTCCAGAGGGTGATTCATAACACCTAACAAGGGGGGGGCTAAATTTTTTGTCTTTGGTGCCCAATCAAAACTCTGTAGAAGAACTGGAAAAGGAAGGAGGTAAATGGGTTGTTTCTCTGTCTCTGGGAGTGGCAGTCGGCCATAGAGACCGACAGACAGACTGACAGAGCTCGTCTGTCTCTCTCTGCCTCTCTGTCTGTCTGTCTGTGTGTCTGTCTATCTCTCTCTCACTCCTCTCTCTCTCTCTCTATCTCTCACTTTCCCTCTCTCCTTCCACTCCAAAACCAGTTTTCTAATTGTAATAGTGGATTGGCAAGGTGGGGGGGGGGGGGGAGTTTACTTTTTTTCTTTGGCGCCAAATTGAAACGCAGTGGCGAAATTCAAAAAGAAAGTCAACAGGCTGTCTGTCTATCTGACTGCAAGTCAACAGGTTCTCTGTCTACCCCCTGTCTCTGAGTCTGGGAGTGGTAGTCAACAGGCAGTGGTCTGTCTCGCTCTCTGTCTCTGACTCTGTTTGTTGGCCGTTGATGGAAGGGAATAATATTGTCTGCAATCTCACTCTCTGTCTCTTTCAAGCGGAGGGGTTGAGGGGGGGGCAGTAGCCCACCCACCGGGGGGCTCGGGGGGCAGGAGCTTCCTGACTCAAAAAAACAACCCAACCTCTCTCTCTATCTCTCTCACTTTCTCTGTCCACTCTGTAAACCCGTTTTCTAATTGCAATAGTGGAGTTGGGGGGGTGGGGTGGGTTTAATGATTTTTCTTTAGTGCCCAATCGAAACGCAGTGGCAAATTTCAAAAGGGAGTCAACAGGCTGTCTGTTTATCTGAGTGGAAGTCAACAGGTTGTCTGCCTTGCTCTCTGCCTCTGACTCTATGTTGGCTGATGATGGAAAAGGAATAAAATTGTCTGCAATCTCTCTCTCTCTCTCTCTGTCTCTTTCAAGCTGGGGGGGGGGGTTGAAGGGTTGAGAGGGGGGAAGCAACCCACCGGGGTGGGTCAGGGGGGCATGTCAGGAACATGGCAGGACAGGACAAGGCAGACATGGAACTGAAAGGAGTGATGATTGTATTGGAAACAATAATTCACTTGAGGGATGGGACAGGTCCCCCATCCCCCTTTTATACCTTTTGAGAGCCTTCCTTGTCAAGACTCAAAGAAAATTCCAGAAAGAGCAATTAGTAATACAATGATACCAATGATACCAATGACAACAAGACAAGTCAGGAAAGCAAAGAAGGTTCCAGAAGGTTCCACAAGGTTCCATGAAGGAATGTTCTAGAACGTTTGAGAGGTGTCCAGAGAGTGATTCATAACATCATCTCCCCCTTTGGGCCTTTTCTACAACTTGGTGGGGCACCTTGATAGCTGACATAGCACCTCAAATACTGCACCAGAGTCTGGTTTGTTCTTTCTGTTTGTCCATCAGTCTGAGGGTGATAAGCAGTTGACAGTTGAGACTTGATTCCAAGGGCTGCTGTGAGTGCCTTCCAAAATTGGGATTTGAACTGTGGTCCTCTGTCACTGATGATTGACTGAGGCAGCCCATGGAGCCTGACCATGTGCTGCAAAAACAGGTCTGCTGTTCCTTGTGCATCTATATTCTCAGTGCAGGGGATGAAATGGGCCAACTTTGTCCTTCTGCAGATGACAACAAGGATAGAGTCAAATCCTTGGGATAGGGGCAGTTTCACAATGAAGTCCATGGATATTGATGACCAAGGGCTGATGGCAATTGGGAGGGGCTCCAGAAGTCCATTGGGCTTGTGTCTGCTGGATTTGTTTCTTTGACAGGTTTCACAGCTGCTGACATAGTTCTTGATGTACTTCCTCATGCCTGGCCAGTAGAAGTCTCTGGAAACAAGCTCATATGTCTTGTGCTCTCCTGGGTGTCCAGCTGTTACTGCATCATGCCTTGTCTTGAGTATCTCAAGTTTTTCCTCTTCTTGGCTGATTTGAATCTTGTGAGGCTTGGGGGTCCTTGGAAATAGCATGGGCCCACACACTGTCAGGAAGCAATGAAAGGTGTGTCTTGGATGGTGGGGTGAAACCATCTCCCCCTTCAGGTGCAAAGGTCTGTTCTTCTTGACAGGGCATCAGCCACAGTGTTAAGGTGGCCAGGAGAATAGCACAGCTTAAAGTCATACTCAGAGAGCAGTTCAGCCCACCTGGCATGCCTCTGCTTGAGCAACCTCCTTGCCCTGAAGAAGGTGAGGTTCTTGTGATCAGAATAGACAGAGATGCCTTTAGAACCAGCCAAGTAGTGTCTCCAGAATTTGAATGCTTCCACAATTGCAAGCAACTCCTTGTCATGGACTGTGTAGTTACGCTCAGCACTGTTCAGCTTCCTGGAGTAATATGCCACTGGGTGCAGAGGAGCAGAGGGGGTCCTGAGAGCTTGGCTGGGACAGAACAGCGCCAAGGGCATAGTCTGAGGCATCAGTTTCCAAGGTGAAGGGAAGCAAGGGATCCACATGCTTAAGGAGTGGTGCACTTGTGGTTGCTGTCTTAAGAGCTAGCCAGGCTTGCTCTGCTGCTGGGGTCCATTCAAACTTGGTGGTCTTCTTGGTGAGATCAGTGAGAGGCTTGGCTATGGCAGAATAGTTGGCAATGAAGGTTCTGTAGAAGTTTGCAAAATCCAAGGAAGCTTTGAACATCCTTGATGGAATTTGGAGCCTTCCATTCAAGAATAGTTTGGATCTTGTCTGGTGCCATGGAGATCCCTTTGTCAGACACAATGAACCCCAAAAACTCAATGGAGGTCTTGTGGAATTCACACTTCTCCAGCTTTGCATAGAGGTGATGCTGTCTGAGTCTCTCCAAGACAGTCTTGACATGTCCCATATGGCTTGCAGTGTCAGATGAAAATACCAGGATATCATCCAGGTAGACAATGACAAAAAGGTCCAGAATATCCCTGAAGATGTCATTCATCATGCCTTGGAAAATAGCTGGAGCATTGGTAAGTCCAAAGGGCATAACCAAGTACTCAAAGTGACCGTATTTGCATCTGAAGGCAGTCTTCCATTGATCCTGGGGCTTAATTCTGACCAAATTGTAGGCACCTCTGAGGTCAATCTTGGAAAATATCCTTGCATGGCTCAGTTTGTCCAGTAATTCAGAGATGAGAGGCAGTGGATAGCGGTTCTTGACTGTCATCTCATTGAGATCTCTGTAGTCCACACAGGGTCTCAGTCCCCCATCCTTCTTCTTGACAAAAAAGATGGGAGCTCCAGCTGGTGACTTGGAAGGTTGGATGAATCCCTTGTTCAGCATTTCTTCAATGTATTCTTGGAGGGCCTTGGCTTCTGGTGGAGAGAGGTGGTACAGTGGCTTGAAAGGTGGGCTGCAAGTTTCATCCTTGAGTGGGATTTCACAGTCATAAGGCCTCTGAGCTGGTAGCAGGTCTGCCTTGGTCTTGGAAAACACATCAGCATAAGGGAGATATTCTTTTGGTAGCTTGGATGCCAGCAAAAGGTCTGATGGGACCAAGTTCCTGTGCTCTTCAGCAATGGGGCTTGAATTCTTGACTGGGAACTGTGATCCTTGAATCTTTGACTGAGAGTTCTGTTCTTGGCAAAGACTGTGAGCTGTGGAACTTGAATCTTGAATGTGGACTGTGAACTGTGGTACTTGAATCATTGACTGTGGGTTCTGTGAACTAGAGTCTTGGCCATGACTGTGAGCTCTATGAGCTCTACTTGAATCTTGACTGTGAACTGTGAACTGTGGAACTTGAGTCTTGGCTGGGTGTGAATCTTGAATCAAGGGCTTGAGAGCATGAGACTTGGTGGCTTGACTTGAGCTTTGGGTGACTGTTCCAATTGGTGGAGGTTGGACTTGACCAGTGGCCCAATCAATGGCAGGGTTCTGGGCTTGCAGCCATGGTAATCCCAGGATGACAGAGAATGTGGGTGAGCCAAGATTCAATCCTTCCAGGTTGACCATGGATGGCGGAAAGTCTTGGATGTGGAGGTTTAGCTTGGTTTCATGGCTGATTTCCTTGAACAGAGCATGATTGGCAAAGTGGACCTTGAGGGGTGTGGATTTCTTGATGGTGGGAATGGCACAAGACTTGGCAAGGGTGGCATCAATGATGTTGCAGGATGATCCAGAGTCTATAAGGGCCTTGGTTGTGATGGTTGACTTGGGTGAGAGTTGAATCTTGACAACCATGGTGAGTTGGTGGGGCTTGGAATCTGAGGTGTTTGTTGTGCTGCTGGTGGTGCTGAAACAGGGGCAGCTTGGAGGAGGGTCCAGGGAATTGCCCCTCAGTGAGCCTTGACCTGGGAGTTTGGGTGCTTCTTCCTTGGGCAGTCCTTGACAGCGTGTTCCTTGGAGCCACAGTAGAAACACAGTCCCTGCTGCGCCCTCCTTGTTTTCTCCTCTTGGCTCAGAGGACCCTTAGGAAGTGTCTCAACTGCATCCACTTGCATGGGTTCAGGAACTGTAAGAGCTTGAGGGACTGGGGTAGGTCTTGATGTAGTTCCTACTTGTCTTTGCTTCAGCCTCTTGGAGTGGAGTCTGTTGTCAATCTTGATGGCAAGGAGAATGTACTCTTCCAAGGTCTCAGGGATGTGCAGAGACTGGGAGAGCATGTCTTGGATGGACTCATGGAGACCATCATGGTACAGCTCCATCAGAGCTGCATCATTGTATCCAGAGTCTCTGGCTAGTTTCTTGAATTGGTTGGTGTAGGCCACACAAGATTGCTTTCCTTGCTTGATATGCTTGAGCTTGGATCTTGCTGTCCAAGATGCGTAGGGGTCACCAAAGGTAGCTTCAAGCCCCTCCCAGAGCTCTTGCAGGGTGGTGGGTGTGCTTGGGAGAGATCTGTACCATGATTGAAATTGACCAGACAGGAGGGTGCTTGTGAAAAGAACCTTGACTTGCTCACTGGGAAATCTTGAAGGTTGGAGAAGGATGACGTTCTCCACAGTGGCCATAAAGTTCCTGAGGTCTTTGGCCAGCCCAGTGAACTTGTCAGGGCTGGGAACCTTGGGCTCTCTTGCTTGGTTGGCTTGGGGCAGGGGAAGAGCTTGATGTTCTTGTTGGTGAAGCTGTTGTTGAAGCTGGTGCTGCTGGTGAAGGACTTGTTCTTGAAGTTGGTGTGTCTGTCTTGAAAGGGCTTGCAATTGGTCCATCAAGGCTTGGAAGGCAGTTGCATCAGGGAAGGTGTTGTTTGGGTCAGACATGATGGCAGAGAGTAGTAGGAGAGGGTGAAGTGAATTATGATGTCAGGAACATGGCAGGACAGGACAAGGCAGACATGGAACTGAAAGGAGTGATGATTGTATTGGAAACAATAATTCACTTGAGGGATGGGACAGGTCCCCCATCCCCCTTTTATACCTTTTGAGAGCCTTCCTTGTCAAGACTCAAAGAAAATTCCAGAAAGAGCAATTAGTAATACAATGATACCAATGATACCAATGACAACAAGACAAGTCAGGAAAGCAAAGAAGGTTCCAGAAGGTTCCACAAGGTTCCATGAAGGAATGTTCTAGAACGTTTGAGAGGTGTCCAGAGAGTGATTCATAACAGGGCAGGAGCCCCTGACTCAATGAAAAGTTTTCTTCTCCCTCTCTCTTCTCTGTTTCTCTGACTCTCCCTTTATCTTCTTTCAGGTCTTGGCTGTCTGATTCACTGTTTGTTCTATCTTTCTGCTCTCTGTCTGTCTGTTGCTCTGTTGGTCTTTTCAGTCCTTTATGACTGTCTCACTGCCAGGGGGAGGTTGACACACACACACACACACACTCTCTCTCTCTCTCTCCCTCTCTCTCTCTCTCTCTCTCTCTCTCTCTATCTTTTGTTTGCGTTACACAACTGCTGTGTTCCACTCAAGTGGACCATAGTGGACATCAGTGTCCTGAACACAGTGTGAATATCGCCACCAACCCATACAGAGAAGCGTGGGGTGGCTAAACCCGCCCCCCCCCACCCAACTAAAATACTATTTCTGCATATGATTTTGCAAAGTCAACTGGGCTGTTGTTTCTATCATTCAATGGTTTGTCCCTCTCTGAAAGGGGCAGTGAATTCAAAAAGGAAGGAAGTCAACAAGCTGTCTGTCTATCTGAGTGGAAGTCAACAGGTGGTCTATCTACCTCCCTCCCTGTCTCTGAGTCTGGGAGTGGCAGTCAACAGGCAGTCAACAGGTTGTCTGTCTTCCTCTATTCTCTGACTCTGACTATTCGGCTGTTGGTGGGCAAGTTATCAAATCGTCTGTGACCTCTCTCTTTTGAGTGGGGGGGTTGAGGGGCATCAGCCGGGCTCAGGGGGCTCCTGCCCCCTGACTCGAAGCAATTTGGCTCTATCCCCTCTACATGGCCTGCCACGGCATTCATTGTGGACTGCCACACTCTTCAGTATCTTCTTTTTTCTACTTTTTTTTTGGGAAGGATTGCTTATAAGTCAACAGGCATCCCCTAGTATCAGTATGAAAAAAAAGGAAGAAGAAAATTTCAATGCAGGCTTGACTTGTCACCTAACCACCTCCCTCCACATCCACACTAGTCCTCTCGCCAAGGGGAGAGTCCATGGATGGAGGAGGCGAACCCCGCCCAAACGACAGTGAAACAGCTCGACCCACAACTGCAAGCATCCGGCTACTCGCAACACGATCACTGGTTCAGTCAGTGTTGGGTCACACTCACACACAGCTCGACAACCCCCCAAGACATCTTGCTCGACCACCGACTGACGACGCCGCCACTCGTGCAAGACTCATCATGGATCAGCATTTGCGGACTGCATGTCCGATCTGATCACAGCCTTCTTTTTTTTTTTCTTTTTTTTTTTTTTTGGCTTTGCAAGCGACGATTGAACACTGAAAAAAAAAAATCGCCGATGTCCACTGCGGACTGCGGAGCGAGCAGTTGTTTGTTCTCACGAGCCCCTCCTCCCTATAAATACCCCCGCTGGCTGGGGCAGTGGGTGATCAAGAAGGCCCAATGCCTGTTGGTGCGGCGCTTCCATTGCACAAACGCGGGGCCCGTGCTGGCACTCTTCGTCTTCGTGGCGAACGAGACGGCATAATTTTTTCCCTGTGGGTCACGGGCGTTCGCGCCTGTCCCACGTTATTGTTATACCTACTGGAGTTGATGAAACACACAAGGCAGAAGTCCCATATTTTCCGAGGGATGGTGCGGGGAAAGCACAACCACTGCCATTCGCCATCATCCTCTCTCTCTATCGCAATGTTTCCCGCGGATCGGTCTCGCCGCCGCACATACGGGAGGCCCACAAACTCCGTGTACTTGTCTCGAATTGGCCGCCCGAATCACGTCGTGGCGGGCGTAGGACGGACGCGACGTCGAGCTCGTTGAACTCGCCTTGGTGGAACGAGCAGTGGCCGCTGAGGAGCAGTGGGATTGTCCCGCTGGTGGTGGGGTGCCAGAGGGTTTACGGACACAGGTCTTTGTGAGCTGGGTCCTCGAAAAAAAAGGTCAGCAAGTGCTTCCAAGATGGATCGTGCCGGTTCTTTGGTGGAATGTGAAGGGCTTTCCAAATGTCATATCCAGGAAAGTGTTTCACTCCAAGGCTCATCGCCCCCCTCATCAAGAAAACATTCTTGTCTTTGAGTAGAAAAAGGAATACTTCCTGACTGCAGAAGTTGCTGTTTAAGTCTTTCATAGTCTGTGAGGTGACAGAAACGCTCTCACAGTGGGCAATCATTGGCACAAATGTCTTCAAGTCCTCTCATTTGACATAACCCTTCCACAATAGAATCAAAGCTGGCTCTCCGAAGCCTTTCATACTCCATTCTTTAGCCAACTGCAGCACACTTAATTACTTGAATCCATTTCCTCATCTCTGCAGGCCACTGTCATTCATTTGCAGACAATTCTTGCCAGATAATATGACTGATGTAACAGGCTTGAGAGTCTTTTTGTGCTGCTGAATTAACCCTGCTGTTACTTTCTTGGCTTTCTTCCATACATCTTTCTTGTTATGAATCACCCTCTGGAAACCTCTGGAACCTTCTAGAACATTCCTTCATGGAACCTTCTGGAACCTTCTTTGCTTTCCTGACTTGTCTTGTTGTCATTGGTATCATTGGTATCATTGTATTACTAATTGCTCTTTCTGGAACTTCTTTGAGTCTTGACAAGGAAGACTCTCAAAAGGTATAAAAGGGGGATGGGGGACCTGTCCCATCCCTCAAGTGAATTATTGTTTCCAATACAATCATCACTCCTCTCAGTTCCTCTTCTGCCTTGCCTTGCCTTGTCCTGCCATGTTCCTGACATTTCTTGACTTTTTTGAAGCCATGGAAATGTTTCTCTCGCCTCCTGTTCTGCAAGACCCTCCTGAGTTTTGTCAGAATGGAGATTCCTTGTTGTTGTTTTTTAAAGATTCTGTGCAGGCTGTAGGAGTGCTGGCTAATATCAGCAGTGGTTGGGTTTGAGCAGCCTGGGTGACTGCTTGCACAGACACTGAGAAGTGGTCACTCCTCTCCTCTCTCCCTCCCCTCCGTCTTATCCGCAACTATTCGCCAGAATCGGAACAAACTCCTTCTCGCACCTCCCTGCCCCAACCAAGGAACCCCGAAAACACTATGCGAAGCAATCCCGAATCTTCCTGGACAAAAAAAAAAAGGTCTGTTCAAGCGTCATTTCGTCAATGGACAGCGCTCGCTCGCCATTTAGTATGGTGCCATCAGGCAGCATGACATTCAACAAAGAAGGTTTGTTCGTAAATATTAATAACATCTTGGATATTCATAAACCCCTCGAGACTCGAGACAACTGAGCAAAACTGAGCCATGTAGGAATATTACATCCCCACCCCCCAAGTCCCAAAAACCCACATCCGCATCCCCGACGTCACGCCGCATCCGCAAACCAGAACCGCACCCACCCGGTCGCGTCCACCACCGCCATCGCCCCCGCCACGGCCCCGACCCACACCACTTTCCTACCCGCCGCCCCGCCCCTTCCGCCGCCCTTGCCATCTTCCCGATGCACGACGTGCCCCGTCGCCACGCCCACGACGCACACCCCGCCGCCCTTCTTCGCCGTCGCGGGCGCATCTACGCCAACCGCGAGCCGCTCCGCCACGCCGCCGTGATGCCGCCAGCCGAGCAGCGCGGTGCGCAGCGACGACACTGGGGGTGTCACGTGCGACGCGTCGGCGGGGTGGACCGCGTCGTCGGCGATTGAGATGGTGGCGGCGGTCGTCGTTGGCGCGGGGCCAGCGACCGACGAGAGTGTCATTGCACCGGCGCCGCTGTTGTCACCGTCTTCGTCGCCGTCTTCGTAGTCGTCGTCGCGCGCGACAGAGTCCGGCACGACCATCCGCAGCGGCCGCAGGCCCGGCCCGCCCAGGTGCAGCACGAGGGACCACGGCTCGCCGCTGTTCTCGCTGTCAAAGCGCATCCACGCCGCTCCCTGCACCGTCCGCGTGCCCGCGAGCCTTGCCGGAATCGTGAAGGACGCGGAGGGTGCAAACGGGAAAGGCGGGGAGCCGCCGTCAGCCATACTCCGCCGGTGTGTCATCCGGCCGCGCCGCTGCAACCGCCACAACGTCGCACGCTGCCCGCCGGCGGCTACGTCGTGCCCGGACACCGTCAGCACCGCGTCGCGCGGCAGCGGGTGGGCGCCGGGCGGGTGCGGGCGCGTGACGACGAGGACCTGCGCGAGGGATGACGTCGGGGCGACTGTTGCGCCGACGACCCCTGCCCGCACGCTGACCGCAGGGGCGGCGTCGGCAGCCGGGACGGACGACACCGCGATGCGTCTATCGAGGCCGACCGAGACGAGCTCGGCCGGACCGGTGCGGTCGTCCGCGGGAAGGAATGCGAGGTCCCGCACCGCGTTCAGGTGCGGCGAGAGGACCGCGAGGGTCTCGCATGTGTCGAGGTGCGAGAGCAGGATGCGGCGGTCGTAGGTCCCGACGGCGAGCAGGCGTTTTGCACCGTGAGCGTCGATGGCGCTGATGACGGCCCCGGCTTCGTGGCGGCGGACGTCGGATGCGGTGAATTGCGGGGTTTGTGGAGTTGACAGCGGGGGCGACGAGGAGACGTGGGCGATCCAGACCTCCGAGGCGTCGCGGTGAGATGCAATGACGGTCCACTTTCTCGTGCCGTCGTAGAGGGCGAGTGAGTCTGGGTGCCCGTCCGAGACGAGTTTGAACAGGGGCCGGTCTGCACGAAAGCTGTGCAGGGGAAATTCCAGTTGGTAGCAGTTGCCGTTCAGAGTTCTCCTGCGCAAGCGAGAGTGAGCAAGATAGAATCGCGGGTTGAGGCCGCCTCTTCCGCCCACCCATACGCTCACCAGTTGCTGTGCAGTCGCACTATGCGCTGCACGCGCGACTTCCAAGATGGTGATTGTTCTGCGTGCACGGGCGGCGGCAAGTCTTGCATCGTTGCGGTGGTGCCGAGCCCCCCTTGTTGGTGGGGCGACAGTTCCTCATACACAGCCCTCCAGACATCTGGATTGTCGAAGATGCCATGCCAAGCGCGACAAACCTTGTTTCGGTGGGATTTGTCAAAGCTTGCCTTTCATAATTGCATTTCAACAGCTCACGCAAATGCATCTTGCGAGCGTGGCGAGGCCCGATGGCGACGACGATGAATATGACGAGGATGGTGCACACAAAGACTGGTCACCACCACCACCAGCACGATCCGCGACTACGCCGGCGTCGCGCACCAGGTAGGGCAGGATGATGTCGCGAAGGGCGAGCGGCGGCGGCAGCGACGCGACGAGGTTGACGGACGCAGAGAGAGCGTCGAGAAGGCGGCGGGCACGATGCAGTGCCGGGAACACCGACGAGGGCGACCCGCTCGCCGCCGCAGCCGCCGCGGCCGCCTCGACGAGGAGTGCGTCTAGCGACGAGAATGAGGAAGAGGAGGAGGAGGAGGAGGAAGTGGTGGTGCAAGTTGACGCGGTGGACGAGGTTGAAGTGCTGGAGGAGGCCGGCGGCTTCATTTTATTAGTATCTATCTGCCTTGTCAGAAATTGGGTGATTTTTGCCGTTAATTGTTGTGGCTTGGCGAGGGCTTGACAGGACCATGGCTGGCAGACAGAGAGTCAGACAGACACTGAGACAGACAAGCCTACTCGATGCTGTAATCCGATCGAGCCGAAACAGGAAGGAAAAACGAAGAGACAAGAAAGCTGCGAACGGCAAGCGACAGACAGACAGACAGACAGACAGACAGAGAGACAGACAGACAGACTTACTGACTGACTGACTGACAGACAAACAGAGGAATCAATCAAAAATCAATATAGAGGGGGAGAGAGAGATGCCCTTCGTGGTCGCCGCCGACGCCGCCGACGCCGCCGTTGCTGCCGACGCCCCCGCCGCGGACGCCGCCTCCACAACGTCATCGTCGCCGGCCATCGGCTGCTACGGCTTCACGTCGCCGCCGTCCGACCCCGCCGACATCGGCAAGGTCGTCACCGTCGTCGGCTACGGCCCGCCGCCGTCCGTCGCCCTGTGCGCCGCCCAGTGCAAGTCGTCTACCTCCTTTGGCGGCGATGCCGGCGCCATCGCCATCATCGGCAACCTCCTCAACTCGTTCGTGTGCGCATGCGCTCCAGACATGTCCCTCTTCTACCCGATGAATCCAGACTCGGTAAGAGCGGTGCGCTGCGAGGTTACCCGATGTGTTGCTTGCTTACCGACCCACCCGATGGGGCAATCTCCGCTCTGTGAAGATGCTTGTGCGCTGACTGACTCCCCTTGCCGCTTCTCTTCAATAGTGCAATTACGTTTGCTCCAGCGACAACGAACCCTGCGGATCAGACTACTTCAGCAACCGCTTTACCCTTTACTCACTCTCCAGCTCCTCTTACCCAACGCTACCTGCCCCAACAACAACTGCTGCTGCGCCGACTGTTGCCTCTAGTGGATCGACAGTCGGGGCGACCGCCAGCACGGGGTCTTCATCCATTCCGCTATCATCGTCATCACTGTCCTCGCCAGCGCAATCTGGATCGCCAACCTCGTCGCCATCGTCATCGTCAGGAACGGGCCGCTCCACATCGTCATCACCACCGACCAGCGGCTCCTCCGCTGCTGGAACAACCCCAACCTCGACCTCTTCCCCATCGCCCTCCCCCTCCAACTCTGATTTTTTCTCTCAGAGCTACGCAATCCCCCTTCTCGTCTCCCTCGGCATCCTCATCCTCTTCGCCATCGCTCTCCTCGCCATCTGCATCCGCCGGCGCCGGCGGACCGTCCGCGATGCCGAGGACGTCCCGCACCTGGGACTCCGGCAGGGTCCCCTGGACCTGTCCTTCTTCTCCAAGCGTCTCAGCCGTGCAACGACGCTTGGCGGGGGGTCTGCAGGCGGCAGCCGCAACGGCACGCTCAACCGCGAAATGGCCTCCGTCGCCAGCGGCGGGTCGGGCTCCGGCGCCGCAGCCCTCACCGCGGGCGCGGCGGCGGCGGCGGCTGCCGGAGCCGCGGCCGCCGTCGCCGCGGGCGCAGGGAGGAACAGCCCCCGCGCGGGGGAGCGGTACGGCGAGAACGCGGCGCTCAGCGGCGCCGCGGCGCGCGGCGTTGACAGCGGCGATGACGACGACGACGACGACGACGAGGAGCCCGATGTCGACGGATACGCCCGCGCCGAGCCGCGCCCGCCGAACCCGCGCGGCTCGCTCATCTCGGCGTCGCCCGTTGCCGCGGCGGCGGCGGGGGTTCGCTTATCGGCACAGTGCTCGCGCGGACGCCGAACATGGTCTACGACGCCGTGCGGCCGCACAGGGCGGCGGGGTCGCCGGCCGCGTCGTACAAGGGGGCGAGCGAGCTCAATCTGAGTGTTGGCGATACCGTAAAGGTTTCGAGGACGTTCGACGATGGGTGGGGGCTTGGAACCAAAGGTGAGTTGTTGGGGGCGTTGGATGAATTGTTAGTTTGCGATTCGGAACCTTCACGCCCGCTAAATCCTACTCTCTCTATTTTATTTGCCAATACACCAGAATCGACTGGAGAGACGGGCTACTTCCCGCT
Source organism: Zopfochytrium polystomum (assembly GCA_025765615.1). Lineage (NCBI taxonomy): Eukaryota > Fungi > Chytridiomycota > Chytridiomycetes > Chytridiales > Chytridiaceae > Zopfochytrium > Zopfochytrium polystomum. The sequence goes on from JAIVFJ010000086.1 coordinate 237,370, forward strand.
TTCTTGCCTTGTAACCGACGGAAAGGTCGCCTTTTGATCTGCACCCCACTTACGCCTGTTCGTCCAAAACCCTCGCTACCCCCTTGTCTTTATAAAATGGTCTTGTTTTGCCTACAGTCCTTCCTCTTGCGTTGCGATTTTTTATGTCATTTTTCTCGAATAAGCCCTTGAACTGTTTGTTTTCTTTAAACGCTCGGTGTTCTGCTCCTCCCCTCCGTAATTTCTTTACAGGTTCGTCAAGATTATCCATTACTTTTTTTCTGTTTCGTTTTCTTCCTCCGGGCAGGTGTCCCTTTTCTTAGCGGCTTCCCGTGCCTGCCATCACCACCCTTTTTTCGCTCTTCAAAAGGAAAAGTCCTGCGCCTTTTTTTTTTTTTTTTTTTTTTTTTTTTTTTCTTTTCTTTGGAAAGTTTCTTTTCTTTACGTCCCTCGTTGGTTCCTGGTGTCCATTTTTTTTTTCTTCCTACCCAACCGGTTGTTTGTTGGCCACCCGCCCCCAGTCTCCTTTCTGATAAAGCAAGATGTTGTCGCGAATCGATGCTATTTTCTTCCTAGGTAATTTTTTTCGTTTACTTACCAGTGCCATGACAACATTTAAACCGGGACTGTAAGCGACTTAAGCGTGGGGCGGACATGCAAGCCTGGATAAAAAAAGAGATGAAACCTGATGGACGTCCACGACGCGGAGCTCTCTCTCTCTCTCCCTCTATTACGGGCCACTCCTGGTTGACAAGTCAGGTGAACAAAATGGGGACGAAGTTTTTACAAATTCATTTCGATGACATGGACTTATAGCTCAGTGGTAGAGCGGTCGACTGCAGAGTCTCTCGGGACGAGTCATCGACAGGTCGCCGGATCAACCCCGGCTGGGTCCTTTTTCTCTTTAGTTTTTCTTTGCTCGAAAGAGCTGTGCGTCCAGCGAGCAAGAGGTGTGCAACCATCCAACATCGCGCAAAGGTTGGGTATTTGACACAAGCCATTTGTCGGGACACCTCGAACTGTCTGTAAATCTGTCTTGGAAGGGAAAACATGGCAGAATCCAACGACGGCTGATTGAAAAGACAGCGGCTGGCGGCGAGTATTTGTGGCATTGAGTCTGCGACTATGCCGTTCATGTACAGAGCGCCGACCGACGCCGAGGGGATCCGACAGAGAGAGAGAGAGAGCGAGAGAGAGAGAGAGTGAGAGAGAGTGAGAGAGAGAGAGAGAGAGAGAGAGAGAGGAGAGAGAGAGAGAGAGAGAGAGAGAGAGAGATGAGAATTTTAGCAAACTTGTCACACCGAGAGAGAGGAATGGCCAACGCTCTCCCCGCCAACGTCCTGGCCCGCATCTTTGAGCACTTCTCGCCCTCGAACGACTCGCACCTGCTCCTCGCCGTCCTGCGCCGCGTCAACCGGGCCTGGCGCCGCATCCTCGAATCCGACGGCGTCTGCCGTCGCCTCCTCGGCCCCTGCCTCGGCGACGGCGACTGGCGCAAGGCCCTCGGCGCCGCCCCAAACTCTCCAGCCGCGTTTTGGTGTTCCGGGCAAGGGCAACCCCCCGCCGGCAACAGCGACAGCAACGACGACGACGACGACGGCGACGCGCAAGACGTCTGGCAGATTCTCGAGGCCATCGGAGACTCGGTCGTAGCGTCCCCGCGGTGGCTCTGGCGCTGCGGCAAAGTCGGCGCGACGAGAGGCGGACACGCCGAGGCGTGCTGCCCGCCCGGACACTGGTTTGAGCTGCTGCGCGACGTTGCGTTCGCGTCGCACCTGCACAGGGCGCTGGGAGTGCTCGGCCTGCCCGCACGCGCGTTCGACCCAGAGTACGCAACGGTGTTTACGCCGCTGTTGCTGGCGAACAACGACGGCGAAAGTATGAGGAAGCTCTTTTTCGAGGAGAACGGGGTAAGAGAACGAGAGGGCACAAACCCCGTGTTGGACGCTTAGTTTTTGGGGCACGCCCCTGCACCTTCCCCCCAGCAATTCACCCCCGCCATCTTTGAATCTGCCGTCAACAACATCTACCACCGCCGCCTGCCGATCCGCCTCACCCACCTCTCCGGCTCCGACCTCAACAGGCACATCACCGCAAACCGTCAATCGATGCGAACCCCGGACCGATCCGTCTTTTCCCCCTCTGCCCACGACGACGGCGTGTCCCTCGCCGACATCAACGGCGACGGCGTCCGGGCTCTGCAGATGCTCTTCAACTACTGCAAGGCCGGCGGGCGGGTCGACCCGCCCCTCTGCGTCGTGGAGGTGCCGCCCGCGACGGGGCGGCTGCGGAAAAGGGATGGAACGGAGCGGGACGCGGAGGAGGAGGAGGTGGAGTTTCTCGGGTTGGTGAGGGACGTGTACTTGCTCAGCGTGAGCGCGAAGTCGGGACGCCTCGTGGGCGTGTTTGGAAGGGCTTTGATGCTTTGATTTTTTGGTTCGGCAGCGGGTGGTACGGATCCAAAGGAGAAATAAAAATAAAATAAAAATAATAAAACAACGGGTAGCCACCAAGTCAGTCACAGAGGCAGACCCAAAAGCCTCCAACCGATCAATGCGCTTCCTGCATTTCACATCAACAGGGCAAGGCACAACGTAAAATTTCTTGCGCATTTATTTTAAAAGAAATGAATTATTTGATTTTCGAACGTAAAGTCAGTCCCAGTTAGTATAGTTGCTAGTATCACCCCCTGTCACGGGGTAGACCCGGGTTCAATTCCCGGACTGGGAGATTCCACGAAGAACGAAAAGAAAAAAGCACTGAATTGATTACAGATTTCGCCATATTGTTTCACATCGTCATACAATCCCTTTTTTCAGCCTGTATCGCGACAGCATATCTAAAGAAAAGAATTTAAGGAAGCGATGACGATGTAAAACAGTAATTATACAGATTAGTATCCGTCCACCCAACTGAACTCCCGCCCAGCGCGCGCTCTGTATCTCTATCAGCTGAACCGCGTCGTGATTCCCGCGATCCTCGGCGTACGCCATCGGCGTCAGCTCCGCCACGCAGGTCGCGTTGACGTCGGCACCCGCCCCCAGGAGCACCGCGGCGTTTTCGACCTGGCCGGATTCGCCGCACGCAAAGTGCACGAGCACGGCGACGCTGAACCACTGCGCGTACTCCCATCAGCATGTAGACGGTGGCCTCCAACCCCGAGTCCAGCATGAACTCGACGATCCCCAGGTGCCCCTCCTGGCAGGCCTCGCGATCCGCTCATTCGGCGGCCGACTTGCCGCCGTCGCAGCAGTAGTACGCCATCAGGAACCGCACCACATCCTTGCGCCCGTGCTTCCGCTTCCCACATCAAACACTACATGTGAATTATCATCGCATGCTTTACACACATTGACGGCTTGAATTACGTCGTATAACCTATGCTTGTAAAGTGTAATATTTACATTATTCTAGTAACGTACGGCTCGGAAAACCACTCTCCTTCTTCCTTTTCGTCGTCGTCGTCGTCGTCGTCATCATCATCATCATCATAATCATCATCATCATCATACTCATCGCCCACCATCGTTCCGCATCCGGCAAATATACGCTGGTTGGTCATATTTCTCATCACGTTGCTACCCTCCCTCCCTCAAATTCGCCCTAAACAAAAAAAAAAAAAAAAAAAAAAAAAAAAAAAACCCATTCACACCCTCCTAGCCGAAGGCCCCGCCGCCGCCTTCGTGAAGCTGCCGACATACGAGGACGCTCCGCGCTCACTCCCGCCGCCGAGCCTCGCGTTCGCCCCGACCAGCGACCCGACGACCATCTCCCCGCCGCGCGTCACGACCGACCCCGCCGCCGCGCCCTCCGGCAGCCCGTCCGGCCGGTAGCTGAACCCGTCAAACAGCCGCTGGTCCGCGTCCGTCAGCCGCGACCCGTCCACGTACGAGTCGCGCGCGGGTTCGGAGGTGAACTCGGCGTCGAAGTTGGACGTGTCGGTTGCCGAGGCCTTGCGTGTTGGATTTTTATTCAAGGGAGTGAGACGGGGGGGGGGGGGGGGGTTGAACGTTTTGAGAGAGGGCGCGGGAGGATCGAAGCGAGTCCTAAATAAAGAAAAATGTGCTTACCACGTTGGGACGGAAAGTGGGGTTGTACTTGCGCTGCATGAGTCGCGTCCAGTTGATGTCCTCAAAGAACCTGTGCCGCTTGATTTCGTCGGCGCCCTGCGCGCCCAGGCGGCGCGTCGGGTCGCGGTCGAGCATCTGAGGGGGTCATCGATAGTGTTGAGTGGGACATAGGAGATGGAGGGCGGGAATCGCAGTCCATAAAAAAAAAAAAAAAAAAAAAAACGTCCCGCCTCACCTTCCTCAGCAAATCCCTCGCCGCCTCCCCGACATCCCCCTCGTTAAACTCCAGCGGCGCCCCCAAAATCTTTGCGTACATCTCCCTCACGTCCTCGTCGTAAAACGGCGGCAAACCCGTCAGCATCTCGTAAAGCAGTATCCCCAGCGTCCACCAGTCGACCGCCTTGGTGTACGCCTGCCCCGATAGCAGCTCCGGCGCAAGGTACTCGGGCGTCCCGCAGAACGTCGACGTCTTGGCGTCGTTCGACGTCATGTCGAGCTTGCAGAGGCCAAAGTCGCAGAGCGCGATGTGCCCCGAGTGGTCGAGGAGGATGTTTTCGGGTTTCAGGTCACTTTTTTTTAATTTTTTTTTTTTTTTCGGAGGAGGGAGATGAGTCTATACAAGAGGAGGAAACGAGAAATCTTACCGATAAATGATCCCGCACGAGTGTAAGCACTCCAGCGCGCACACCAGCTCCGCCGCATACAGTCCTCGCCCTCTCCTCCGCAAACCTCCCTTCCTCCTTCAAATGGTAAAACAGCTCCCCGCCGTTCACAAACGCCAGCACCAGGTACAGCTTCTCCCGCGTCTGAAACGAAAACTTGATCGGCACCACAAACGGGTGTGCCACCTCCGCCAGCACCCGCCGCTCCGCCAGCGTGTGCGCCACTTCTTCCCGCTCGACGACGTACGTCTTTTTGATGATCTTCATCGCGTAGATCCGGGAGGTGTCCTTTTTCCGCACTTGCATCACTTTGCCGAAGGAGCCCTTGCCGATTACTTTGAGCAGGTCAAAGTCGTCGACGGTGAGGTGCTTTTTGGCGTTTTGTTGGTAGCTGAGTTGGAGACGGATTTGCCCTGTGGCGGCCACGCTGCCGTTGCCGCTGGCGTAGTTTGAGGGCGTGAGGTCGCGCCAGGTGTCTTGGATGCGCTGTTTTTGGGGATGGGTGGACGTGCGAAAGCAAGAGAGACGGTGAGAAAAACCGTGTTTGGCCAAGAAAAGACCACCCAAAAATGCTACTTACCAGGTCCACAAACTCTGGTGTGAACCGCGTCGTTCCCGACCAGCACGTCGCCGCTGCTGCCACTGCCGCCGCCTCCACCGCCTCTCCCACTCGCCCTCTGGTAAACGGACACCACCACGTCGCTTTCGCGGCTCACGTCGCTTTTTGGTGGAGGGTTCCTTCGTCTTTAGTCCTCGTGCAGAAAGAGAAAGGGAAAAAAAAAAAAAAAAAAAAAAAAAAAAAGAGAGAAAAGAAACGCGAAACGCTTACAAGCTCGCCTTGTGATACCACCGCACCGTCCCCGCCGCCGCACCACCACCGCCGTCGCCGTCCCTCGCCGCCGCGACCACCTCGTTCTTGTCAAACTCCACCACCGCGTAGTAACCCCCGCTGCTGCCGCCGCCGCCGCCGCGGAGCCCGGCGTACACCCGCGCCTCGACGATCCGCACCGTCAGCAGGCCCGTCAGCGCGCGACCGCTCTCGCCGGTGGTGGACGTGGTGGTGGTGGCGGAGGAGAGGGTGAGGCTGCTGGTAGAGGAGGTCAGCGTGTCGTGCGAGCTGGCGACGGTGGTTGGGGTGGCGGGTTTGAGGGGTGTGGTGGTGGCCGTGCGGTCCTGGGTGTGGTGAGGGGAAGGGGGTTGCGCGGGGGGGGGGGGGGGGGGGGGTGTTTAGTTTGGGGTAGTTGAAAAGGGGGAAGAGAACGAGGGAAGTGCGGAACCTTGCTGCGGCTGGGATCCACCGAGGACGGCTCTGCGTTGTTGTTATTTTATGGTTGGTGCCGAGTCGATTGGGTTGAAAGGATAGAATTGTTAGCCGCGACTTGAGTGTGTCCCGATCTGGATCAAGTCACCCTTCGACTCCCCTCTACTTTCTCTTCACTATCCCGCTTATCGACTCAACTCTTCATTAGCCGAAACAGCGACATTGCGGTGGGTTGGTAACGTGCTCGACTACGGCGTGCGATGCTTTTTTCTTCTTTTTTTTTTTTCGGTTGCTTTCCGGTCCTCAGCTATCTCTGGAGTCCTGCTACTGTAAACCCTCTCCGTATCAGGTGAAAACGAGCGATTACTCAAGTGACACCCCCCGACCCCACTCCCTTTTCCAAAACCAGTAACGAAAACAATAAATAAAGGAAGCCCGTTCTGGAACGATCTTAACCCAGCAAAGCAAAATGCCGCTGCCTTAATAAAGCAAACACCTCCGTGTTTGTGACTCCCACCCAAGCGAGGGGGCCGTCGCTAGATGCAATGATGATGAGGTGGGGTGTTTGAACGGAAAACGTGTTGTGACTTTGTGCTGGCTCAGACCCACTCACACACACACACTCTCTCTCTCTCTCGCTCTCTCTCTCTCTCTCTCTCTCTCTCTCAGGCTCGGCGGTTCGGTTAGGGAATATATCTATCCATCCATCCATCTCTCTCTCTTTCTCTCCCGCTGCCTCTGTTTCCCTTTTCCCTCTTCTCCTTTCTTTTCCTTTTTCGATCCCCTCTGTTATCGCTTCAAAGCATTGCGTTTGAAAGTGGGAAAAGAGACGGGCGACTGAGAAGGAAGAAAAAGGGAACTGGGGGAGAAAGAGAAACAGAAAGGACGTGTGGGATGTCGGGAAGTGGCTTGACCCCCCGAACATACAGTTAGACATTGCCTGGGAGGGAAGGAAGGGTGATCGCGCGCGCGCGCAGCCACGAGGCGAGAGCGAGAGAGAGCGAGAGAGCACAAGGGAAGAAGAGAGGGGAGGGGTAGAATTATCACATTAAAAGCGGCGAGCCACACGTTAATAGAAGGGGTTCGCTGCAATTGTTGTAGTTTTCATGGCCAAGTCAAAACAGCAGCAGCAGACGCCGGCTCCGACCCCGTCTTCGTCGGCGGCGACGGCGGCGGCGGCGGCGGCGATGCCATCGTTGGCACCAGCACCAGCATCATCATCATCATCATCATCCGCATCGGCATCTGTATCGGCGTCGGCATTGGCGGCAGCAGCAGCAGCAGCAGCAGACATCGACGCCTCCGCCGCCGCCGCCGCCGCCGAGGTAGAGGTGGGGAATGGCGACTTGAGGATGCCGAAGACGAAAAACAAGAAAAACAAGAACAAGGACGCAGCCGCCGCAACCGGCGCCGGCGACTCACCACCCTTCGACCCCGAATTTGACGAGCCCGAAGGCACCGCCGACGGCGCGGGGCTCGGCGCCCGCCGCAAGCCAACCGTCGCCGACCTCCGCGCCGCGCTCGCCGCGCTGCGCATCTCGTCGCGCGGCACGAAGGACTCCCTCGCCAAGCGCCTCCGCAAGGCCGTCAAGGACGAAAAGGCCGCCGTCGAAGCCTGCCTGCGCGCCGTCCGCGCAGACGTCAACACCGAGACCACCCAGAAAGTGACGGTGCCCGGCGACGCCGTCGTCGCCGCCTTTTGCGTCGTGGACTTCATCGGAGAGGACGACAACTACAAGGACGAAGCTGCTGGAGACGACGGCACCCTCGACGAGCCCCCAACCTCCGTCCGCGCCGCCCTGGTGGTCCCCGGCAACCCCGCCGCCCGCGTCGTCGCAACCTTCGAGGGCCCCGCCGGCTTCGCCAGCTGGCTCCATGCCGCCGCCGCCGCCGCCACAAGCGCCACGGATCCGTCTGCCGCCGTTCAGGTCGTCCCCGTCTCCCCGCTCGCCGCCGCCGCCCTCGCCGCCCACCTCCTCACCGCCCCGGCCCCGCACCCCGTCCTCGCCTCCACCCTCGCCCCACGTCCCGCCCGCTTCTTCCCCGCCGTCTCCACCGCCCGCCCCGCCGTCTTGCTACGCTGGATCGCCGCCGCCTGCGCGGGTAAGCACCTGAGAAACTTGGCGGCGACCGAGTCCGCCGTCGGCCTGCCCCTCGGCGGCAGCGAGCAAGGCGCCGCAATGACAGAGCTCGCCCGCGCCGCGGCCGTCGTCACGAAACTGCTGGACGACCACGGCCCCGCGGCCGTCGCCGCCCACGCCCGCCGCGTCGCACAGGCCGTCGGCGTCCTGCCGCGACCGATGGAGAACGTGCGACCCCGCGTCGCCGCCGTATCCGCTGCCTCCCCCCCGCCGCCGCAGCCGTCGTTGGCCGACACCCACCGCGACCCCGCCGCGCGGGTCGCGCGCGCCAAAACCGTCTTCGACGGCGACGACCTCCCGCAGTACTACTGCGTCCTCGACGTCGAAGCCACCTGCGACGACACGGTCCCGCGCGGCCACTTCCCGAACGAGATCATCGAGTTCCCCGTCGTCCTCGTTTCCCGCGCCGACGCGCGCGTCGTCACAGAGTTTAGGCGGTTCGTGAGGCCCGTCCTGAACCCCGTGTTGACAAAGTTTTGCGTCGGGTTGACGGGCATTCGGCAGGCGGAAGTGGACGCTGCGGACACGTGGGTGGAGGTGTTGCGGGAGTTTGAGGAGTGGTTGGAGAGGTGGGTGGGCGCGGGATTTCGGAGGCAGTGGGGGGGTAAGAGGGGGAAGGCGGGGAAGGGAAGGAGGAGGAGGAGGAGGAGGGGGAGGAATGAAGAGGTGGTGGTGGAGGAGGAGGAAGAGGTTGCGGACGAGGGGGATGTCGGTGAGGCGGAGGAAGTGGGTGAAGAGGAGGACGGAGAGACTGGAAAGGGTGACGACGGAGGGGAGGAGGAAGCTGCGGAGGACGTGGAGGAGCAGGAGGAGGAGGATGAAGGCGACGCGGCGGGATCCAACGACAACACCGACGCCGACGACGACGCCGACGACGGCGACGCGACCTCACCGGACCCCACCGCGCCCATCGTCGTCCGCTTCGCGACCGACGGACCCTGGGACATCCGCGACTTTGTCGCCAAGCAGTGCAAGCTCTCCGGCCTCCCCGTCCCGCGCTACATGCGCGACTACCTCGACGTCCGCAAACGATTCCGCGACGCGTACCCCGCCGCGCGAAGGAAAAAAGCGAGGAGGCGCGTCGGCGGCGGGCTCGCCCATATGTGCGAGGCGATGTTTCCGGGGGAGGGGTTCCAGGGCAGGCAGCATTCGGGCATTGATGATACGAGGAATGTCGCGAGGGTCGTGTGCAAGATGGTTAGGGATGGGGTGGCGTGAGGGTGGGGTTGGGGAGTGGGGGGCATGTGTGTGCGTGTGAGTGTGAGTGTGTGTGTGTTTTCGTGTTCGCTTTCCGTTCCCTTCTTCCTGTTTCTCTCTTGCTGCATGCGCAACGCGACCCCTCTCGGTCGGACAGTCGGCCCTGTCTTTTCTTTCGTGGGTTAAACTTGCATAAAACTGTGTTTCCTTCTCCCGAGTAAAAAACACTACAAACCCTTGGCTATGCAGCAAGTGCACGACCCAGCCGAAGTAAACTAAAGGCGAGCAACGTCGGAAGTCCAAAGTGAGGGAGGGCTCGGCGTGAGAAGTTGGAGCACAATTCCCAATCCTTGTGTCCAACCCTAGGTATTAAAGTTATTGTCTGAGTTTAAAATTGGTTTGTAAGACAACGTGGCCGAGCGGTTAAGGCGACAGACTCGAAATCTGTTACTCTCTGGGTGCGCAGGTTCGAGTCCTGCCGTTGTCGATTAGTGAGTACCGAAATCATTCATTCGGAGATTTTGTTTTTCCAATGTTTCTCATGTTCCATGCGAGGCCACACATTCGACAGCACCAGGCTAAAAAAGCTATCAAAAGCGAGGCAATGATAGAGAGAGAGAGCCGAAAAAAAGCAGGCCAGAGGTGGGCTGGAGTGATAGACTTGCTATTCCTTTCTGAGACACACTACCAAGAAGTATCCGAGCACACTTCCGGTGCGGAGAACTTTGGCCTGTTCCACGACAAGACTGGACAATAGGGAAGTGCTGAAAGTGAGTCGCGACTCCCATCCCTCCCAAAGCATTCCCGCCATGAGGCAAGGGTGGAGAACTCGCCGCAATACTTTCCACTGGAACCTCTGCCCACCGATCGCAATCGCGAGCTGACGCAGATCTGGTTCTAAAAAGCACCGGTCCTTCGGCGGCGCTCTCCCCTGACCTCGCAACACATTTGACCCGAAGCGGTTCAGTGTCGTGGGCAGTGGCGAAAACGGGCGGCGGACGATTGACGGCCCCCGGTCGGACCGAAGCGCTACTGGGGCAAACCAAGAAGTGCAGAGCCGTGTGGTGGTTGCAGAGCTGCCAAGCGGCTGAGAGTGCCGAGGTGGGGGGGGGGCTGGCGGGGACTCGAGGGGCGACGGGAACGGTGGAATGGCGAGGTGGTGAGGCAGAAAAGCAGTTGGGAAAAGCGCTTTTCCCTTTTCCGAGGATTCAGACGGCAATGGAAGTGGACCGGAACCGGGCCTTGGTTCAGCGCCTGGTGCAGTGTTGGTCGCGCCCACCAAAGACAGCGGCGGCGGGGTGTCGAAAAAAAAAAAGGGGGCAAAAGAAGGGAAAAAAAAAAAATAGAAAGGAAGGCAAAGTGTCATAGGTACGTGCCCGACGATGCTCAACCATCCACATTCGAACCTTGAGTAGCTATGCGGCGACGGTACCCGACCGGGGTTGATCCGGCGACCTGTCCGTCGAAAGTGGACCGCTCTACCACTGAGCTACAAGTACCACCGACTCCGTTCGGTTGCCAGATTTACCCTTTTTACCAGAGGACAACAGGGCACGGAAAGAGTCCGTTGATTTCCCCAAAATGGGGTGGGGGCCAATTGTGACTGCACAAATGAGGGAAAAAAATAGAATGAGGTGCTGTCTCATTTGAGGCGAAATCGAGGGGAAAGATCTTTTGAATTTGGATGAGGAGAAATTTGGGGAATTGAAAAGAGGGCCCACAACCATGACAGAACACAAATCAGGAGAGCACCCAAAGATACGATCTGTGGAAACAGCCAAACGGGCACAAGCTGATTTGCGGCGGAAATCGAAAATTTTACGAGAAAGGACCCAGCCGGGGTTGATCCGGCGACCTGTCGATGACTGGTCCCTCCGGGACACTGCAGTCGACCGCTCTACCACTGAGCTATAAGTCCGTGATCGAAAAGGACCAGGCAAATATATCAAATACATTTTCGGATCTCGAAGCAAAACAAACAAATGCTGGAAAGAAAAACTAACAGAAAAACCGAAAAAAAAGAATGTAGTCGCAATGTCCCATACCCACACTCCTCATCCTCCCGTTTCCCCTCCACCCTCCCCAAGTTTGACAAGTCTCAATTGTTTGGCTTGGGGGTTGGGAGTTAATTTGAATCCAATTTCTCGTTTTCACGCAGTCTTGACGCCACCCCATTTACCCCCAAGTTCCAACTCTCCAACGGGGAGGGGCCGAAGAGACGCCCGAAGGAGGCTTGTGGCGCCGATTGAGGGTCGTCGTTCGCAATGCGTGCGTGCGCGCGACGTGGGTGGGGGGGGGGGGGGGGGGGTTTTGTTTGTTTGTTTGCAATCCAATCGATGGATCTGATGCGGCGTGGGTGGTTTGCGGGGGAGTGGAGCGGGGTGCGGGAGATAAGCGGGTCGTGTGTCTCTTTAAATTTTTCCGTTCGTGTGGGGCGGCGCTTGGGCTGTCTAATCGCTCGTTCCCCTTGTCGTATGGAAAGATTGATGATTGATAAGCGAGGCAAGGCTGTGATGGATCAGATCAGATGCATTAGTGGTGGTGCTGGGGCGGTCGCGCGAAAAAATCCAAAGAGTGTGTGTGAGAGAGAGAGCGCGCGTGTGTGTGTGTATGTGTGGATGTGTGTGGGGGGGGCGGGGGCGAGAGACCCAGAGACCAGTTGTGCCCAGTTGACGTGCACTTTTTGCTGCCCCCCCTCTCTCTCTCCCCGCAGCTTGTATTTGTTTGGACATGTCTCTGTGCGTGTTTGTGTTTGTGTGCTGCCCAAAAACAGTACGTCGCGAACAGCGCGAAGAGAGCTTGTTGTGGCATATGTGTGCTTGGGCACGCCTTGTCGCAATTTCGTGTGTGTGCTCGCTATGTGCGTGGGTGCGTGTGCCAATGAAGAAAACGCGGAAGGAACAGGGTGTTTGTTTGCCCGCCGCTTTGTGGGGGGGGGGTTTGCATTTTGCGGCTTTGGTAAGAGAGAGAGAGTGAGAGAGAGAGAGATGTGAGAGATAGATGGATTGAGAGAGAAAGAGCGGGAGAGGAGGAGAGAGAGAGACAGAAAGAGAGAGAGAGGGTACGTGGCGAGTGTGTGTGTGTGTGTGTGTGTGTGTGTGTGTGTGTGTGTGTGTGTGTGTGACTGAAGTCGATGTGTCGGCCACACATGTCACATGCACGCATTCGGCAATTGGACAGTGTTTGGTGTTCAACACCCTGCCTGCTGGATGTCTCTCGCGCTCTCTTCTCTCTCTCTCTCTCTCTCTCTCTCTCTCTCCCTCTCTCTCTCTTTCAGTAATGCCAGTATTTCACTTCGTTGTTTGCAGGCCATGGGTGTCGCGAACGCACGATTTGCACGTTTGTCTTGGCGCAGTACGCGCTGTACGTCTGTCTCGCTCCCTGATTTGTCTGCCTCTTTGTCTCCCTTTTGCTCATTCTTGCGCGCAGCCATGTGGGGTCGTCAAATCCGCAGGAAAACGTGCCATTGCTCACAGCCCGACATAGACAACAGACAGACTGACAGACAAACCTCTCTGTCTGTTCTGCCAGTGTTGCGTTGTTCTTCTTGGATCTTTCTGTCTTTTGTGGTGCAAATGTTTTTCCGTCAATTTTATTTTGTCTTCTTTTGTTTTCTCTCCACATTGGCTCGTTGCATGAGAGTGAAAATCTGTCTCTGTCCATCTACCTGTCTGTCTGTCTCACTATCTGTCTGTCTATCTCTGTCACTGTCGCGTGTGTGTGGGCGCCCGTCGCCATCGATCCGCCGTTTTTTTCATTTCCCTTTATCGCCAAAAGCGGATGAGTCTGTCTCTCTCTCTCGCTCTCCCTCTCTCTCTCGCTCTCTTTTTCACTCAATCACTCTCTCTCACTCTCGACCCCTCTCTCTCTCTGTCGATGGCACTGACGCCTCCATATATTTCATCCACTCCTTTCTCCTCTCCCCTTCAGCTCCGCCCTCCTTCACCCTGCCCTCGTCCGCCGCGCGCTCGCCCCAGCCAGCAGTCGTCGTCGCCGAAAACGAAAGGATACCACTGAACAGACCAAAAGACACCCCGGTACCGCACAGATAAAAAAAAATTCCCGATCTGTCGCCACCCGCCTTCGGAAGATATACTCAACCACAACCCGCGCACCCGATCAGTGCAAACCGGGGACCGGAGACGCCCGACAGCGGGTGAGTGGGGCGTGTACACACGCACAACGAACGGACGCACGCACGCCCGCCACCACGTAAACAATATTGGGGTAGTTGTTAAATCTAAACTCCAACTTTCCTGCTCCCTCCCGCTCACCCATTACGCGCGCATTTTTTTTTTTTTGGGGGACGCCCTCGCCGTGTGGAAGGAAGGCGAGGTGGGTGGTGGTGGGTGGGTGGGGTGATTGTTTCGTGTGTGGATCCGCCGCCCTCCCTGATTGACGACGGGCTTGGGTGCGTGGGGGGCGCGAACACGGCGCTACTCCCTGTCTCTGTCGCTGTCTCTCACTCACTCGCTCTCTCTCACTCACTCGCTCTCTCTCCGGCTCTGGCTCTCTGTCTGTCTGTCTGTCTGTCTGTCTCTGTCTCGAACACACACTCACTCATGCACACGTTCACACACACACACACAAACACACATCGCACAGGTTTGGTTTCGTTTGTTTTGTTTGTCGTTCGTCGCAAGCTTCGACCAAACAACAACAACCCGAGTTGCGCGCGGTACGTACACACACACACACACACACACACACAAGTTCCCACCCACATGACCGTCCGTCCCTTTCGTCACCTCCCCCCCCACGGCTTGCTCGTTGTTGCCCCGCGCCCGCCCGCCCGCCCGCCGGCCCGCCCGCCCACCCGTCGCCACGCGTGCGTGAGTGAGTGTGTGGGGGTTTCTGGGGTGGAAGAACGGCAGAATGCGGGCAGGCCGTGGGAGGGAGGGAGCGAATTCGGGCGAATTCTTTCTGGGGCTTGCGAATCTCGCGCGTGGTTTGTGGAGGGTTGGGTGCCTTATAGGCAGCAAAAGGGGCGTGGTTGTCTCTCTTTCTCTCTCTCTCTCTCTCCCTCTCTCTCTCTCTGCTGCTGCTGGTAGCTCCGTGCCTATGCATGCATTGCGTTTCGGGCTGCGTATGCGTGTGCACCGCCCTCGCCGCCCGCTGCGCGTTACCTTCTTCTTCTTCTTCCTTTTCGTCCTGTCGTCCCATCCCGTCCTCTCCAATTGTTGTTGTTGTGTTGTCTTCTCGGGGTTTGCTGCTGACCAACAACGGCCACAAGTCGCCATCTTTCGCTGGGCGCAGGCAGGCAGACTTTGTGTGCGGGGGGGCTGTGGGTGACATCTTTGGATTTTCTGTCTCTCGGTCTGTCTGTCTGTCTGTCTGTCTGTCTGTCTGTCTGTCTCTCGCTCGTTTTTCTCTCTTCGTGTGTCTGTCTCTCGCTCGCCCTGCCTGCCTCCGTCTGTCTGTCTGCCTGTTCTGACTGCCTCTCTGTCTGTCCGTCTGTCTGTCTGTCTGTCTGCGGCTCTCACGCACACACACACACACACATCTGCCTGCCTGCCTGCCTCGCTTTCGTCAACTCACTCACTCACTCACTCACTCACTCACTCCCCACTCACAGGCAGCCAGCCAAGCAGCGAGGAAGGCAAATCAAGGAAGAGAACGAAAGCAAGCGAGCGAACGAGCGCGGGTTATCTTTATTGTAGCTAGTAGTAGCAGTAGTAGTAGTAGTAGTAGTAGTAGTAGTAGTAGTAGTAGCAGTGTATTTGCCCGTCGCGTGTCGCCCGTTACCCTGAACTCCGCCTGCCCACTATCGTTGCTTGCTGCTTGCTGCTGCTGCTGCTGGCTGGCCTTCCCACTCACCCATCGAATCCATCCATTGATCCATCCATCCACCCATCCATCCCCCCACCCATCATCCCCCCCCACACACGACTATCCGATCCACACCCACCCACCCCAAACCATCGCCCTTTCCCGATCGATGGACGGCGACAGCGTCCTCGTCTCGGCGGCGGCGGCAATGTACTCCTCTTCCTCTTCCTCCCGCGAGCAGCAGCAGCAGCAGCTGGTGCACCAACAGCTGCACCAACTACAGCAGCAGCAGCAGCAGCAACAACAACAACACCAATACCTGCAACAACTGCAACTACAGCAACACCAACAACAACAACAACAGCAGTTACATGAGCATCAGCTGCAGCTGCAGATGCAGATCGCGCATCAGGGCAGCCATCCGGTAAGCAACGTGGGGTTCGACGAGGAGGACGGCGGCAGCGACAGGCGCACCAGCGGCGACAGCAATGGGAACGGCATCGGGAACGGCAGCGCCGGTAACTACCCAAACAACAACAACAACAACAACAACACCAGAGGTCTGCCCGTCTCCTACGAACCCCTTGCCGGAGGCGACGGTCGGAGCAGAGGAGGCTCGCCTTCGTTGGACGAAGCGCTACAAGGCAAGTACGGCTTGCGCTCACCACAACAACCCGGCATCTCCGGGGGCAGCGGCGGCTCGCAGCGCCCGGCGCCGTCGTCCCTCCCCACCTCGTCCAACGGGCCGTCGCCCCGCTCCTCGTTCGAGCAAGTCCCCGCTCTCTTCCACTCGCGCAGTGTCTCGTCGTCGCCGCGCACCTCGCTCGACGGGCCTGCCGGGTTCTCTAGCGCCGCCGGCAGCATCTCCGGCTCCGCCTCGTCGTCCGCTCGAAGCCTTGTCAACGCCCACAAGCGCAGCGCGTCCTCCATGGCCGCCATCAGCTCCATGCTCTCCGTCTCCGCTCCGTCCCTCCCTTCCTCCCCGTCCATGCAGTCGGCCGCCTCCACCGCCGTCAACCCGTACTCGCCAAACTCGGTCCCACTGATGACACTCACAGACGCCGGCCCGTCCCACGCGCTGCCCGCGGCTCTGTTCCTCCAACAACAGCAGCAGCAGTACTACCGTGAGGTGGACGACATGGCCGTAAGTTACATTGCCCCGCAGGCGGGTCCCGGCCCAGGGCCGAGACGATCGCAAGACCTGCTGCTGCAACAGCAACAACTTTTGCAGCAGCACCTTCAATCGCAACAGCAGCAACAACAGCAACATCAGCAACAACAGCAGCAACAGCAACAACAACAGCAACAGCAAGAACAGCTGCTGGCTTCGCGCAAGTCAATAGACAACTCGTACCTTGTGTCCGCGGCGCCTGTCCCGAGCTCACCTGCCGTGCCGGGACTGCATCACGGATCTCTCCCAGATGTCCGCGCGCTGCTCATCCAACAGCAGCAGCAGCAACAGCAACAACAGCAGCAACAGCAGCAGCTTCTCCAGACTCCTCTTGTTCAAACCCCACTTACGCAGCCTCAGGTCGGGCCAAAGCTGCAAACACCCCTGGCGACGCTGGAGCAACAACAGCAGCAGCTCCAGCAGTTCCAACAGCTCAAGCAGGCTGTCAGTTCGCTCCTCGCCGCCTCCTCCCCGCCCGCCGTCGTTCCCGCCGGCATGCTGCGCATCGAAGACTACATCCATCTCCAGCAGCAGCAGCAGCAGCTCCAGGCACTCCACCACCAGCAGCAGCTGCAGCTGCAGCGCCTGCAGATGCAGCTCGAACAGCAGCAGCAGCAGCAACAGTTGGTCGCCATGCATCATCAGTTGCAAGGAACGACGCCTGGCAGCGGTGGTAACGGTGGCGGCGTCGGTGGTGCGGGTCCCGCCGCCGCCGGCTCGACCAGCGGCGCTGGGGCAGGGGCGAAGAAGCTTGACAAGGACGCCAAAAAGGCCAACCTGTACAAGACGGAGCTGTGCCGGTCGTGGGAGGAGACGGGCAACTGCCGCTACGGCGCAAAGTGCCAGTTTGCGCACTCGGAGGCCGAGCTGCGCACCATTGATCGGCATCCAAAGTACAAGGTATGAAGGAAGTTGTGGCGGGAGGGGGTAGTAGGAGAGGGAGGGATATAGGGAGTTAGTGAAGCAGCCGGTGTTGTGGCTGCTGATTGTCTTGTGCGCCACCAACGCCACCACCCAATCACAACGCACACCATTGATTTACTCCGAACCTTCCATTCAACCCATACTCAATCAATGCATTACCACACGCACTAAAACACGCTCACATCTCACTTTAGACGCAAATGTGCAAGACGTTTTGGGAGCAGGGCTCCTGCCCCTACGGAAAACGCTGCTGCTTCATTCACACCACCCGGCCGGAGGACACACCCGCGTCGACCGTCCCGGCCAACGCCATCCTCACCAACCCGCAGCCCAGGCGAACTTCGTCTCCCGCAACTCCAATGACGCCGCAAGGCGTCGGCCCTAAGCGCGGCGCAACCCCGGGAGTAGGCGTCAGTGTCGGCGCAGGATCCGTCCCGCTCTCGCCCTTGTCGCCGCAGAGCGTCCGCTCGGCCGGTCATATGTCGCAGCCGCAGCCGCTGTCGTTCGCCAGCGGCGCCCCGTTGCCACCGCCGTTGCAGATGGGCCGGCAAGCGCTGCACTCGTCGTCCCAATCGTACTTTCCATCCGTCGACGCACTCGACTTTGGGCCGACCGCCCACCCCGAGACCATCCTCTACAACCCCGCCATCGCCGTCCCGTCCCCGACGACCCCGCTCCTGGTGGCGACCCCGACCAGCGCAACTACGACCGCAAACTCGATAAAGTCGCCAAACAGCGGGTCCGCCTCGAGTGGCGGCTTCCCGTTGCTCTCTGCCCTGACGTCGCCCCCACGGCGCGTATCGCTCGAGTCCGGCTCCGCGTTGGCGCGGCGAGGCAGCAGCAGCAGCAGCAGCAAGCAGCAGCGGCAGCCGCTGCAGCTGCCGGCGTACCCCCGAGCGTGACCCAGGCGTTTATCCACCAGGTCATCGAGGAAGAGTACCACGGCGGCGACGGCGGCAACGGCGACGACGACGCGCTTCGGATGGCGCATTCGCAGCTCCAGCAGCAGCACCAACACCAGCAGCGCCAGAACCAGCACCTGGCGAGCCAGCTAACGCAGATGCAAATCTCGGCGCAGCAGCAGACGGCGGCGTGGGCGGCCGCCCAACAGCAGCAACAGCAACAGCAGCAGTTGTCGTCGTCGGCGCCCGCGGAAGACTTTCCGTCTGTCGCCGCGGCGCTGTCAGCTGCGTCTGCGGCGGCGGCGGCGGCGGCCATGAGCGGGAGCGGGACGGGCAGGCGCGCGAACGGCCGGTGGGCGTCGGTCTCAGGCCCCGTGGCGTCGTCGGGGCCGTCGCCGGCCGAGTGGGACGCCGGCCTGCGCCGGTCGGTCGACGAACTCGGGGGCGCCATGCGCTCCTCGATGGACGACGGGCTCGGTCTGGGTGTCGGCGACAACCTCGCGACCCGGATGAAGCTCGAGGCCGAGATTGCGGTGCTGCGCGCCGGCATCGCGGGGCTCTCGGCGAGCGGCAACGGCAATGGCAACGGCGGCGCCGCCGGAGAGGTTGTTGTTCCCGGCTCGGTCACGGCCGCCGCGGCGGCGGTCGGCGCCTCCGCGTCAGGCCTGCGCCGCTTCCGCAGCAACACCCAGCCCGCCGCCGTCATGTCCTTTGACGCGGGCGCCGGCAACGGCAGGATCGCGGTCGGCCGCGCGAGCGACGAGGTGCGGCGCCCCGGCGCCGCCGCCGGCGGGCTGCTCTACTGAAGCACATCAATCCGAGTTTCTCTTTCTTTCTATTTCTGCTACACACACCTGGCATTATTTTTTTTTTTTTTTTTTTTTTTTTTGGTTGCTTTTTTGTGTGATGTAGACCGTTGGCATGCCCGTCTGTTTATGGGAAACCTTACTTTTGTGAAGAGGTTGCGGGGGTAAGGTATGGCGTTATTAACTAGGACTGTTCATGGACTGGTGTTTTTTTTCATTTTCACTTTGCCTTCGAGTGTCGGTACTCTTATTTTTCAAGCCTTCTATATTTTCCTCCCGGTTTCCCCCCGAGTTACTAGAGCGAGACCGCTCGCTCCGCTATGTCTCCCCCCTATGTCTTCCCTATGTCTCCCCGCTCCACCCCAAGCTTTTGTCGTGCGTTTTTTTTCTTTTCGCTCTTCCCCCACACCCCTCCTTTTCGCTCTGTAACGGAGCAAGCGAGACGCGGGCCACCCCTCCATTTCCCCCCAACGTTATTGCCTTGTTTTATTCTTTCTATCTGCTCTTTTTTCATTCTGTGCCGTCTGCCGTCTTACTCTCTACATTTATGCACGGTCGCTTTTTCCCTTTTTCTTTTATCCCCCGCTTCCCCTTCATTTATGCTTTATGTTACGGATGGGGCCGGCATTTCTGACTCCTCAACCGAGGGGCCCCCGACAAGTCCTCCCATGCACTCCCTCCTCTTTTCCCACAACTCCTTCGCGGACAAGTTCCTTTCCCTTTTTTTTTGTGGACCCTTTTTTCCCGTTTTTGCAGTGCTCATTGACGTCCCCCTTTAAACCCGCCACCCCCCGCGCTCCCCACTTCCCCAACCACCGTAACCCGTTGTGTCTATGCCGGGGACGACTCGCCAACTCACACTTTCCACGGCCCCTAAACCCTTCTGCGCTTCAAAGGCGGATCCCGAGTTTCACGCGCCCGCCCCTCTCTGACCATACTATCCCATCTCCCCCACTGTTTCAAGTTTCTTGTGTTTCCTACTTTCGCTGGCTGACACTCCCGCTTGCCACCCCTTCCCCCACCGTCCGCACGGTCTAAGACCCTCCATGTTCCTCTCTATTTTTTTCTTTCGTCCCCCCCTCTCCCCCGCCCCCGGCAGCTACGACCCGGGGGGGGCTTCTTTCCTCTCTCTTTTTTTTATGGAAGTTTCATCATTCAAACCCTCCCCCCGCCCCCTTTTATTTGCGAGACCCGCCGAGAGAGGGTAGGTTTGCCTCACCTACTTTCCCCCCGGAGTTCGTCGCTCACCGCGTCTCACTCTCCCCTTGCCCAAACCAACCCCCTTTTGCGCGGGCACCCCCCTTTGCTTCGCAATCTGTTTCTTTCTTTTTTCCTTTTTTTCGTTTTCTTTCTTCTTTTTGGGCTGGTTCGTGCAAGGGGCGACTTTGGGCTGTGTTTCGTTTCTCCTCTCTCTCCTTTTTTTTCTTCCTTTTGCAGAAGTATCTATATTACATTATCCCCCTCCCCCCTTACAACGTAAAACCGCCCGCGGAACCAACCAACCCCTGTGCCTGGCGTGGAAACGGAAATCGGGGGTTGAGCGCCCGTTTCGCTGGGATTTGAATGGAACGGATTAGGGGTTTTTCATGTCGACGAAGACGTGCGTTGGGGAAGGGAAACGAAGGCCGTTACCTGGACCCGTCATATTGTAACAGTTTGCAACTTTCCGCATGCCTGGTTAGCTCAATCGGTAGAGCGTGCGACTCTTAAACCCGCGAGGGAACAAGTAATCGCAAGGCTGTGGGTTCGACCCCCACATCGGGCGCATGCTTCAGGTAAAGAAATATCAGCATTTGTAAATGTTTTTTTAAAGTTTAGAACAATAGAAATAGGAATTGTTGGTCCAGTTACAACTAAACTATCATATTGTTTCATTATGTCTGCAACATATTTGCTCGCCATAACGCGATTTTTCCTATACATGCACATTTGTTGTTGAATATCGTGATAAAGAGCACTAAATAAAGCACTGGTGTTCATATGTTGTTCACATTTTTTCTCAAATTGTAAAAAGTTTTGAAGAACTGATAAAACAGTGACAATATATGTGAATAGTTTCATTATAATGTCAAATACAAATGTGCGGGAATCGTTTGAAACAGTTGTTTCTACGGTTAATCCCGTACTAAACATAATAGTTGCAACACTAATTATTTGATAATAGAGACGATACGAAGCTGCACTTTTTTCATGCATCCATTTGTAACTAGCTGCGTTTTCACCAATTGAAATAACAATTCTTTCATTCTTATCGTTCCAACCATTATTAATATCAATAATGTTTATTTTTTCAAGAACATCTTCTTTGCTTGTATCTTTGTCCCTATCTCTTACAATGTTTTGAACAATATTTTCAAGATTATCAGTCATTACTGATAGCTATTATAAAAAAATTGAAAATCATATTCGTTGAGACATTAAACAAAATATACTTGTTATTGGAAATGAGGATCCAAAAAAGAAATGGAACATACGAACAACTTTCATTTGACAAAATCATACGTAGATTGCAAAAGTTATGTCAAGATGAGCCTCTTGGGTTGTTAACAACAATTGATCCAGATATTGTTGCTCAAAAAGTAGTATCAGGAATTTATGATGGAGTAACATCAAGTGAACTTGACGAAGAAGCAGCACGTATTGCCGTATCCATGAGTGAAAATATGGAATATCAAAAATTAGCATCCAGAATTATCATTAGCAATCATCATAAAAGCACAGATATGTACTTTTCAAATGTAATGAATAGGCTCTTTAATAATTATGACAAAAATGGAGAACATGCCCCAATTGTTTCTGATGAATTTATTGAAATTACAAGACAAAACAAGTCTGCAATTGAAAAAATGATTGATTACAAAAGAGATTACTTATTTGATTATTTTGGGTTTAAAACACTTGAAAAAAGTTATCTTCAAAAAGTATATGACCATTCAGATGGGAAAATGAAATGTATTGAACGTCCTCAACACTTGTACATGAGAGTTGCTATAGCACTTCACAAAAATGATCTTGAATCAGTAAAGAAAACATATGATTATATTTCCCAACACTACTATACACATGCAAGTCCCACTTTGTTTAATGCTGGAACAAGACTTCCAAATTATGCATCATGTTTTTTAATGGGAACAAACGATTCAATTGAAGGGATATTCAAAACAATTACAGATTGTGGATTAATTTCTAAAGTAGGTGGTGGTATTGGTGTCCATATTTCAAATATACGTGCTAAGGGAAGTATTATTCGAGGAACTAATGGTGTTAGTGATGGAATTATTCCAATGATTAAAGTTTACAATTCAACTTGTGCATGGGTAAATCAATGTTTCACACCTGATTCCTGGGTATATTCAGAAGAAGGACCAAAACAAATGAAAAGTGTAACTACAAATGATAAACTTGTAACTATAGATGGAAGTTTTAAGAAAGTAAATGAAGTAATTGTAAACAATATTAACAAAGAAATCTTGAAAATAACTGCAAGGTCCATGGCAGAACCCATCAAAGTTACAAAAGAACACGAAATCTATATAAAGAAAGACATTAATTCAGCTCCAGAATTTGTACCTGCTGAAACATTAAAGCCTGGATATTACGTTTGTCATAAAATTCCAACAACAATATACGACAATTCTGCAAATAATATAGAATACTACATGTTCTATGGAGCATTAATGGCATTCGGAAATATTGTTGGAAATAAATATGAATTCATAATTCCAAAAAGTAATAATAACACTTTAAATCTACTTATGAATTGTGCTATTAATTACACAATGACAGATGACATCGAATCACATTTAGTTAACATGACATTTGATTACAATCACAACCAACCAATTTTTGGAATTACAATAGATGAAATATATAACAACGATGGATTCAAACAAGTCAATGAAAAAATAATCAACTTACCAAAACATAAACTAAATCTAGTACTTAATAATATGTTGACAGAATACACGTATATTTATAGTGATTCAGAACAATTATTAAGGGACATTAAGTATATGTACTTAAAGTGTGGAATTTTGGTTGAAATAATGGATAACAAAGTCTTTCCAGACAATGAAAACTATATATTACAAGATTATACAATTTGGACAAAAGTCACAAGCATTTCTAAAATGAATTATTCTGGTTTGGTATATGATTTCAACATGGAAGATAACCACAATTACCAAACAGACCTTGGTATTGTTCATAACAGCGGACGAAGGAAAGGATCTTTTGCAATGTATTTGGAACCATGGCATGCAGATATTTTTGAATTCTTAGATCTGAAAAAATCACAAGGCCACGACGACCTTCGAGCAAGAGATTTATTTTATGCAATTTGGACACCTGATTTATTCATGAAACAAGTGAAAAACAATGATGACTGGTATTTGATGTGTCCAGATGAATGTCCTGGACTAACAGATACTTACGGAGAAGATTTTGAAAAATTATATTGGTCATATGTTGATGCAAAAAAATACAGAAAAGTCGTATCAGCACAAGATTTATGGAAAGCAATTTTAATGTCTATCATCGAAACAGGAACACCATACGTCTCATTCAAGGATCACATTAATAGAAAATGTAATCAAAAAAATTTAGGAACAATTAAATCTTCAAATTTGTGCTCAGAAATATCATTGTATTCAGATGACAATAATTATGCAACTTGTAATTTATGTTCAATTGCTTTACCAAAATTTGTTGATTCCGAAAATGGAGTTGATCACACTAAATTATACGAAGTTGCTTATCATACAGTTAAAGCTATGAATCAAGTTATTGACAATACCTATTATCCAACCGAAGAAACTAAAAAAAACAAACATTGCACATAGACCATTAGGCATTGGTGTTCAAGGTTTGGCTGATGTATTTTTCAAATTAAAAATACCATTTGAATCAAAAGAGGCTAAAAAAATTAATAGAGAAATTTTTGAAACAATATATTATGCAACATTGAAATCGAGTATAGATGAAGCAAAAAAACATGGACCTTATTCTAGTTATAAAGATAGTCCTTTTAGTCAAGGACTCCTACAAATGGATCTTGCCAAACATTATGATTCTGTTAACATTGAATTAACAGACAGATGGGACTGGGATGAACTTAAAAGTGATTTGAAAAAATATGGAATAAGAAATAGCATGTTAACTGCCTTAATGCCAACAGCAAGCACAGCCCAAATCATGGGAAACACTGAAAGCTTTGAGCCCATTGATTCTTGCATTTTCAACGAAGAGTCCTTGCAGGTGAGTTTATGGTTATCAATAAATATCTGGTATCAGAACTTACTAAATTAGGACTTTGGAACAAAGAATTAAAAGATATTATCGTTGCTAACAATGGAAGTATACAAGGAATAAAAGAAATCCCAAATCATATTAAAGAAGTATATAAAACTGTCTGGGAACTTTCTATGCGGTCTGTCATTGAAATGGCCAGTGAGCGTGGTGTGTTTGTTGATCAAATGCAGAGTATGAACTTGTTTATGGACAATCCAAATCTAAAACGACTTGGAAGCATGTTATTCTATTCATGGAATAATAATTTGAAAACTGGAATGTATTACTTACGACAACGAGCAACAATCCAAGCTGGTAAATTCAGTGTTGATGCAATAAAATTAACACACGTTGCGTACAAAAAGCTTGTCTATCTCCATATACTACCAATTTTACCATTTGTGTATATGCATATAAAAATTTCTATATTTCAACGAATTTATTTTATATGCATTTTTTAATGAAACTTGTCCATATTATAATTGTCTTTGTTTTGGTTTATCTTGGTTATATGTACTTTACGAGAAAAGAACACTTTACTGATGCAGATTATTCATATATGCAAGTGCAATCAGCACAAAATGCTTACACAGAATTATATCTTCTTGCCTTTATATCGTCGATACTTCAGAAAAATCTTAATACATTAAAAACTCCAACTAGCCAAGAAATAAATGAAATGATTGTTCGCATGAAGGATCAGCCAAATAATTTGGCAAAAATCGCCAAAGCTGCTCTTGGTTTGAAGGTGATTTAATTTAGAATTATTTTGTGAGTATATTCTAATGCACTATAAAGAATTATCACCACATCGTATAAGGTCTCCTGGAACTTATGGAGGTCCTTACATTTCATCCAATTCCCTCTACAGAGTTGTCTCGAGAAGAAATAGAAGAACTCTATCCAAAAAACAATGATTACAAGTTTAATATAGATTTATCAAATTCTCCATACGTTATAGAACATCGCTATGATGACATAGTGAATAGCGATGATGACGACTATTACGACCAAGACCAATACCAAAGCCAAGACACCTTTACAAATGACGACGAATTTGAAGATAAACCCATTCGACGTAAAAGTACTATTTATGATGCTTTAAAACGTTCTGCAAGTAAATTACAATCCCTTGAAAAAAGAATACCATATCTTAATACACGGGAACTTGTAGATGCTTTAGGAGGTATGAATGATAATGGCACTTTTAAAAATCCTGACAAATTCAAAAGTATAAACATATTATGAAGCGATAATCAAAAAAAT
>JAIVFJ010000087.1:0-262044 GCA_025765615.1 Zopfochytrium polystomum
TGCTGCGGACCGGACGACGTGGACTTTCTTCACGGCTTGCTCACGTCCTCACGGCCCGGTGTACTTCGACTCACAGTCAACCGCAGCACCACCCATGCCGCCTTCCTCGACCTCGACATTAACTTACGCCGCACCAGCGACGACAGCGATGAAGCCTCCCTCGTGTTCAGCACCTACCAAAAACCGCTCAACACCTACGCCTACCTTGGCCCGGCCTCGTTCCACCCCTCGAGCCTCAAGAGGGGCTTCATCCGCGGCGAACTGATTCGGTATGTGCGCAACTCAACGTCCGAATCAACCTTCCTGGCCACCCGAGCTCTTTTCCGCCAACGACTTCAAGCTCGGGGCTATCCACGCAAGTTCCTGGAGCCAATCTTCGCTTCAGTCAGCTATGCAGACAGGCCTCGGTGGCTCCACCCGCCCGCCGACGGCCCCAAAGACAAGGTTCTCCCCTTTGTCGTCCGGCACGCCCCCCAAGTCTCGGCCCTTCAGATCGGACCCGTTCTCAACACCCACGAGGACCAAGTCCATGAGATTTGGGACAGAAATCCGCCAAGAATGGTCCTTGCGCTACGCAGCAACCCGTCCGTCGGCTCGATCCTCACAAAGCTTCGAGACCCCAAAGTCCCGGTGACGCCCCAGAGCCCGCCACCGGACCTCTTTGATCCTCCAAGACCACCGCCTCCGACGCCCTTCGACCCTAAACCAAAGCCAAAGGGTCCTCCCCCTGATCCTTACCGAGATCCCTGGCGTCAGTGGCAGCCTTTTGCCAAAAAGCGCAAAGACAGCCGCAAGAGCAATCGGCCTTCTTGAAGACGATCCAGCATTTCTTTGCTAATTCGAACGGACCAATCCCAAGGACTTTGCGACCGCACTCTCTCTCTTGGCTCCCTTTCAACCTCCAGCCCCTTCCACACCACACCCCCTCTTTCTAGACGCCTTCGCCACTGGCCCTAACCCTAAACCCTAACCCTAAGGCCCTGACCCTAACCACCCTGACCCTAACCGCCCTAACCTCTAACCGTCCGCCTCGCGCCACGTTAGAAGGGGGGTCACGTGATCTGGGTCACGTGGGGATCACGTGATCTGGTCACATGGGGGTCACGTGACTGGTCACATGGCGGTCATGTGACCACCTTCCTTTTATGGAAGTTGCCTTTTTGGGCAGTGTCAGACGCCCAGAGGGGTCCTTTGTGGTGAATCTCTTCCTCTTTTGGTTGGAATCTCTTTGGAATCTTTGGAATCACCTTTGGAATCACCACTGGAATCACCACTGGAATCACCATTGGAATCACCCTTCCCTTTGGAATCACCATTGGAATCACCACTGGAATCACCACTGGAATCACCTTTGGAATCACCTTTGGAATCACCCTTCCATTGGAATCACCATTGGAATCACCACTGGAATCACCTTTGGAATCACCTTTCCATTGGAATCACCATTGGAATCACCATTGGAATCACCATTGGAATCACCTTTGGAATCACCCTTCCATTGGAATCACCACTGGAATCACCTTTGGAATCACCTTTGGAATCACCTCTCCTTTGGAATCACCATTGGAATCACCATTGGAATCACCTCTCCTTTGGAATCACCTTTGGAATCACCCTTCCATTGGAATCACCATTGGAATCACCTTTGGAATCACCTCTCCTTTGGAATCACCTTTGGAATCACTTCTCCTTTGGAATCACCTTTGGTATCACCTTTGGAATCACCTTTCCTTTGGAATCACCTTTGGAATCACCCCTCCTTTGGAATCACCTTTGGTATCACCTTTGGAATCACTTTTTCCTTTTTTGCTGTTTCATTCATTCCATTTCCTTCCATGGCTTGACCCCCTTGGGCTGGGGGTATATAAAGCCTGGCAGGGCCCCCCCCTTTCACCCCTCTCCTTGCCAGAAACTCTTCCAAACCCAAAAGTGTCCCCTGTGCCCTTGACATTTGGTTTGAGGTATGATGCTGTCTTTTAATCTTTCTTTGTGTGTGTGTGTGTGTGTGTGAGTGCAACCTACCCTTGATCCCCTATCCCTTGCTTGCTTTCAAACCCCAAGTGTTGCAATCACCCTTGTTGGTTCCTTTGGTTTGAAGTTTCTTAACCCTTGGTTTTTCTTTGTTCACTCAAGCGTCTGAAGAGGCTGCCAAAACAGCCGAAAGCTCACGCTGAATAAAGTCCCTCTGGTCAAGAAACTTCTCTAGTTCAAACACCAAGCAACAAGCCCAACACTCGAGGCCCCCGTCACCCTCATAGGGGGGGCCTCCCTCTCTTAAGCAAGCAAGCCCCTTCTCCTCCACCACACCACCACCTAGTCTGGCAAGTCTAGGCTCTGGCCCCACCCTGCCATTGAGCCTTCAACCGGTCACACAGCGTCGTCGCCCACGTGCGTCGGGTCGAGGTCCCCTTCAAGTTCTTCGTCCTGTCGCCCCCCTTCCTAACCCTTTAGCCCTAACCCTAACCTTAACCCTACCCCTGTACTCCCAGGGGAAGCATTTCAATGACAGCAGGTTGATGCCCAAGAGGTGCGAAAGTGAGAGCCACAGGCCATGCTAGCATTTTGCTGTACTTTGACTGCTTGCTGGCTCTGAGCAAGAATAAAATGATCACACACCTAGGACCAAGTTCCCCAGTGTGTGTGTGCGTGAGGGGGACAGAGTGCATGAGAAGAGAGAGAGAGAGAGTGTGTGAGATTGAAGACAGACAAAAGGAGAGACGTGGTGAAAGTGTAAAAATGTTGTCTACTGTCACAAGCACGATACCATGAGCACAGGCTGCCGTGGCGCAACTGGTTAGCGCGTGCGGCTGTTAGACATGTACAGCAAACCGCAAGGTTGGTGGTTCAAGTCCACCCGGTAGCGCTTTAGGACCTCCTGATCCCTCTTTGAAATGCTTTACAGTGCCAGCTTGAAAGCTCTGGGCTACCACCTGAAAAACAAGTAAAAATCAACTCTTGGTGGACTGGACAAGAGACAGCAGACCTGCTGAAACAAAAAAAGAAGCTTGCATGTGGGTATTTGGCTGTCAGTCTATAGTCATGATTTTCCTTTCATTTTCACTTGGTCACCCAAAGTTTTCAGGCTACTGCTGGATTTGATTGCTTCACCCAGTAGGACCGCAGCTTTCCCACTGTTTATTCCACTGTTTATTTTTGTGCAACTTGGATACCTCTCGCAGCAGTAGTGTCATCTTGCTTTCACCACAAAATGAAGTGCATGTTGTTTCTGATTTTTTGTTGTTTTGACTGTTGAGCAGATTTCACTTTCTTCCAGCTCTTTTTCTTTCTTGTTTTTTGTAATACCTCGCTCTGTTTTCAGATTAGTTGAAGGCTATTTGCACACCAAAAGAGCTCTGAGGAAACGTGCTAACAACTTAATAAACCAAAGTTTTTGGGCTAGAGCTGTATTATCAACACTCCACAATATCTTTCCAAAAATTGCCCTAACTCAATAGCCTTAATGCTGGAGAAACAATCAGTCAAACAGCTTGTGCATATAAAACTATTTTTGTAAGGGCTTGGAGCTGCCATCAGTAAATAGGAAAAGAAAAAATTTGTTTGTGCTGGAAAGGAAAAAAAAAGAAAATTACGGTAGCGCCCAAAACAACTTTACAGATACAGATGACAGCCATTGTTGGTGGTAATGCTCAGTTTGGTGATGCAACAGGAAATTTTGCAAAACCTCTCTGACGGCCAGCAATATTTAAAAATAAAAATAATAATAAAAAGGCCTTGCCTGTGTGTGGTGTGTGCATCCACCATATGGAGCAGGCAGAAGGTCAATGTGTACATGTGGAAAGCATAGCCTCTGTTTGTTCTGGAGGCAGGTCCTTGCAGTAGTTACCACCCCAACCCATCTCCCAGCCCTGCACCATTTTACACAAGGATCAACATATTAAAACCTTGTTGGGGGGCAGATGGCCGAGTTGGTCTAAGGCGCCAGATTAAGGCTCTGGTCTCTCCGGAGGCGTCGGTTCGAATCCCGCTCTGCTCAATCCTCCCATTATCTCAGCCATCCACTGTTGTAGTTTAACCTAACCGCTGCAGTGGAGGCGGCTTAACAGTAACGGAACTGTCACTGCAAACTAAGAAGTTTAAATGGTCAACCAAGCAGGATCAACCCTCTCTCCTTGTGTTTACTGCACAAAGGACTCAACCATACAGATCCTCCTCACAGAATGAGAATTTTCAAAACTGAATCCTGACCATATTCCAACTGCACACCGGTTGACAGAGTTTTCCTTATCTAGCATGTACAAAATTACTAATTAAGGGAAAAAGGCAAATTGGTGAAGCCAACCTCTGACTTTTTTCCTTCAGTCTGATTAAGGCAGCGAGCTTGTGTCAGGCAGAGGCTCTGTTAACTCAGTTGGTTAGAGTGTAGTGCTAATAAGCCCTCATGTGGGCTTGAGGGACGCTAAAGTCACAGGTTCGACGATCCCTGTACAGAGCACTCCAAGGAACGCATGGATGTAAGTGGGGGGGGGTGTGACTCTTCTTAGAGTTTGCATTTTAAGCTAGCTCAATTCCTCAGATCAAAGTGACAGTGGCATTCTGACTTCTACAACAGGTTAGTTCTGGTCTGAATGTGAGCCTGCCTTCAAGGACAATCAGTTTGTCTGTCTTTCCGCATTAGCAAAAGTCCTGAGACCCAGTACAAGTGCAGTCATGCCCTAAGCACCAGAACAAAGGCTTGATTTGGCACATTTATTAGCTTTGACCATGTAACTGTGTTGGAATAAGCTCAGACAAACGCACCCCACAAGTCCCCTGTAACAACTTCCCTGAAACCACCATCCCACTCACTTGAGTGAAAACAAGCAAGCGTGAAGGAAGAACCATCCAGTGGCAAGGTAATAACTGTGGCTTGCTGCTCTGCGCTTTGTTCCATTGCAGTAATCTTGCAGCAGAGGCACTCTTCTTATTAACTGGGTGAAATAGGCTCCTCCTTGGCCTGACTGGGTTCCTCCCCTTTCCTCCTGCACCTCAAGAATAAGCAACGGGGCTTGCTGGGGATTGAACCCAGGACCTCCTCCACCCGAAGGAGGAATCATACCACTAGACCACAAACCCACTCATAATCTTTGTTGAAATATGCACCACACACGTCATAATCAATAAGAAAGAAGAAGAAAATTTGTCTTTGATTCCATCTGTCTCCTCTGGAATCATACCACTGGACCACAAACCCAAGCATAGTCCCTGTTGGAATATGCCCCTGCATACAAGATAATCGATAAAAATTTGCCTTTGATTCCATCCATCTCCTCTGTCACCATCGCCACCACCACTGTCACAGACACACACTCCACCCCCACCCTCGCTAGTCCCAATTATCAATGATTTATATAGTTGTGCATTACAT
Organism: Zopfochytrium polystomum; assembly: GCA_025765615.1. NCBI lineage: Eukaryota > Fungi > Chytridiomycota > Chytridiomycetes > Chytridiales > Chytridiaceae > Zopfochytrium > Zopfochytrium polystomum. The sequence continues at coordinate 5,366 of JAIVFJ010000087.1, forward strand.
TTTCAATGTCCTTCACAGATTTGCCTCAGGAGCACCAACTTCCGCCAGACTGTAACACACAATCTCTTTATTAACTACACACAGAACAACAACACCAATCAGCTGAGAGCATTTTGCATTTTTCATTATTAGAGAGAAATGACATGAACTTGAAATGAACTTGATCTCAACTTGAACAAAACCTGAATTTGGACTTTGCCCTCAGAGATTGGCAACAGGGGATTAAATTTGCAGCAAGCCCCCATAAATGCATAGAAAAAAGCAAAAAAAAAAAAAAAAAAAAAAAAAAAACCTTCTCAATTTGACATAAAGTATCTTTCAAATTGATCAAAAGTCCAGTTCAATGTTGTCGGGGCGGTTTGCTGTCATACATCTGCTTTGCTTGTCTATGAGTGTCCAACATCATTGGATTTTGTCGTTTGTATGTATGTACCGTTGTCACCCCTCTGCTGCACAGTACTGTAGCTGAAAGTCAGGATCTGCAACCTGAAACCTGCAACTGACAGGCACTCTTCAGCTCAGAGGTGTCAGAGCTGTGACACTGTGGTGAGCAGAGTGGGATTCGAACCCACGCCCCTCTCGAGACTACGACCTGAACGTAGCGCCTTGGACCGCTCGGCCGTCTGCCCTATTTCAAGCTAATAGTCTTGCAGTATTAGAATCCATCCTAACCCAAATAACACACCTGTTGCCAGCATAGAGTAAGAGCTGAAGAACCTAAACTATGACTGACACCTTGTGTGAGATACTCAAGAATCCCATACTGAGATGCAGGAGAAGTGAATGGGCTTGGGAAGTTGGGGGGGTTGCCTTAACAGGAAAAAAGATTTGATGGGCAAACGAGAAAATCCAAATTTGCTTGATTTCGATGTCCTGCACTGTATCTGCTGCTTTTTTGTGCAGATGCTGCTGTTCTTGGTGTGCAAGTGGGTTTTTGTTTGTGTGCTTGCTGGTTATTTTGGTGTACCTGCAGCCAAGTGGCCCTTGTCACTCCTTTTTGAAATTCTTAGCAGTTTTCTTGGATGTGCATCTTCCAGTCAGGGAGACTGTTTGGAAGACAGGCTTTGTGAGCGCATCGCCCAACAGCTCCTCTTCTCAGATTGGTCAGCCAGATTGGCAGTGACACCAATAACTCCAATGCATTCCAACAAGCCTGTGGAGGCACAGGGGATCGAACCCTGGGCATCTCGCATGCGAAGCGAGCTATCTACCACTGATATATACCCCCAATAGCGGTGCAGGGATCCCCTGGTACTAACAACAAAAACTTGCTGTGAAGCCTGTGACATTCCATCTAGTCTCACTTGGCAGGAGCTGGGTGTGTCTTTTTTGTAACCATTGTAAACAGTCTACTCTGAGTGAGTGAGTGGAAGGAGTGAATGAAGTGGAGATGTGTGTTTGTGGGTGGTCCTTCTCCCCAACTTGGAGAGAAAGAGAAAAAAAACCCTGTTGTGAATTAATGATACTTGATGATGATATACACGCTGTAATAGTTGCTAGGCAATTGTGACTGGCACAGGGTAAAAACCTCTCCTATATTATCTGCTTGAGCAGAGGAGGAGGAAAACTGATGACACCGGGTTTCCGTTCCACTTAATACTCAGAGTATTTGTCATCAGCGCAAGCCAGTGCCCAGGTCTGCATTGGTGGTGGCTCGCTCTCCCATGGGCATCGTGAGAACAATAACTGACAGTCACCATAGGTTCGGGTCCGTCTTGTGCCTCTTGCTGCTAACCAGCCAGTTCTGCCTAACAACCATTACGCAGATAAAGAGGCCGAGTGCCAGAACTGCACCTCTGGGCAAAATGGGGGGCAGGGGGAGAGGGGAAGATGAGAAATGCCTTGAAAATGTTCTGCACACAAATTGCTATGGAAAACTGCCTTTTCAATGAAAGTGCAAGGAGTGTGGCTGACGCACAGTTTCAAACTTCATACAGAATTGCTGGGCAAATTTCCTGGAACAGGCACAGCAGGACACAGTTTCCTTTGCGCTTGCCGCTTTGCTTCTACTCTCCTTGAAGGCTTCCGAATATTCCAAAAATACCACAAACCTTGCGTAAGCGCAAACAAATACTGCGGTTACGAGCAGAAAAGAAAGAGAGCGTTCTCGCTGATTATTTCGTTGTCTCCGCCTTCTATGATCCTCCAAGAAGAAACGAGGAAGAATCACTTTCTCTGATTTCGACCTTCGTCTGTCCGCTTGATCTCCTTCTCTTTTGTTTCGGTTCTTTTTTTTGTGCCCTTTCGCTTTCTTTTCCTTCCTTTGGTCGCTCATTTCTCTCCTTGCTCCTTGTTTCGGCAAAGAACAAAAAAAAAAAAAAAAAAAATAAAATAAAATAAATGACGATCCTCACTGAATCGCATCCATTTTCGTTGTCTGTGACCCAAGGATTCTCCGACTCTCGCTGCCGAGCGAGCTTTTTGATGTGGTGCGGCAGTTTCTAGAGGTGATTGAATAATAACAGAGATAGAGTTGGTAATTCTTTTTTTTTTTTTTTTTTTCTTTTGTTTGTTGTGATGACCAAGTTGTAACATGCGGCGGAAGAAAAAATCACTCGTCCTCCTGCGTAAACACCACCAACTTGCTGAACCCTTTAACTTCTTTGGCCAAGGTGAACGCCTCCTCGAATTTCTCCAATCCAAAAGCGCCGACAACCTCGATGCCCGCGCCGCTTCCCAAGGGCATAACGCCCGACTCGGCCATCTTGATAACGTCGGTGACGATGTGGCGCTCGTACATGAACTGGCCCCTGACGGTGAGGTTCTTCCAGGTCGCCAGCGCGTACGGCATCGCCAGGTCCTGCTGGACGACGCCCATGAGGCACGCGCGACCGTTCTGTCGCAGGGCCTGGAACGCACTGCGGACGTGGGTCGAGCCGGCGGCCGCCGCGGGGGACAGGTCCAGGAAGGCGTCGACACGACCGCGCTGGGCGGCGGCTCGGAGTGCCGCGGCGTCGGCCTCGACGTCGCCGGTGATGGGGACGACGCGTACGCGGCCGGGCGGGAACTGTGCCTGGACGGCGGCCAGGTCGTTCGGGTTGCGGCCGAGGGCGATCACGGTCGCGCCCATGGCAACGGCGACGCGGACGGCGGCGCCGCTGACGGAGCCGGTGGCCGGTGCGACGACGACGGTCTCCCCCGCGCGCAGGTCGATAGCGCGCAGGCCGGCAAGGCCGATTGCCAATACGGGCAGGGCGGTGAGGTCAGCGAAGGAGAGGCCGAGGTCGATGCAGAGGCGGGGTTCGTCGAGGGGGAATGTGTTTTCGAGAGGTGCGCGGACGAGGTCGGCGCAGGCACCCATGATCCAGTTGTCACGGACGAAGCGGCGGCCGGGCTCCGAGCCGCCGTCGAAGAAGCCCCAGAGGGTCTGGACGTCGGGGTCGTCACGGGCGCGGAGGAAGTAGTCGAGGAGGACGAGCTGGCCGGGGGCGAGGGTGGCGGCGTCGGGGCCGACCGAGACGACGCGGCCGACGGCGGGGCCGGAGGGGCAAAAGGGGCCTGGGTGGGTGAAATGGGCTGTGCCGGCGGCGAGCGCGAGGACGATTGGGGAAGCGGTGACCGCGAGAACTTTTACGACACAGGAGCCTGGAACGGCGGTCGGAGCGGGGACGTCTTGCAAGGTGATGGGCTTGCCGATGGCTTCGAGGATGAGAGCCTTCATCTTGTTGCAATCAGTCGGATGCAAGGACGTATTCTTTTTTTCCACTATTTTTTTCGCGGTGCAGGGGCTGCTGCTGCTGCTGCTGCTGCTGCTGGGCAGTTGACTATTTATACAAGGAAAGAGAGGGTAGACGGACGTGCCGGTGTGTTGTCCGTCGCCCACAGCGACAGCGACAGCGTTTGTTGGGGGTAAACAAATCTTAAATTGGAAATTTTCAAAGGGAAACAAACCAACCACGCTACATGGGCATGCCACCCTCCCCACAGCCAATCACGTCCGCTTTTGTCCTCCGCGTCGTCGGTTGCGCAGGCTGAATACAAATGCGTGCTGTTGTGCCTGGGTTGGCTCGCTCGAACATTCACCGCACATTTTTGGTTTTTATTTTTGGCCGATGATCAATTGGATTTGCAGCATCCATGCGATTGACTCACGAAACGGAACCAGCTTTATCCAATCGAGTCGAACACGGCCGCCCTCGCTTCCAGCAGCTTCGCAAACTTCTCCGCCACGCCAGACGCTTCGATCGTGGCCTTTCCGTCATCGTACGGCGTGCCCTTTACCACGCCCATCACAGTCACCCCGCCCACAAACACGCCCTCCGCGCAGAACTCCTCGTTCAGCAGCTGCACCGTCCTACGCCTCGCGGCCGACAGCGCCGCCGCGCTCGAGGCCTTCCACGCGACCGCCAGCTTCGTGGCCTGGTCGGCGTCGAGCTCCAGGCCGCCGCCGGTGACGAGGACTGCGCCGCGCGCTGCGGTGAGATCGTTGCGGGACGCGTGGACGGCGGCGACGAGCGAGCCGACGTTGACGGCGTAGGCAAAGTGGAGCGCGGCGGCCGCCGAAGGGTCCAAGAGCGTCGTGCTCTTGGCGGTGGCGGAGGCGTTCCAAAACAGGATGTGGATCGGCCCGAGGGTGGCGCGGACCGATTCGATGGCTTGGCGCGTCGCGTCCACGTCGGCCAAGTCGACGGGGAAGCCCTTGGCGGTGATCCCCTGCGCGACCAAATCTGAACGCGACGTGTTGTTTGATATGGCGAGGTTAATGGATCGGGATGGTGATCGCAAGGGTGACAGGAAGGAGTTGAAGGCGGCGCGGACCTTCCTCGGCATCTTTCAGTTTCGACTCTGTGCGAGCGAGGAGCGCAACGGCGAGGCCCTTGTCCTTTGCAAACCGCAGGGCGACGGCTCGACTGATGCCGGGGCCGTAGCCGGCAACGACGATGACGGGGGTGGGCTGCAGGGACATGACGGGTCTGTTGTGGGTGGGTCGTTGAAGTACTGGTCGGAGTGAGAGTATATATGGCTTAGCCCTCCGCGGTGAACTGAATGAACAATGGCCTGATTGCCTCCTCGTATTACAAATGGCGGGTTGGGTGCGAAGAAAAGAGTGTGGCACAGGTGGCCCAAACGCACGCGGTCAGCGCATGACGCGGTGCCTTCCCAAGATCAAGTCTTCGCGGTAAATACCCGTAAAATAAAATAAAAGTGGCCCTTTGGCCTTTGGCGGAACAAAATAGTGCGAAGGGAGATGAACAGCACCCCAGCTTAAGGCGGAATATACAGCCGTGTTCCCGCTCGCACACCTCGCCGCCGCATCCGCTCAGTTCCTGGCCTCCCCGGCCTCTGCGCAGTTTTCGCCCTCTCTGAACAACAAGACCGGCAACTTCTGCTCCGACGTACCACACAACGACTCCATGACGTGAAACTTTTAACCCGGGCGGCATCATCTCCTCCGCAGAGGGGCTGCGCCTTCAACGGCAACAACATCCAGCTGCAGAACTGCAACGAGCCACCCCGGGCGCAAAGGTAGCAGCTGCTCCCCCGCCGGGGCGCGTCGCCATCGTCGGGACGGGCGGCGCGAACGCGGTGCCTGAACCTCAGCAACTGCAACAACGCCGACAGTTCCGTTCAGGCGGGCAGCCAGTGGTCGCTCGGGCAGCCGCCGCGCCACCGGATGCGGGCACCGTCACGTTCCTGGCGTACTGGCCGAGCCCTCCGAACTGCTGTTTGGACGCGGTGAATTGCACGCGGGCCGCCTGTCATGATTCAGTGAACGGTAACGTTCTAGCCGGACGAATCGATCAAGACCAACCGCGGGTTCTGCCTCGACAACACGAACGGACAGCTCGTGGACGGGAACCCAGTGCAGGTGTTTGAGTGGAACGGAGCTCCCCGCCCAAAACTAGTGGGTGCATCGCAAGCGACGGCACCATATTGAATCTCCAGTCGCAACGATGCTCGGAGAACGACTCAGGGTTGTAGCGTGTTTTGTAATTACAGTGGGCGCGTGGTTCCGGGGCTTGGGTGGAAAACTTTCGAGAAATATCAGACTTTTTACTTCCTTTTGCCCATTCTGGCCCACATCTGCAACGATGGTGGCGTCTTGCCATTAGACGACCCGGGTCTGGGTGTAGACGTTCGGCAGCGGCATTCTGGACCTCTCTCTTTCAAGTAACTATCTTTTGAAAGGCGTCTGGTCGTGTATCCAACCGCCGCCAGATGGAGCACCGCCAACCTGTTCGTTGCTCGGAGAAGCGACGCTGGGCGTGGATGGATGGATGGATGGATGATGCTCAAGCTGGTGCTCGTACAGAAACGCCAGCACAAAAGTTAAAACAAAAGCTACACAAATGCTCTAGTAAAGTATTGAGGTTGTGGTCCATGGTCTCGTCTGCATCCATTGTGGGTAGCTAAAATAAAATGGAAGAACAAAAAAAAAAAACAAAAAAAAAAAGACGACAAAGGAAGAAAGAAAAATAGGGCTACATCGTGAAAAGCAAGAAACCAACAAGAGCACCAAGAACACACCACTTCACTTTGACACCCCCCGCCGCCGCCGCAGCCGTGAGCAAGCTGCTTTTGCGGGCGAGGTCGGCGGCGAGATGTCGCATGGGCACGTTGGCCATGATGCTCGCGACTGACACGTCGACGGCGACCTCGCGAGCGATCCAGTTGCGGACCTCCACAGCAACGAGACTGTCGACGCCGTACGCGCTGAGCGGCCGACCCGCGTCCACGTCCGCCTCAGGGATCATCATCAGCTTGGCGAGACGCTGCACAAGCGCAGCCGTGATCAGGTCCACGGCCTCCGCCTCCGCCTCGGCCGTCGCCATGCCCGCGCAGCGCGCCAGCTCCTCCCGCAGCGAGATCGTGGCCGTCGACCCCGTCGACCCGCCCGCCGCTCGGTTCCGCAGCGCCGCGAACCGCGCGTCCTCCATCCAGTACCACGCCTCTTCGTACGCGTTGTACGGCAGCCCGCACACGACCTGCTCGGGGAGCCCGGCATCTCTGCCGCCGCCGCCCTCGAGCGCCGTGGCCAGCAGCCCGTGCAGGTCGCTGTTCTGCATGACGCTCAGCCCAACGGCCCTAAAGTTCTCCGCCCAGTGTGCGTGCTGTGCCACAAGCCCGACACTCAGAAGGTAGCTGATGTCGACAGTCAGCGCCGGCAAGCCCTGGCTGCGCCGGTGCGCCGCCAGCTGGTCCTGGAACACGTTGCCGCAGGCGTAGTTGCCCTGCCCGCGGTTGCCGACGACGCCCGACATGGATCCGAGGCAGAAGAAGAAGTCCATGTCTCGAGGAAGCTGCTGGTGCAAGTTCCAGCTGCCCCACACTTTGGGGCCGACCGTCGCGCGGACGTCCGCGGCCGTCATGCTGTCAAAAAGCGTGTCCTGAAGGACCATGGCGCCGACGATGCACCCACGAACAGGCGGGACCCCCTTCTGCCGCAGCGTCTCCAGCACCAGTTGCAGTGCCGACGCATCCGAAACGTCGCAGTCAAAGGCGTGTGTTCGCGAGCCGTGTTCCGCCTCGAGCGCGGCCGCGAAGTCGCGGTTGTTCGCGCCGCTGGCGGCCCTGCGCGACAGTAGGACGAGGTGGCTTTTGGGCGAGCCAGCGCGCTATCTCGCGGCTGACCCCGCCTACCCCTGCAACGAGGTACGACGCGTCGTCGCGGAGGCGGACGACAGGTGTACGAGGGACCGCTGCCACTATGTCGTCCTCACCAACGCAAACCACGACCTTGCCCATGTGCTTGCCCGTCTGCACGTACCGGAAGGCCATCTCCGTTTCCGCCGTGGAGAAGGTCTGGATCGGACTCACGGGGCGGATCTTGCCCGAATGGATCAGCCGCGCCGTCTCGTCCCACAGGGCCACCGCCCTCGGCGTCGGATTGTCCTCAAACACCAGCAAGTTGATGCCAAAGTAGCTTTTGTTGTCCAAAAATGGCATCATGTCCAGGCCCGTGTTCGCGAGCAGATCGGTCTTTCCGATTTCGCAGAATCGTCCAAACTCGGCGAGGCAGTGCCACGAGAGCCGCAGCGCCTCACCGGCAAGCGAGTTGAGTACGACGTCGACGCCTTTCCCGCCGGTCGCGCGCATGACGCCACGGTAGAAGCTTGTGTCGCGGCTATTGAAGATGTGGTCCGCCGGAATGCCGTATTGGTCCATGAGGAGCTGCTTCTTCTGTTCGGACCCGACCGTCGCAAAAACCTCGGCGCCGATTGACTGCGCAAGCTGGATGGCAGCCTGCCCGACACCCCCTGCGGCTGCGTGGATGAGCACGCTCTCGCCTTTAACGAGTCGCGCCGACGTCACAAAAGCGTAGTACACCGTAAAGTAGATGACCGGCATGGACGCAGCCTGCACAAAGTCCATTCCGTTTGGGATGGGAATGCCAGCCTCCTCCGGGAACCGGATGTACGTCGCGAACGTGTCGCCAGAGAAGCACATCACGCGGTCGCCTGGCTTCAATCTCGTCACGTCGGGGCCGACGCGCGTGACCACACCTGCCGCCTCGATGCCAAGCTGGTGCTCGGCAAGATTGCCCATCGCAACGAGGACGTCGTGGAAATTGAGGCCGATCGCCTTGGTTTGGATCTCAACCCACTTCGCCGGCAGCGGCGCGTGATACTCCTCGTCCTCGATCCAGCGGAACGTGTCGAGGAGTCCTGGTGTCTTGATAGTCAGCTTCGCGGCCGGCCGCACCCGACGAAACGGACGGGCTCCGGGTCGCCCTTGGCCTCGTCAGCGGATCGTTCTCAATGTTGCACGTGCCGAACGACAGCGTGGACGCGTCTTTGGCAAAAGTCTCGGCAGCCCTGGACAGGAAGCCGGGGGAGATGTCGGTGAAGTAGTACCGCGCGGCGCGCGACGTGCCGTCCGGGTTGCGCAGGCGGTTGAGGATGTAGAAAGTGGTGCCGCCGGTGCCGGCGCCGACCTCGAGGATCTGCAGGCCGGGCGCCTTGTCTGCTATCAGCCCCACGTACTCGGCCACGTTGTAGTTGAAGGAGGAGCCAAATGCGTCGCGGTAGAACGTGTACAGCAGGTCTCCCTCGGTCATGACCTGCAGCGGCTCAACCTCGCGCTTGAAGATGCGCGGCAGGGTTGTCCGAGATGCGGTCCATCATCCGCAGCACGATCTCGCCGCCGGCAGAGCGCGAGATGGCGGCGCGGCACCGCTGTAGCTCGGCCTCCACCTCCGCCCGGTCCGACTCCAGCGGCGGAAAAGCCGCCACGACGTCGTGCATCCACTCGGCGTACAGCTTCCAGAAGCCTGTCTGCGGGACAAAGTCGCGGCCCTCCCCCGCGAACCACGCCAGGCACTTGTATATGTGCTCCAGGCAGACGTACTCGATCTTGTCGAAGAGCTGGTCAAACTCTTCTCTGTTTTGCACCATACTGTCGGTGTTGACCTTGCGCGAGCGCTCGTACACGATCTCCTTTACCTGGGCGGGCGACAGCAGGGCGGGGTCCTCGCGCCATGTTATGCCACACACCGAGACGGAGGCCTCTGCGTCAGCCGAGTCGCTGACCGCGCCAAGTGACGCAAGGCCCATGCCTTTCAAGACTATGAGTGGCTCGTCGCGCTCGCCAAAGACGCTGATGGACGACGTCCACGTCGTGTAACCCGTCTGCTTGGCCGAGCAGTGCCCTTGGAGCACGGTCCCCGGCGTTGTCGGCATCTTGGCGGAGACGAAGATGCTATCGAAGGAGAATGGAACCACTGCCTCGCGCATTGTTCCTTCCGTGCCGCTGATGCAAGGGAAGAGCAAATGGAAGACCGAGTCCAAGGTCGCCGGGTGTATGACCATCGGGAACTCGAACTCCTTGGGCATGGTCTTTTTGGTGTCTGGGATCTCCACCACGCCGAAGCTCGATCCGGTCCCGCCGGAGTACAGGTTCCTCAAGTTGCGGAAGGTCGGGCCGTAGTAGCATGCCGATGCGGTCGATGGCGTCGTAAATAGCGTCGCCCGCAGGCTTTTGGCACAGGTCCTTGGCATCGACGAGGGCCTGCTTCCAGGCCTTGTGCTCGAGCTCGATCTCCCGGCGCAGAGCTGGAGAGAGCGACGATTCGTACGGTCAGGGAGATCAAGTCCGCGAGCGTGGGTGGTCCACTCGCCCCTCTCCTCCGACCTAGGAGAACACGGTGAACTCGCTAAGCGACGGCGACGGCGCCGCCTTGGTGCCGGTGCGGCGCGGGTGCAGCTGCACCATCACCTCGACGCCCTTCTCCGTGTCGGGCACGCAGGAGCGCGGTCGCGATCGCGACGTCGCGGAGCTCGTACCCGTAAATTTTCTCGTTGACGTCCGCCAGCTCCTTGGCCGCCTCGATCGCCATGATCACGATGCCGGCGCCTGGGTACAGGATGTCGCCCTGCACACGGTGCTCGCGGATCCACGGGTTCTCCGAGCACCGCAGGAAATTGCGCCACGTCGGGTCCGGCGCACCGGGGACGCGGTAGCCCAGCAGGTCCGTGCGCGGCTTGGCGCGGAAGCGGTGCCCGCGGACCATGTGCGACTCCTCCCAGTACGCCCGGCTGTGGTTGAACACGTACGGCGGCAGGTCGACGAGCGGCGGCGTGTTGTCTGGCCGCTCGTTCACGCGGGCGAGGTCGACGACGCACCCCTTCGTCCACAGCGTCCCCGCCGCCTGCAGGGCGGTCTCGACGCCGTCAAACTTTCGCCGCAGGACGCCGACGTACGCAAGGTCGACGAACCGGTCCTCCTCTTTGAAAATGTCCAGGAGGTACGTGCGCAAGGCCGAGTGCGGACCAAGCTCGACAAAGACGCTCGCAAAGGCGGAGCGGTCGCGGCTCGGCGCCTCCCCGTCGTGGGTGTGGTGGAGCAGGGCGCGCACGGCAGCGGTGAAGTTGACGGGACACACGAGGTTGTCGACCCAATAGGTGGGCTTCATGTCCCCGGTCGTGACGAGATTGCCGGTTACTGACGAGAACATGGGGATGCCGTTTTCTGGGAAGCGATGCGGGATGCCGACGAGTGCTTCCTCGTACTGCGCCCGGGCCGACTCCATGTGGAACGAGTGGTAGGCCACGTCCATCGGCAGCTTGGTGCACACGGTGCCATCCGACTTCAGCTGGTCGTACAGCTCGTCCACGGCGGCCTTGTCGCCCGACACGGTGCAGGCGTGCGGGCTGTTCATGCACGCGATGATCACGCGGCCCTTCGTCAAGCGGGCAAAGCGCTGGCTGACGGCTTCTGGGGCAGCGCTGACGGCAAGCATGCCGCCGTTCTTGGACACGGTCGCCGAGACCTGGCCGCGCAGCCAGGAGATCTTCACAGCAGCCTCGTGGTCGATCATGCCAGCGGCGTACGCGGCGGCGATCTCGCCGCTCGAGTGCCCAACGACCGCGGCGGGCTCGACACCCCAGGATCGCAGGAGATCGACCAGCGCGACCTGCAGGGCCGTGCACGTCGGCTGACTGTACTCGGCGAGCCGCAGGTTACAGTCGGCCTCGGAGCGGCCGAGCTCCTCTGCAAGGTTCCATGGGCAGCCCACCGACGCGAGCACCGCCTGCGACCGCTCCATGCTGGCGCGGTAGGCATCGAAGATGACCAAGCCGCGGCCCATAGCCCACCACTGCGCGCCCTGACCCGTAAAGACGAACGCCACGCGCGGAGCGGACGTTGGCGACGAGCGAACCGCGGCGGGGGCGTCGGTCAGGCTCTTTTCCAAACCAGCCAGGTCTGTGGCGACGGCGAACGACTTCCACGGCATCACGGTGCGCTTTGCGGCCAGCGTGTGCGCCAGGGAGTCCAGGAACCCCGGCTGGGTGGGCGCGCACTCCGCGGCCGCCTTCTCCGCGACGTACGCCCGCAGCCGCTCGACGTTGCGCTTGATACCTTCCTGGTCGTTGGCGGACAGCACGAACACCTTGGGCTTTGGCACCTCCCCGGCGCCGTCGCTGCTGGTGCGCTGCCCATCGGTGCTTGGGGCAGCGCTGGTCCTGCCGTTGCGGTCGCCGTCGATTGCCGAGCCCTTGCCGTTGATGAACTGGATGGACCGCCTCAGGACCTGCCGCCACGTGCTCGGCCTGCCCCGAGGGCCGTTGGCCGAGCCATCTCTCTCTGTCTCGGCAAATGCGAGGTTCGCGAAGGGCTTGCCGGCGGTGTAGTGGTACCCACGCAGCCCCTTGCGTGCCATGTACGACGCCGCGTCCTCGAGAATGACTGGCCCGGGATGGTGAGGGGACGGGGGAGTCGTTTTGGAGTTAGCATTTTTCGTTCCTCTCACGATCGGAACAAAACAAGTGGGGAACTCACCATGCGCGTTGGCGCCACCGAAGCCGAACGAGTTGACGCTGGCGCGGCGCGGGCCCTCCTCGGACCACTTCACGGTGTCCAAGGGAATCTTGACGTTGTCCGGGAGCTTGATCTTGTGGTTCAGAGTTTCGAACCTGCGATTCCGGCAACGAGTAGTTGCATAGTCAGCGCTGTGGGGATCGCCGGTTTCACCCGCAAACTCACCAAAGGTTACGAGGGATGAGGCCCCTCTCGACCATGAGCGCAGCCTTGATGACTCCAGCGACGCCCGCGGCGCCCTCGAGGTGCCCGATGTTGGTCTTGACAGAGCCGACGTAGAGGTCCTTGGTCCTGTTCGAGCCGACAGTCTGGAGGATGCCCTTGGCTTCGAGCGGGTCGCCGGCCTGGGTACCGGTGCCGTGCGCCTCAATGTACCCCGTGTCGGCGGGGTTGACGCCCGCCTTTGCGTAAGCGGCGCGGATGAGGGCGGCCTGGGCGTCGCTGTTCGGAAGTGAAATGCCCGGGGTGTACCCGTCCTCGTTGAGGGCGGAGGCGAGCACCACGGCGCGGATGGGGTCGCGATCGCGGATGGCGTCCTTGAGGCGCTTGAGCACCACCACGCCAACACCCTCACCGCGAGCGAAACCGTCCGCACCGGCGTCCCACATCCGCGAGCGGCCCTGCGCCGAAAGGATCTTCGCGGCCCCCGAGACCAATCGTCATGTCCGGCGCGATCATGAGGTTGCTGCCTGCGACGACGCTCAGGTCGGCCTCCCCGGCGCGCAGGGTGCCGCAGCCGAGGTGGAAGGCCGTCAGGCTCGACGAGCACGCCGTGTCGACGGTCACGCTTGCGCCCTTGAGGTCGTAGAACCACGAGATGCGGTTGGACGCCAGCGACGCGGACATGCCGATGGCAGAGTACATGGACGGCGCCTCGTTGTCGCGCGCCTGCAAGAACGAGAAGTCGGCGGTGAATGTACCCACGAAGCAAGACGTCCTCGTCCCGATCACGTCCTGGATTCTGATGCCGGCTGTTTTGGGTGAGGGGTTGGTGAAATGGGTTGTCAACAAGTTTGGTTGGCAGGGGGAGGGGCAGGGCTATTGCACTTAACGCGCAAATGCTCCTTCTTACCGTTTTCAAAGCTCTCGTAGGTTGTCTCGAGCAGCATTCTGTGGGTGGGGTCCATGCCGACCGCCTCCTTTGGGGTGAGCGAGAAGAAAGGCGCGTCAAAGACGCGGTAGTCCTGTTCGAGGAAGTGAGCGCAGCGCTGCTGGATGGCGCCGGGGCGGTCTGGGTCCGGGTGGTAGAAGGAGTCGACGTTGTAGCGGTCCGCGGGCACAGGCCCGCGGGCGGAGCGGCCGTCCAAGAGCATGCGCCAGAAGCGCTCGACGTTGGAGCCGGCGCCGGGCGCGCGCAGGGCCATACCGATGATGGCCACGGCGTCGTTGCCGCCCGCTTCAGCGGCTGCGACTTCGGCGGCGGTGGCCCAAGGGCCAGCCTCGGAGGGGGTACCTTCGACGTGGGGTGGCATCTCTTGCTTGAATGCGAGTCGGTAAGGAAGAAGGGCAGAAGAAGGGAGCGTGGGCGGCGCGCTCTGGTTGAGTGTTGTTACGTTAAATGGGTTCTGGGGCGAAGAAAAAGGCTGGAGGGGAGGGTGCGGTATTTATGGCGAAAGACTTATCGATTGGAGCCAGTTTTATCTTATTTTACTCCTTTTTAAAAAAAAAAAAAAAAAAATAGCAAGCCCGCCTGGTGCTTCTGCCTGTCTTTCCCCCGAGCCAAGGACCGAAGTTTCCTTTTTTTTTTTTGTTTTATTTTTTTTTTCGTTGCAACGCCTTGATCAACTCACTCAACGACGAACGAACTGGCACCCCACCCCGGGCCCACCGCCGTGGATTCAATGATTGATTGATTGACTGATCGGCAGCACCTTTCCAACCCAACCATCACACTGCATCATATCATCATCATTGCAGTAGCGGCCGGCGCCTGCTTGCTTCCCTTTTCTTTTTTTTTTTTTTTTTTTTTTTTTCTTTTCTTTTCTTTTCTCCTGTCTTCCGCCCGTCCGACCGATCGTCCGACCGACAGACAGACAGACAGACAGACCGCGCGACGCGCTTCTTCTTCTTTTGGCCTGTCTTTCCCTCCCTCACTCAGGACCGAAGTTTCCGTTTGTGCTTGTTTGGGAAAAACACGAAGATTTTTTAAAGACAGAGAACGAAAAACAAACCAAAAACGAAAAGAGGAAAAAAAGAAGGAAAAAAAAAAAAAAAAAAAAAAAGGAACAACGTCCAGTAGCGCCACCAAAGGAGGGGGCCAGGTCGCCTAAGCCGAGACAAAAGGACAACAGGAAACACGGACAACAGGAAGGAGAAAGAGACAACAAAGGGAGGAGGAAAGCTGTGGGCTGGGAGTGGTAAGGTAAGCAGGGGGATAGGAGGGCTAAGCCGGTGGGAGGGGATGAGCTACATTCAAGGAACATCGGGGGGAAGTGGGGCAGGGGTGAGAAGGGGTGTTAAGTGGATGGTCGTTTGATGCGCAGTGTGCCAGGGAGGGAGGAGGGGCTTTCGGCGAAGGTAGATGTCGCGCGCCAAAGGGCGGTGCCACGGATCTCTCCATGTCTGTCTCTCCCATCTTTCTCTGTTCTCGTTCTGTCTCGCTGGTTCTCTCTCGCACTTGTCTCGCCCCTGCCAGTGGCTGAATCCACCGCCTTTCGCCGCTTCCGCCAAGACCGCCGAGAGGACTGTCTCACCAGAAGTTGGCCACACACGCGCAATCCACAACGGTGCTCAGCCGAACAGTGCGTGGCGACCCATTCTTCCCATTTGAATTCCGGAATTAGTTTTGGACAGTCGGTTGGTTAAATGGTTTTGTTCAAATTACATGTGGCTGTTCAGTGGTTCATTGTTTCTTCCTTGAGATCCCCACATGTACCGATGATGTCATCTAAGGGCCTCTTTGGATGCCACCCTGTTTTCAACAACCAAATATGTTCTTACAACTTTGTCTTGGCATTACAGCAATCTCCCTTAAACCTTGGTTTCCACATCGCTTTACATCAAAGTTGCGATGTGATTGCATTGCAGTTGCATTGCAGTCACGCTGCTGATACTGTGCAATTCCTTTTGTCACAGCAGTTCGTTTTTGGAGGTTGCCAATTTGAGACTTTCGCCACCAGAGGTCATCCGCCGCTGCCTTCGCGCCTTCCTGCCTCCACCGCGCCCTCTACCGCCTCCGCTGCGCCTCCACCACCGTCATCCTCCACAGCAATGAGAGGCAAACGCATCTCCAACCAGATTCAGCTACCATAGCCCAATGCCCCGACCCGACAACGAAGAAGCTGGCTGAACGTTTTGTAATCAGCGAGCAATCGGATATGCTGGCTTCAAAGAGGAAAGTGAAGTTTGTTGTTACGTCACCAAAAAAAAAAGGAAAATGAGGGAAAGCCGCATAAAAGCCTCCTTTTTATGAAATTAGCCAGTATTTTGGAGAGCCATAAACAGAGCTACTCCCGGACGAAGGATTGAACTCCGATTTCCACCAGCTAGGAGCCAAATTCCGCCGCTCTACCACTGAGCTATAATCCCGCCGCTGCCGACAGGACCAGCGGGAGTCGAACCCACGTCTGCAACGATGGTGGCGTCTTTCCATTAGACGACCCGGGTGCTTCGAGGAAGCACCTATGTGTTAAAAAGACTCAGTTTATAAATCATCATGGCAAGGGTCCGCTTTGACTTCAGCAACAATCATTCGTTTGCTCGACAATATGTTTTGACTTTGACATCACGATTCGAAAGCCCTCACTCGCGGCACTGTGACTTCCGTTACCGCCTTCCGTCAAATCTGCGACATCCCGTTGTTCGGCGGCTCGGCCACGAATCTGAGGGCGACAAAAAGGACGGATCGGTTTCCCCCGGAGGCCACGCATTGCTGAATTGGGTTTGGGTGTTTGCTGTGAAAAATCCGAAGATCGCGTGCTGCTGGCTTTTCTGCCTTTGGCTTTCGTTTCGTTTGCATGATGAGCTTGGGCAGAAAGCTTGACATTCGAAGCTATGCGAGCCAATTCCACTAGATGGTCCGCCCCATCGTACTGAGTTGTATGGATGATTTGCACGGTTTCTTTTTATTTGCGGAGTAACCTTCAGACCTCCGCTCGGAAGGTGAAGCTCAGCTTTCTGGAGAAGGACGCTCCCCAGCACGAACAGCCCGCCCAGGGTCAATCAATTTTAAAACAAATTCCACTCAGTTTGGTTCCAGCCTGAACTAGAGGCACCCGTTAAGGATGGCATGGCGGCAAAGAAACGAAACATGACTGAGACACACATACCTGCGTTTTCTCATTCGAACCAAATGAAAAAATGCGTCAACTCGCCGTTGCGTCTGATTTAAAGGCACTAAGCTTGGACAGCTTCTCATTTCGCCCTTGTGAATTGTAGTATTCGGTCACGTCGCGAATCCTCGTGATGTCAGACAGGAGAACAAGTATCATTATGTTTGGTGTCTGGAAAATGAACACGCTTGTGGTTTTTTTGGAGCACAAGTATGGTATTAGAGTATAGTCCTGTTCCTCCAGTCATCACGTCACTTACGCAGCTGGGGGTGGTTTGATCATATGCAAAAAGTCAACGGTTTCGAATCAATTACTTGCGAAAGAAACGAGGGACTCCAACCTGAGAACATGGGGAAAAAGTATTGGCCTAATTCAAAGCATTAGGCACGACACAGCTCGAAATCAAAGGTATTCACCGATAGTGAGAAAATTCAGCAAAACGGCCGAAATATAGCAAGCACTGCGAAGAACGGGAACGACAATGTGCGCAACAGACACCGGGGCGTTGTGTACTCTCGACATGGTCGTGACGATCCTGTACTGCGAGATTGCGTAGAAGATTGAATCTGCGCAAGACAGGAAAACCATCACAACGATTCCGAGAGAGTAGTTTTCGACCTCCAGCGCCTGGAATCGATTGTCCTGGCGGATTCCCGTTTTGAAATCGACGGTTGTCAAAGAAGCGCAAACTTGATGCTTTGGTCATTACCTTCCAATTTTTCACCCAAAAGACTTTCTCTGGGGGAACGAAGATGTAAGGAGTTGAAAGCACACATGTAGAAGCTTACTTAATCTGGCGTTGAGGAAGACTAGAATTAGTTCGTTGTCTTTTCAGATCACAAAATGGCTTACATTTGCAGAACGGAAACGACGACGGCCAAGACCCAAGGCGACCAAAATTTCCGGTTTACCGGGAAAATCGTCAACATGGAACGGTACACAGTGTGGAACATTAATGAGGACATCTGTAATTCAATATAAAAGCTGTAAGTGGACTGTCTCCGAAAAAGGCAACTCACGGCCAGAACGTCGCCGGCTTTTCTCCGTTCGCGCAAAAGCAATTGATCAACTTGTTGGACGGCAACGGTGAACACAAACAAGCTTATCTTGCCGTACAGGTTATCCACATCGCGCGCTCAATCTGCCTGGGTTGATTGGGATTTCGGGCGAGGTCATATGTGAGGATCGCCTGGGCCAACGTCATTTCCAAATGCCCGACGATGGCCAGGGCGAGCGACCAGGCGAGCATTGGATCTTTGACCCTTGCGAAAACTTCCCAGTGGCAAACAACCTACAATGAGACACGCGTCGATCAGATCTGTCGTAAGTGGGCATTTCAAAGCGAGAAAGGCGAGGAGGAGGTTGTGCTCCATTACGATGGCAATCAAGGCCAAGCCCGACGCAACCATCACGTTGCTGTCGGCTTCTTCCTGTGAGCCCATTGGCGACCCGGAGATTGATTGGGCAGCGAAGAACACTTGAAGGAAATCTGTGGTTTTCCCAGTGACCGCGTTCGCGAGGTAAGAAAGCGCGTCGACGTGTAGGGTTTTAGGTTGCACCTACTCTCGGATTCTCTGTCTGTCTGTCTGTCTCACTGTCTGACTGTCTCACTGTCTGTCTGTCTCACTGCCTGCCCGCCGATCGATCTTTGAATGGCACCCCGCACGTGACACACATACAGCCGGGCCTTGACCCCACCGATTCAACATCACACAGGATGTTCCTCGGCACCTCCACCCTCATCACCATCCGGCTACCGGACAGCGTGCGCCGCGACCTCGACCCGCTGCACTCGTACGCTGACCGCCCGCCGCCGCCCGCTGCAGACGCTGACCTCGAACGCGCGTTCCTGCTGGCGCGCCCGGACCTGTGCGCCCGAGCGCTGGCAACCGCACGCCGCGGAGGGCACATCGACAACCCGGACTCCCCCGACTCCGCCGCCGCCGCAGACGACGACGACGACGACGACGCCGCGGCCCCGCTCGTGTTCCTCGACACAGCCGCCGCAGTCCCCCGCAAGACCGCCTTCGCAGCGGGCGCCGCGGCGCCGCTGCTCGCTCCGTCATACACCGTCCTTCCCTCTCCTTCTCTCCCTTCCAGCGGAAACAGCGGCGGCGTCGCAGTCGCCCGCGTGTCGCTCACCCCCACCGCCGTCCTCGAGCTCGTCGCGCCGGGCGACGGCGGCGCACCAGTCCCGGCCGCGTACACGCTGATCCGCGGCGCGAACGGGTCCGCTTCCGGTTGGGCGATCGCTGGATCCGTGCGTGTGCGAAACGCAGCGGGCGGTGGCGGCCGGCAGCAGAAGGCGGTGCGGGTCACGGAGGTGCGGGTCGAGCTGGCGGTCGAGTATGCAGGGCTGCAGGTGGTCGACGCGGGGCGGAAGACGGCAGCGTTCCGGCACCGGCTGTTTGATGCGCCGCCTGTGGTGGTTGTTGTGCCCGGCGAGGTGGTGAGTTTGGGGTCTTTCTATGGACATGAATGCACGCTTGCACGCTGAACTTACACCCAACACACACACACACACACACACACACACACATCCTCTCCCCGCGCAGTCCGCAAACACAACCTTCGAA
Source organism: Zopfochytrium polystomum (assembly GCA_025765615.1). Lineage (NCBI taxonomy): Eukaryota > Fungi > Chytridiomycota > Chytridiomycetes > Chytridiales > Chytridiaceae > Zopfochytrium > Zopfochytrium polystomum. The sequence goes on from JAIVFJ010000087.1 coordinate 24,471, forward strand.
GCATCCTTCCACTTCCCTTTCCCAACAGCTGGCCCCCCCGCGTTAGACCTAACAACATCAATGTGCCACCCGACAGCCGCTGTCGTCCGCTACGTCCTCACCGCGACTACAACAATCGCCGCGCCGGGGACGTCTCCGACAGCGCTATTCAGCAAGCCACAGACGTTCGCCGTGTCGTACAAAGTCCCCGTCGGCCCACCCGCCGGCGTTTCTCCCCCTCCTCCTCCTCCTCCGACTCTGCGATGCAGCAGCGGGCCGGACGTGGCGGGCAGTGGAGGGGCGCTGGGCTGGTGGATGCGGCTGCCGTCGGCCCGGGTCTTTCCGGGCAGCGAGCTGATTGTGGAGGTAGCGGTGTCCAGCGGCGGTGGCGGCGGGGTGGGTGTGAAGCAGGCGGAGGTGACGCTGAGCGAGGTGGTAGCGCACGTGGAGACGGGCGCGGATGGGCGAGCGGTGGGTGCGGCGGCGGCGGCGGGGGCGACGCGGACGTCTGTCGGGCCGGGAGGGGCGGTGCGAGCGACGGCACACGTGGCGCGGCGGGTGACGGTGTTGGGGAAGGGGTTGGAGTGGGAGGACGCCGATTCCGACGGCGGCGGGGTGTGGGCTGTTGCGGCAGCAGCAGCGGTGGGCGATGGGGAGGCTTCAGCAGGGCGGGTCCGAATTCTGCGGGTGAAGGTTCCCGTGCCGCCGCACCCGTGCACGACGCGGCCGGGTCCGGCGGTAGCCGGGATGCCGGCGGAGCCGGCGCGGGCGGGGACGGCGCCGGCGAAGCTGCCGCGGGTGGGAAAGATGGTGTCGACGTGCGTGCATTTTGACGGGCAGTGGAACGGCGTGCTGGTCGCGCACGAGCTGACGGTGCGGCTGACAGTCGAGCGCGGGCGGTTTGTCGACTGGGTGGAGGAGACGGTGCCTGTCGTTGTGGTTGCGCCGCCGTGGACAGGCGGGGACGACGACGATGCGGAGGAGCTGCCGGGGTACTGAGTGGGGCGGGGGGCAAAGAATGGTGGAGTGAATGGGTTGGTGCAATGTTTCTGGTTTCTATGCTTTTGGAACAGCGTGCCTCCTCTTCATTGAGCGAGTTGAGATATAACAAACCTTCTGACACACACCCACAGCCCCCATACTCACTGCAACCAACCAAATTCACCTTTCATCAGACGAGGGAAATAAGGTTCCATTTGTTCATTGCCGAGTGTGGATGAGAGTAACGGATAAGTTTGAAGGGAAGATCAAGAAACATTTTTCACCGTCTCGGTTCGAAATGATCGTGATGGCACGGCGCTTCTTTCCCGGCAAGGCACGCACCGCACGGCACCGGCACGGAGGAAACCTTGCAAAAATGTTAGGGTCCAGTTGCGCCGCGATGAAATACACGCAAACAAGGTTTTTTGGTTCCCCAAACGTTGTCCTTTGCCGCAGACTTATTCCCTTTCCAGCGCCGGGCCCGCACGAGCGCCGCCTCCTTCTTCTTTCTCTCCCAAATCTGAATAGCTGTCCAGCGATTCCTCAGACCGCTCTCCCCTTCCAAACTCCATCGCCTACCCCCTGCGCCGTCACCGCGACCCAGCGAGCCCCGACATCTCCGCCATACGCACCCCGAGCCACGCGTCAAACGCCGCAAACATGCCCGCGTCGGCCGCCCACCGCCCGCACACTCTCCGCAGCGCCGCGTACCGCCGCACAAGGTAGTCGACCTCGGCCGCGCGGGCACGTAAAACCGCCTCTTCCTTCTCCTTCGCCGCCGCCGCCGCCACAGCGCCGGTCCCCCGCCCCGCCGCCGTCCTTGTCCTTCCCCCCGCCCGTCGACGACCACCACCACGTTCCCTCTTCTCCACCAACGACGGCACAACCACCACCGGCGACGGCGGCGGCCCGGCAACAGCGCGCGCAAGCTTGGCGAGGCACACGGGGCACAAGTACGGCGGCTGCCTCAAGTCCTCGTTCAGCGACGCGGAGCCCTGCATGGCGCACGCGTGGTAGACGCAATGGTCCATGGCCAGGCAGTGGCCGAGCTCGTGCGCGGCGGTGCGCGCGACGCGCGCGAGCCAGACTCCGCTTGCCGTTCCGGTGTCGTCTGTTGCGGCGGCGGCGTGGACGGCGGCGGACAGCGCTGACCCCGGTTCGTCCCTTGGCGACTCTGCAGCGGGCCTGGACGGCGGGGACGGGGCCGCCGCGCCAGCCGCGGCGGCGGCGACGGCGTCTGCGACAAACGCTTTACAATGCGACGCAGGCCAGGCGTGCGGAGGGTCTTTTCCCGCGACCGCCGGCGCGTACCTCGCAGCAGACACGACGGCGACGCGGCTGCCGCCAAACGCGCGGCCGCAGCAGTAGTCGTCGTCGAGGTCCTCGTACAAGTCGTGTTTTCACCATCAGCAGCACCGCGTACGCGTCCGTCGGTAGGACGTCGAGGGCGGCGTCGAGGATGTGGTTGAGGTCCAGCTGGCGCGGGAAGGCGGCGTCGGGGCAGGCCCGCGCGGAAACGCCGACGACGGTTGGGGAGGCGCCGACGCGCAGGCCGATGCGGGTCGGGGGGTCTGCGGCTTGGCTCTTTTTTGTGGATCGCGGGCGTTTGGACCACGCGACGAAGGAGAGGGGCGTGGGGAGGAGCTTCACGGCGAGGCCGTGGTAGAAGGCGGTGAGGTACTCGACGACAAGCGCAACGTCCGGGGGCGGGACGATGCTCGACGTGGCAGTTCCCCCGGGCGCGCGTGTGGCGGCCGGCGTGGCCCAATCGGTCACGAACGCCACGTCTTCGTCGACGGCCGGGTAGTCCGCGACGTATATGGTCCTGCGGTCCTGCGAGACCTCGTTGCGGTCGCGCGATCGGATCCACGAGAGGAGGCTCTGGGGCGGATACGCCGGATCCAAGTTCAGATCGTCGTTGGGAAGGGCGAGCGGGGCGGGGAAGGTTGACGGATTGATGATCTCAAAGGGGCTGACTGATTGAGGCGGCGCAGTCGCGCCGAGGCCCTTGCCGCCTTGGCCCCGCCCCGGCGGCATGCGGCCGGTCGACCTGGTGGCCGCGATCCTGACCCGGAGCGAAGCCTGGACGTAACCGCGCGACGACGGCTTGGAGTCTGCGACGGCGACGAGCTGCGGAGCCGAGTCGAGGACGAGCGCAGCGTGTTCGCAGCTTCGGTGCCCAGGATCTGCTGCTGAGGACATGGAGGTGACTTGTCAAAATGCTGAACGTCACTGTGCCACACTGTGGAGAAAAGTTGGGCAAACAATGCTCTCGCTTCGCTTGACGTTTTTAGTATTGCGTTTCAGAGAGAACAATGACCCAACTTACAACTGCGGATGATGAAGCGCCCCCCCACTATCCGCGAGCGGGCCCATCCACAACCGAAGGGGAGAGAAGCGGGAACCGAAAGCGAGCGTCTTGAACGGTGTTTCCCCACTATGGAAATCCACCAGTGCCAAAAGAGGACATTTAATGAAGCTAGTTTTTCAGGTCAGCGCGTCAGCGCACCTCGCATAGCATAATTCTCTAATGCATCCAATCTGCAAGTACTCGCTCGTGATGAGCACACCCAGCAAGTCCTTTTGCAAAGCCGTCTCGATGGTGGCCACCCTACAAGGCAGGTCCATCCCGCCTACGACCTATCTCTCTGCATTCGGCGGCGCCGCAGTCATCGCCGCGGCGACGACATACAATGTGCGAGACAAGCTAGCGCGAGCTCCTCGCTCTCCGGTGCGGCGATCTCTGCGTAGTCTGCAGACGCCTCGGCAAACTCGGACTCCCAATATGACGCGGAAGAAATCAGCGGCGGCAGAGGACGGGCTGGTGGAGGAAGAGGATTTGGTGGGAGGGCAGGACGCGCAGGACGACGTCGCAGGTCTGCGGGTTGTTGAAGCAGAGTACTGTGTCGGGGGGTGGCGGGGATGCCGAGAGCTATGGCGTCCGGGGTGGGGTGTTCCGTCTTGTCCGAACGGTGGTATGAGTGACAAGGTGGCACCTCTTTCTTTGTTTCCAGAAAAGCCCTTTCGGGCAGGAAGGACTTTTTCAGCTATGGCTCGGCGGACGATGCCTTCCTTCTTGTTGAGTCTCATCCGTCAAAGTATTTATATGCGTATGCGCATGCTTGGGAGAGAGCCATTGCCAGGTTCCAAAGAGCAGTCGTGAAACGTCCCATCATCACACCAAAAGTTTCGCAAGCACGTCAAAGGAGAGTGCTTTGGACATGCTTTCGGGGAAGGCGGCGTGCAGCGCTTGCATATCTTCAACGGAAAGTCTTGCTTGGCTCACTTTGTCAATGAGCCGTCCGACGGCGCTTTGGACAATGTGGCTTTCGGCGTCTTTTCCCCACCTGAGGAGAGCATCAAGCGCTGGACGGATGCTCACATAGGTGCCGTTGTCGATCGTCGCGCAGCCGTTGCAGCGGTAGCATCTCAAATTAACATCTGCATGGGTGCAACCGTGGTATGAATTGTGACTGATGCGCGAAAGGGCGGGCACTTTGAATGTTGTCTGGTTTTTTTTTTTTTTTTTGAAAGTTAGCGTTTTTGTTTCGCAGTGGCGCTATCAATCAATTTCTTCTACCGAGGTAGGAATCCGTGAAACGAGGTCATCCACAACCGAAGGGGAGAGAAGCGGGAACGAGAAGCGAGCATCTTGAACAATGAGTCCCCATTTGGTAGGAAATCTGCAAGCACCGAAATGGATGATGGAATCGGGTTTGACTAAAAGCGTTCTTTGAGTACCGCACCTTGCATAGCAAAGGTCTCTAATGCATCCAATCTGCAAGTACTCGCTCGTGATGAGCACACCAAGCAGGTCCTTTTCCAAAGCGGTCTCGAAACTAATAACCCCAGAAGGTAGGTGCGCCGCGCCCGCGACCTTTCCCTCCAAATTCGCTGGCGGCGCCGCCGCCGCGACGCTGTACAAATGCGCGAGGCAAGCGAGCGCGAGATCCTCGCTCTCCGGTGCAGCGATCTCGGCGTAGTCCGCGGACGCCTCTGCGAAGTCCGACGCCCACATCACGTGGAAGAATTCAGAGGCGGCAGTGAGGACGGGCTTGTGGAGGAAGAGGATCTGGCTGGAGGGTAGGACGCGCAGGATGACGTCGCAGGTTTGCGGGTCGTTGAAGTGGAGGACCGCGTCGGGCGCGGCGGCGGGGATGCCGAGTAACGCGCGCAGGGCGACCGGGGTCGGGGTGGGGTGTTCCTTGTTGGTCATGCTGTGCTTGATCGTCGTGGTGTGACAAGGTGGCACCTCACTTTCCTGTTTGTTCATCCAAAATGCCACTAGCGTAACGCTTTAAGGGCCACAGCCACCGTGCTGCTGCCAGCAAGTTGCCCAATTTAGGCCTTCGGAACAAAAAAAAGATTTAGCAAACAGATACCCATAAAAAATGAACCACCTTGTTCAGAATTGAGAGAGCTTTCTCATTGTACTACTTTGGTCTCAATATATGCAGTACTGAAGCTGCCGCAATCAAAAAACAGCGACTGTGCTGGTGGCAGCACGTTTTTCAACAGCGCAGTAGTCGTTCAAAACACAACTGAAGTGATGAAAACTCCACGCCAGTGAAGAACAAAGTCGAATAAATCTCGCCTTCTAAAGTGACCGTATTTTTTCTAATTTTTTTCCAAAGAGAACGACCCTCTCAAAGTACATAATTTCTTCATTTTAGTCTACAGCTCAAAATTTGTTCCAACAGTGGGATTTTACACTTGTTTCGGATGCCCCAAACTTTTGGGGGGAAAAAAAATTAGCTCAACCTCCAAAGCAAATGCGTTTCTTCTGCCATTTCGGCTGCTCTGTGGCCCAGTTTGATCTGCTGTTAGTAGAAAATTAATAATGTGCACTGTTCCAATGTGAGACTATACTCACGCCTTTGACCCTGTGATCTGGGTCCTAGAGTGAAAGAAAGCAAATAATAAGCCAAAACTAACTTTATTGGGCTGATGTCTAGGGGGTGTTTCAACCCTACTACTTGCCTAGTCCACAAAGTTCCTACTGATCTGTCTAATAGGGGTCTCAAACACAAGGAATGAACATTCAGAGGAACAATTCTCTGAAGGATCATTGCTCCCGCACTGATTACTCGCGTGGCTGCGGGCTGATGCAAGGGGAAACAGAAGGGCACTCCCTAGGGCACAACACATCTGCAGAATAGAGAGAGAAGTGGGCAACAGGGGTTTTATCTTGGAAAGAACGTAATCTCAAACACAACAGGAACAGTTAGTAGTGCGGCGGGATGGACAGGGTATGACCAAGTACCCCTCACCGCGCAGCACTGAGGGAGCCCTCGTTGTCGCCAGTGATGAGGGTGGGAGAGAGGAGGGAGTCGACTATGTAGGGTCAGAAGGTCGCCAGTCAGTAACTTGCTTGCAGACACACTCCACCAGGCTGCATCAGCACGTTCACTTGATCAATGGGCTTTATTGCATTGCATTTGTACTCACACATCTCGCTCTCACAGCAACAGGATCGAGGCAAGTTGGGGACGGGAACCCTTGAGGCGTGAGGGGCAGTCAGCTGCGAGGCCGCCCCCTGCTGCTGGAGCCAGCGGAGATCGCGACGACAACTTGTGATCCTCACTCCAACACAGAGCCAGCAGTGTCATGCCATGCACCACCGGCATGGGGTACAGCCTGTCAGGCACCCCATCCCTAGGCAGTCAGGCAGTCTCTGTTAGTCACTGAAAAAGAAAATATGTTGAGAAACCCCAATGGAACTGTTAAGACAAATGTAGTTAAAGCCCAAATACACTTTGATAACGCCTTGGAAACTAAAGAACCAGGAATAATAATAGGAGTCCCAATCCTTGTGGTTTTATGACAAGTACTCTTGTGTTTGCAAATAAAATCCCTAGCTCTGGCCACAATTGTCGGCGAACGGTCGGAGCCTGCAAGAGGTGTGCCACGACAGACAGGGCCATGTGGCCCACGTCCATGGCGCCCCCTCTTGCGGTGTGAAGGCGCTGAAGGTGTGGGCGGGCGGCAAGTCCGAGCGGGTCCAGCCTTCCAAAACCGCGAGGCACCGCGTAAATAATGTTGCAGCAACTGGTGCCAACGGAGGGAAAGACGATCTGCCATAGACGCTGAATGAATACACCCCGACTCGTCCTCGACCAGAGGCGGCGGAGGAGCGCCCACGTCCACCTGCTGAACGAAGGGGGCAGGTAGCAAACCCCACCTTAGTACGAAGCAGGACCCCTTCCTCGCTGTCAAAAACGGATCCTTGCGCGCTGTCCGAAAGGTGGATAGAGCGGACCGCGGGCAAGCGCTGCGATCAACCTACCCACTGCCGAGTGACCGGCTTCCAAGTCGGCGACTGCGAGGGCAGCCCCAGCCCAGCGTGCTCTGCGCACCCAGCGCGGCAAGCCAACACAACACACCTTATCCAGTTTTAGGAACTGCCTACAGGTCCATGGAGTGCTTGTGACGATCCAATTGGAAGTCTAGTCTTCTTCGAGAGGCGGCGATTGCCTTCGAAACATACAGAACACAGAGAACCCCCCGATGGCGCGAGCGACGGGGGCACTGCAAAGAAGGATGGGCGCTACTCCAACAAGGCTCGGCAGTTAGCTGGTTTAAACCGTAATTCTAACCTTAACCGCAAAAATCCTGGTTTATATGACAAACGAACCGGCAAGCGGCAGAGGTTGCTGGCGCGGTGGGCGTGGCGGGTGAAGGAGGTGGCGGATGCAGCAGGGGCAACTGGTCGGGAAGGCGTGTGCAATTAATTGTTCGAGCGGGTGGCCGATGTCCTGTGTTGACAAGGCAGTGCGCTGGTTTTTCACAGCTGAGTTTTCTGCCCAACCAGCCCGAAATTTTGGACGAAACCCACGATGTCATTGAAGCAAACGCAGTAGAGATCTTTTACCTCCACTCATCAAAAGGCAGTGGAGCGAGACGGGAGGGAAAGTTACGTTCCATGTTTATTTTTATTTTATTTTTATTTTTATTTTTATTTTTGGCATTTTGGCACTCAAAAAAAAACAATTCTCCACCTTTTCTCCTCTTGCCTTTTCGGGGCAGGACCCTATGAAGACAGCCATAATTGGAAGATAGAATGGATGAAAATTTCTGCATGACAGACACGCACATGATACACACCTACACACCGTGCGAGATAGACTGGCAGACAGACAGACGCCAAGAAAGGGCAGAAGTCGGAGCTGGCTGTCAGACAGAGCAGCAGTGCGAGGAGACGGAAAGAGAGAAAAGAGAGTGTGTGAGAGAGAGTGAGAGAGAGACAAGCACAAAAGAAAAAAGAGAGAGAGAGTGAGAGAGCACAAAGGGAGAGGCGGGCCCCAGTCCACAGTCTCTGTGCGTGCCGCTCTTGCCAGCGCCGTCGCCGCAGTACTACGTCGCCGCCGTCATCGCCCAAATACAGCAGCAGCTGCCGTAGTTCGAGGCAGCACTGAGAGCTTAGCGGTCCCCTCACGCCTTGCACCGACAGCGCCAGGATTCCTTCCTCATTTCTTCCTCTAGTCACGCTCCCACCCTCCTACTTCCGACCCGCTTCCCACCTCCCCCCAAAAACCCTGACGAACAGTATTCGTTCTGTCAATGGGCGATCAACCTCAAGGTTTGACTCTCCACTCGCTTCCCTGCGCTTCTCTTTCCACCACGAAAACATTGCGCGATCTCACGGCAATCACCCTTTCACGTGCCGCATTCCTCCAGATGGAACCACTGCGCCCACCTGCAAGGCCGCATTTGACCTTCCGTGCTATGGCTCCGCCGCCGGCTCGGCGTACCACGCCGCAGGCACGTGCCCCCACTTGATTCAACGACCATCTCCAACCGCTTAACACTTTCACTACCCTCCTCTTCCCTCGAACTAAACACCACCTCCCTCACCACTGTCAGTCGACGGAGTCATGATCAGCCTCTTTGTCGTGTCCGGAACGTGCATCGCCGTCGTGGTGCTGGTCACCCGCGCCGTGCAACGCAACCAGGCCGGCTTCTTCCCGTCGGGTACGCGCGGGTCGTGGCTGCGGCCGGCGTCGATCGAAGCGGCCGGAATGGCCGCGACGCTGGTCATCCTGTGCCAAGCCGTCTCCATCTTTTTCATACGGCAGCGGGACATTTTTCTTTACGAGTGAGTGCGACTCGAGTGAGCTTGTTTTGCGGGGACGGATTTTTGTACCCCAGGCTGTCTGTGCGTTTGACGGGCGCCGCGCAAATAGCGTCAACCACTCAACCCCAACCTCCCTCCCTCCACCAACCAACCAGAGTCTTCCGCCACGTCCAAGACGTCTTCGTCGGCCTCGTCATCTCCCTCTTCCTCCACGCCTACCTGCGCCCCCTTTCCCGATCCGTCCCACAACTTCGGCTCCTCCTCGCCAGCCTCTTCCTCATCGTCATCCCGCACACCCTCGCCGTCCCCGTCGGTCTCTACCTCGCCCTCGCCGAACGCGACACCCTCACCCAACCCCCCGCCTCCACCGCCACGGACCTCGACGCGCGGCTGCGGCTCGCGCGCCTCCTCAACACGGCGTCAGCGGGCCTCTGCGAGCTGAGCGTGCTGGTGTTCCTGCTGTGGGCCGCGCTCGCGTTTTCGGCGGCGCTGAGGGACGTCGGGCCGCGGGTCGTCGCGCTGCAGAGGTTGCGGAGCGCGGAGGAGGAGAACGCGGCGATTGTCGCTGCTTCGGCCGCGCCGGTGGTGGTGGGGAGGCCGCCGTCGGTGGATGTGATTGGGACGAGGGCGGGGTCGGCGTCGCCGGGGATGGCGCCGGCGGTGGTGATGACGCAGCAGGGGTGGGCGGCGCAGAAGCAGCTGCAGGCGGAGTATTACGAGCGGTTTGGCGGCGGCGGCGGCGGCGGGTCGGGGCAGGCTGCATACGGCGGGTACGGTGGTGGCGGCGGTGGGTACGGGTTGGTGGTGCTGCGGCTGCTGCTGCTGCGGCGGCGGCGCAGCATCACGGGTACGGGCCTGCGCCGGGGTACGTTCCGGCGGTGGGGCGGAGCTCGGGGTCGCCTTTTGGGATGGCGGGGACGACGGGGTACGGGGCGTCGCCGTCGGCGGCGGGGTCTGCCGCTGGTTACGCGATTGGACGGGACAGCTCGTTTGGGACGGAGGCGGGGTACGGGCTGCCGCGGGGGAGCGGGTCGCCGTTTGGAGTGGCGGGGGCGACGGCGTACGGGGCGGCGTCGAGCTACGGGGCGAGGTCTGTGTACGGGTCGGCGCCGCGGGAGGCGCTGATATTTAGCGGGGCGGGGGCGGGGGCGGGGACGCCTGCGCCGACGGGGGCGTGGACGGGCAGCGCGTCGACGCTGCGGGCGTCGCGGTCGGTCGATGCGTTGTCTGGCGCGGGCGGGAGCGCCGGGAGCAGCAGCGGCGGCGCCAGCGGCGGGTTCCGCCGGGCGGAGGGCGGCGGCGGGATCGGGACGGAGGCCAGCGTGGAGCCGCTCGACGTGGTCAAGTGGCAGCTTCAGGAGGGGACGGTGCGGATCATCCGGCGGTCCATTTTTTGGGTCGCGTTCGCGGCGGTCGGGGTGCTGGTGTTCGACGTGTCGCTGCTGTTTTTGGCGGAACGGCGCGGGAACACCACCGAGGGCCACTATTTTTGGCTGGCCCAGATTTTGGTGCACTAGTGAGTTGAAAGAGCTGCTTTTGGTGATTTCTCGAGGTTGTTACTAACTCTCCATTATTAACAAACCCGCTCACAGTACGCTCTTGGGAACCGGCATTTTCGTCATCGCCGTGCTCTTCTTGTTGAACTTGGGCAAGCGACAATTCCAATATTAAGCGGAGCATCTAACCCTGCTCGTACGCGTGGTTACTCTGAAATTTCCCCTATTTTTTTACTAGACTGTAAACGATTTTCTTTTTGTGAATACAGTCTCGGGCAAAACACCTCATTTGATCACATTGTGTATTCATTGTTGAACCTCCCACGAATGAATCCCTGAATGAATGGCCTGGGCACCCACGCGCGCGAAGACTAGGTCACTGAGCCAATCAGTTCAGGCCCTGTCAACAGCAATTTAACCGCGTTAAACTGCCCTTTGCCCGCCCCATTGGCGACTCACCAGTCTTATGAAATCGATCCGGACTGCCGCTTCGCAGTGCCTCCTCCTCGCTGCTGTGACTCCCTGGACGCGTTCGCACGCCGAGATCGCCAATGCCGCGACCGCCTCTTACCCTCTAGTCCATCACGACGACGCGTGCGCGCCAACGGCGTACACCGGATCGGCTTGCTCCTCGTCAATTGTTTCTTATGGCCAGGCGGTCCCGACCGGCGATCAGGTCGCGCTGGACGCGCTCGTAAAGATCGAACTGGCGCCCCTGGCCGTTATGAAAAACATCGATCCCACGTGCTTTGATGCCATCACAAATTTGACCTGTTTCAATACATTTCCTCGCTGTGTCAACGGCAAGTGCCCTTGTTTCTTCAGTACCTCGTTCAGTTGACCGGGTCTGCCGAACGTCTAATTCACAATCTACTTCGAAATGAAAAGGCAAAGCACAACTGTCTTGCTACAGCAGCTGTTTGGATACGATCGCACTCTGCACAAGCGCGTTCAAATCTCTCGGAGTCCTGCCCATCCTTTACGGCAGCTTGAACAACTGCACATATCTTTCGGCGTACGACAGCGAGCCGTATCCGAAAACAACATGCCAAACACCCATTTCGACTGCAGCCGCGAATGGTAAGCGATCGTTTCCGCTTTAAAACCCGCTTTGCCTCTAAATCGTTGTACTCGCAGCGACCAACAACTCCACATCGGCTGGCACAGATACAACGATCAACCTGGACGACGTCGTCCCCGGAACGTCGTGCCCCAAATTCTTCGTCCCCAACACGCGCAACGGCACATCTCAAAACTGCAACCCGACCGGCTGCTGCGTGCCGTGCCCAGTCGCAAACTTTTTCTACCCCGTCAACGCGTGGAACCAAGGACTCCTCGCGTTCGAAATCAGTTCCGGCGTCTCGCTCGTATTCTGCCTGTTCATCATCTTTACGTGGCTGTCGAGCCCGTCGCGGCGGAAGCACCCGAGCGACCTGATCCTGCATTTCGCGATCGCGATCATGATTTGGCAGAGCACGTTTGTGTTTCTGTACGGCGAGCCGCGCCGCGTGCAGTGCACGGACAAGGTCACAAAGGCGACGTTTAGAAACAACGCCCTGTGCGGGGTGCAGGGCGCGCTGTTGATGTATTCGGTGCACGCGAGCGCGAGCTGGGTCAGCGTGGTGGTACGTTCAAAATCGGAACCTTTGAGTTCGTTGCAGGGGGGGGGCCTCGCCCCATTTTTTTGACTCCTAGATGGCCCTTCTTTTTGCACAAATCACAGATCGCAAACATCTACGCGACGATAGTCCACCGGAGCCATTTCTTCAGCGACCACAAGGCGGCGGTGGTGGTGATCGGCTGGCTCCTCCCGGGGCTGCTGACCACGATCCCGTTCCTCGTGGACGCGGTGGACGCGTCGACGGGCGGGCTCTGCTTCGTGCACCCGAACCAGGCGAACAAGTTTTTCTTTTCGTTCCAAGCGATATGGCTCATCATGTCGGTCGTACTGAGCATCCTCACCCTTATTTACGTCGTGAAGACGCACCTCGCGGAGTCCTTGGGCGGCCGCGATTCGGGGGCGTCGTCCACGGGTTCGGCACCCACGTCGCTGTCGGCAAAGCCCACGGGCACGACCGCCGCGAGCGGAGGGATGGGGAGTGGGCTCAAGTTGAACGGCGGAGCGCACCAGGGGTTTGTGAACAAGCGCGAGAGGATTGTGGATCTGGTGAGCATGAACTGGCGGTACATGATGCTCTCCATCACTTACGTCGTCGCGTACGCAGCTTATGGTGAGTCTTTTCTCTATGACCCTGATTGTGTGCCTTCAAAACGCGCCATCACTGATTTCGAAATAATGACCTCCACCGCCTTCCTCAGTCATATTCTTCAACAAAGCGGTCGACGTGATGGCAAACTCGTCGTGGCAGACCCCTTGGGTGGCAGACTGGCTGTCCTGCGTCTCAAACCACCCGTCGTCGGACAACGAGGTTGTCCAGAACGATTGCGCGGCGAAATTTCACGCAGAGCTTCCGCCGCTGGGGATCGTCGTGTTTCCTAACGTGTTCGTATCGTCTCTCGGAGTGCTGGTGACTATTACGTTTTGTACGCAGGGTCAAGTCGTCACCGAGTGGAAGGAAGCCTTGAGAAGAGTGGGGTTGCCAGTGTGAGAGTTTGAAGGCGGCAGAGTGATGTGAGCGGGAAAAAAGGGAAGAAATAATGATAGGGATGTAATAACTCTGATTAACCCTGATTGCTTCAATAAAAAAAATGAGAGGAGATTTTAGGGTGGAAAGTTCTGAATTTAAATGTATTTTCAACTAACAAGCAAGAACGGCTACAGTGCATTTGTACCAATATTTGCAACGAAACGCAAGCGACGTTCACGCTGAATCGTCACCGAAAGCAGTCCGATGTTTGTTTATAGAACAAGCCCGCTTCGGCCATGATCATTAAGACACGCGACGCATCCCATCGACAGCCCCGCGACCAAATATGACTTGACTCCGAAGCGGGTCTTCACCATTAGCGCGGCAACGGGGGCGAAATCAAACCGAAGCACCCTCATTTCGAGCCACAGTATACCCATATCGATCAATATTTCGACCGTCATCGACACGGCGACGCGGGCGAGGAGGTCGCTGTACGTGAGCGAGCCGTTGCATCTCGCCCACTGGGCGGAGGCGACGAGGAGGAGGAGGAGGACGAACGCGGAGAGGCGGGCGGACCAGTCGGACATGATGGTCATGACGATGTTCCAGGCGTGAGCGATTTCCGGGTCGACGTGGCGGGCAAGGAGCGGTTGGATGGTCACGGCGTCGTGCACAAACTCGATCACTGATACGGTCGAGTGGAACGAGTTTGCGTGGTCGCAGGGCGGGACGCTCTCGGCGGTGAGATGGCGACGGTGGCTGACGCTGATGGGGGGCAGGGATTTTGCGTTGACGATCGTATTGTCAGACTTTTCTTTTGCGAAATATGCGCTGTCCTCGGCTTCAGGCGCTTTTTCGTCTGGGTTGGATACAGTGATTTGAACATCGCTGCGCCCCGTCGCGAAAAAATTTATGGTTGGCGGTTCATCCACGACCGCTCCAGAATCGCGTTTGGGCTCTCTGCGGCTATCCTTGTTCGCGTCAGTGCTTGGTGCGACGACCGCATCGCGGAGTCGACGCGATTGCCGGAAAAATCGATAGTCAAAATAAATGCGGAGGAGAGCCGGCACAACCATGTCGAAAGCGAGACTCAGAGAAAAGCTCGCGATAGTTTCCGTTCGCAGGACGATTATTTGGCCGGCAAGGCCAAAGAAGGTTTCATAAACCAAAACGTATTGAGTCTGATTGAAGGGTAACCCCTTATTACAACAAGCCCGTGTCCAACCATTGGAATGGACTTACCCGCTTCAAGAGAATTTTCGCCGACACATCCTCCGATTCCAAATCTGCCTGGTTGACTTCCCAGGCTGGAGTGAACTTTGTCATCCACAAGATTCCGTTCTTTGCAACAGGAAAGACGAGGCCAAGATATGTCCAGCGACAAAATCCATTCTGTGGTGAAAGTCGATGGATTGCTCTGGGCGCTTCGGTTTCTGGCGTTGGCGATCTCGAGAGCGTAAGCTATTAGTCCACTTTGAAAGTTTTTTTGTCAGGCACGACTACCGGTTGGAATGAAGGGCGAACCTCGAAAGAGCGATCAACAGAACAAGGATGATCCAATTTTTGGTAATTTTTCGTACGTTTTGCATCAGTGTGTCGGCCGGTGAGTATAGAACAAGGGCTGTCCCAGGTATATAGAGCGGAAACAACGCGACCAGTGATATCACCAGGTTACTCATCGCCGTTGCGTGTCCATCGGGGGGCCATCTGGCATAGATCCAAATAAGCACAAGGCACGCAGGAGCCAGGGACGCCAGGATGAGACAGTCAAGAAGCGTATTGAAAATGACGACTTTGACATCGACACAGATTGCGCTAACGTAAGGGCTGCCGCAGTGCTAGTTATTTCGTAGAGTTCACAATCTTATATCCTTACCGAATCCACCAATACAAAATGAGGTTTGACGCAAGTATTGCCGGGCCAGATCCTTGAAGCAAAGTAAACTCGATTTCGACCGTCGCCCTCACGGAAGAGATCGCTAACGCTGCCACACCAGCTACGCGCAACCGTCAGTTGGTTCAGAGTTCGGCGGCGAGAAGATAATCCACCAACCTATAAGGAGTACCCTCCGCGAAACCTCTCGACCTAGAGTCCACAAGTGACGCGGGATGCCCAGGACCAAGTCTTCAGGTACGCCCGCCGCTGTGGATGCCATCAGCGGAATTGTCAATCGGGCGCAATACAAAATTATGGCTGGATAACAGAACCTGCAGCAATTCTTGACACGTTCTAGCGAAGATTCCTTTGATCGAACAAAGCTCTGCTTCAGAAATGTCTTTGAATGCCCAAGCGATCTTACTCCTTTCGTCAATTTACATAGTGCTCATAAACTGCTCCTTCTATCTCGACAGGCTACTCCTCCACTTTTCTCCCAAATCCACTCTTTAATCACCAGAGAACAAAAGTGAACTTCACATTCCGCCGTGGCTCTCAGGTTCGGCCCTGCACGAAGCACTCGGAGGGGTCGCCGTTAAGCACGCCGACCTCAACCATCAAAAAAATGCAGGCGACCGAGCCCATTGCCAATCCCGACACCAAGAACGTGACCACGCCGAACTGGATCTTCTCCATAGTCCTAGCCATGGCCCTGATCTCCAGATCAATAGCCCAGGTCTCGAGCCAGACGAGGGCGACCTCGACGAGCAATGCGGCAGCGAGGGTGACGACGAAGCGGATGGTGAGGTCGATGGGCGAGAGCGGGCCGTTGCAGCGGGACCAGCTGGCGGTGGTGATGAAGAGGAAGGCGAGGGTGAAGGAGGTGAGGCGGGCGGCCCAGTCGGCCATGACGGACATCATCAGCTGCCAGGCGTGGGTCTCTTCGGGGGAAAGGACTGATGCCGGGTTCGCGCGGTCGATGACGTTCTGGAGCTCACGGAGGCCGATGGAGGGGCCGGTGTGAAACTGGTCGGCGGAGCGCGTGGTGGAGCAGTTTTGGTCGATCGGGGGAAGAGAGACGCTTGTCGTTGCCGAGTGCGAGCGCCCGGTCATGGAGTGCGTGGATCCTCCGACAGGTGCGGACGCAGAGCGCGCGTGTCCCTCTTGTTGTGACGCAATGAATTTGAGGCTTAATGGTCGAACGAGCGTCATTGGGGCTCCGGTGAGAGGTGGGAGGATTGCTACGGACTTTGTCGTTGCTCTGGCCGACAAGCTCCAGGCAGAGAGGGCGGGCGGCGAATCTGACATATCTTCTGAATCCGAAAGGTCTGCGGTGTCTTCATCGAGCTGGCTGAAACTACTGCTCGGTAGGCTGCTGTTGTTATCTACGAAGCTGCACTCTTTGAGTGAGACGTCCGACAGAAATCGTACTCCCGATATTCCAGCCGGGTTGACTTTGGCTCTAGCTTTTCGCAGAGTGCGGGCGATGCAGTAGACTGAGTACACCCTTGGGACGATCATCACAAGGAGGTCTATCGCCAAACTGAAAAGAAAGTCGCTTATCGTACTCATGCGAACGACGATGATCTTTCCGGCTAGTCCAAAGAATGCTTCATAGACAATGACGTACTGAGTCTGCAAAAGAATTTTGAAGGGCTGCCATCTTGAGTTCTAAGAAAAGCGCAGAGAATAAGTTCGCCCACCCTTTTCAAAAGCTTGAGCAGCTTTCCAGTTTCGTCCTCGACGTTGGACGTGTCGCTGACTCTCGCCCAAGCGGGAGTCAGCCGCGTGACCCATAAAATGGCGTTCTTCGCGACAGGGAAAACGATTCCGAGATAAAGCATTGAAATGGCCCAGTCGAAGGTGAACCACGACGATGACTGCAGACTTTCGCGGTATCTGGCGTTGGACAGTTCGAGAGCATAGGCAACGAGAAGTCTACGCAACAGTGAATAGTTCATTTTATACAAGAAGCACAACAGCGAAAGCAGTGGCGCGTAACGACAAGACAACTTACGCTGATGACGACAGCAGTACTATAAGCGCCACCCAATTTCTGAGAATACGAGGTGCATTGATCCGAAAGGGATCGCTGGGTATATGAACTGTGACGTAGATCCCCGGAATGTACAGAGGCATTAACGGGATGAAGGCAAGGAACGAGTTCCACCATGGTAGTTTTGTGTCGATCTGGACCCCACTCGGCGAAGACCCACACCAGAGACGATGCGATGGGAGCTAATGCACCAAAAACAATGTCATCAAGCAGTGGGTTGACGATGGCGAATTTGGCGTCGATACAGATTGCGCTGACGTATGGCCTGCAAACAGGAACTTTGCGATTAACGAAGACGATGGGAAGCTGAATGCAAAACGATTGAAGTTCCTGTTCCGCGCAAACCTGATGAACCAGTAGAGAATAAAGGAGCACGCGAACAGCGACGGCGCATGAGGTTGGCCATCCATCTTGCGAATGACGATTTCGGCGACACAACGAATGAAGGCGATGGTGACGAAAGCCACTGTTCCTGTGGTGGGGTTTGGTTGGTGTTTTCCTATGTCAATGCAAACGATTAAATTTGTAGCACGCACCCATGCAGAAAAGTTTGGCGGTGATTGCGCGGGTCATCCAGTAGAGCTGCCGACGCACTCGCATTTCCGCATCAGCAGCCGGCGTGGGCGGGAATCGAAAGCGCGGACTTCAAGGGAGGAAGGGAGAAAGGAATTGTCTGACTTGACGGAATGCACAGCAACAAAAACAAAAATAAATAAATAAAATTAAAGCACGAAGCCACTCCCCGCCAAGCGCGCCGGAGCGAGGCCATCAATCAAATCAAAAATAACAACATGCAGCAGCGCACAAACGCCGCAGCGCCGATGGTCCGGATGGTGGCGATCCAGTTCGGGCTCCTCTTCTCCGACATCCTGATCGCGCTCTTCGTCGACTCGCTGCGGCACGTGGCGGTTAACCTGATCTCCGTCTACCTGTAAGGGCGCAGATCCGCCAGTTCTCATTCCGCTTGTTTCCGTTGACTCACTCGATCAGCCGCCCCTTTCCCCCCTTCAACAGCGTGCAATACGTTCTCCTCGCAGCAAACACCGTGATCCTCTTCGTGCGCTTCACGCACACGTACCCGTTCCGCGCGGGGATGATCGGGATCATGGTGAACGAGTTTCGCGGGCATCTTTTTGCGATTCTGTTATACCACCTGACGCTGATCGGTGCGCGGTCGATTGGGACGGTCAGTTGTGTGGTGATTCTATACCCAAAACCGGCCGCTCATTGTGGTCGGAACAGGTCAACATGTTGAAATGCAACAACGCGCGGTGCGATCCCTGGTCGGATCTTTACACGAAGCTACACATTCTGTACCGATTGGGTAAGCCGCCAACCCTCCTACATTTCAATTCCCCCCCCCACTCACAATGGCAACGTCAACCCATCGTAATCGATCGTCGCTCGGCTAAACACGCATAACGCGAATATCTCAAACAGCTGCACTCCCTCACTACTACGCGTTCATGCGCGCGATATCCCGGCTCTGCGACCCAAAGTGAGATCTCGCTATCTTCGAACGTACATCTCTTTAATTTTCTTATTTTTGCGTGCCGTGCAGGTACTACAAAGACTCGGCGTGGCTACGCGCAAAGCTTCGAAGAGGATCATAAGTGCGCGTCGAAGTCTCCCTTTTCTGTAATTTTTTTGATGCACCTCTTTCTTCGTGGTAAGGACGATTCGCTCATCCCAAACAAAGACTAAATACCAACGGAAATACCACCCTTTTTTGCCGATTTTGCAGATAAGAACCCTCCAGTCCGTGTTTCTTTCTAAATCACACCATAGCGAGTCAATACAATTAGCCCCTTATACAAACAAGTACAAACAACAGTTTCCCGATCATACAACACCCTATTTACCTCGCCGTTTCCCTCCTCCCCCCAAAAAAAATAACTACCCTCTTCCCCATTTTCAAAATCGCCCGCTCAAAAGCACTCCTCCCTTACATCGCCTCACAATCCCGGCCTCGTCCATGACCTTACGCACCGACACACGCGTAGCCAACTCCCCGCGACGGCAAATACGACTCCACACAAAACTCGTGCAAGTCACGGCCACCGTCACCGACACATCCCCGTTTGCAACCGCTCGATCAGCACTTTCCTCGTCACCGCGGCCGGCCAAACATGTTCCGCGTCCGGGGCCACCGGCGTTTCCTGTAGTTCGCCCTTCGCCCGAACCAGCGCGGTGCGCCGCGACAAAGTAGACTCTGAATACCGCAGTCATACCAAAGTGGGCGGAGGAGTTTCGGGGCAGGGCCGCTCCCCCGCGCGGAGCTTGCGGATGCGGGCATGTTACTTTATGTTGACTAAAAGGGGTTTTTTCCGTTCTTCTTTTGTCCTTTGGTAGGAGGGGGAGCGGATCGGCGGTTTGTCAGGCGCCAGTTGCTATACACGAGGACCCGACAAAAAAAAAAACTGATTGCAAGAGACCCTAACCCCCCCCTTGACGCGAGGATGAATTGGATCTCGCAAATAGAGGAGGGTGAGGGGACAAGAAATGACTGCCCAGCGGCTCGGCGGCACAATGGACGAGATGTCTCGATGTACTCTACACTCAGGCCTCGTCCATTTTCGACCCAATGCCGACAACGAGCGCTACACGCCAACAACGGGGTATATTTATCGATATAATATGTATCAAACATTTACACGGCTGCCCAAAGGCAATGTTCCACACCCCAAACCGCCATGCCCCCCCACGCACCGTTCAGCTCAGCAAAAAGCAAGCCGGCGACGCCTTTGCAAACAGCCCCGCCTCGACAACAACATGTATACACGCGACGCACCCCATAATAACGCCGGCCACGAACGAACGACTTTCCCCCAAACTCGATAATCTCCAATGCGTCGGCAACCTCGACCAAATCAATCCCCAACCGCCCGGTCTCAAACGCCACGACCGCGGTCTCCACCACCGCCGCAGCCGCCATCGTGACCGCAAACCTCGCAACGAGGTCGGTCAGCGCAAGGGAGCCGTTGCACCTTGCCCAGTCCGCGGCGACGACGTTGAGCGCGACGAGGGGGAACGCGGTGCACCTAGCGGCCCAGTCAGGACATGATGGTCGCGACGATGGACCAGGCGTGGGAGAGCTCGGGCGGGAGGGCGGCGGAGTCGGTGACGGGGCGGTGGAAGACGGGGCTGGCCATGAAGACGGAGAGGACGGCGTTGACGGCGGTGAAGGTTGGTTTGCGGCGCGGGGCGGCGGCGGCGGGGGGTGGTGAGAGGTGGTCAAGGTCGAGGGTGGATTCGCTGGAGGGGGCCGGCGGCGGGAAGGGGGTTGGTGGTTTTGTCGGGGAGTCGAGGGCGGCGGCGAGGGGGAGGGGCTCGGGTGGTGGGGGGGAAGTGGGTGTGAGGGATGCGGCGGAGTCTGCGGCGGTGATGGTGTGGTCGCTTTCCATCCTCGCGTCGGGGTTCTCCATTAGTGGGAAGTCCCGCCGAATCGAGCGGGTCCAGTCGCGGGCCCCGGGTCGCGTTCCCCGATTCCATCCTGTACCGCGTCGTCGGCGTCCGTGACGACGACGTAGACCTGGCCGGCGGCGCTCCCATTGCAGGCCACGTCAGCTGCGGCAGGCGGTGGGCGCGACTTTGGCCAGGCGGGCT
Source organism: Zopfochytrium polystomum (assembly GCA_025765615.1). Taxonomy (NCBI): domain Eukaryota; kingdom Fungi; phylum Chytridiomycota; class Chytridiomycetes; order Chytridiales; family Chytridiaceae; genus Zopfochytrium; species Zopfochytrium polystomum. The sequence goes on from JAIVFJ010000087.1 coordinate 45,130, forward strand.
TGCCGCGCGATGCGGACGGTGCGGCGGGCAAAGTAGACGCGCGAAAGAGCGCTGATGAATAGTTCGACGGCGAGGACTGCTGCCGAACCCTTGGATGGTCTCCATCCGCAGGACAATGACTTTTCCGGCGATGCCAAAGAAGCACTCGTAGACGAGGATGTATTGCACCTTGTTTTTTTTTTGTGGTGAAGTTTAGCGCGAGTTGGTCTGGCTCTTACTGGTTTCCTTGCTGAGGAAGTGGAAAAGGACCAAAACGAATCGGCGGCACATTACCCGCTTCAACAAAACGTGTGCGCGCACGACCTCGTCGCCGAGGTTGCACTCGGCGCCAACGTCCTTCCACGCCGGCGTAAGCTGCGTGATCCAGAGAAGCATGTTTTTCGCGATCGGAAACAGCAAGCCGAGGTACGCCATAGAGAGGAACCACTCTGGCGTGAACAGCGCCGAGTTCGTTTCCGTCGACCGGTTGCGCGCGTTGGCCATCTCAAACGCAAACGCGACCAGAACCCTGGGGGGCGTTTGCTCTTTCAGCGCGATCACACGCGGAAGATCACGAATGTGAACCAAAACAAAAAAAAAAAAAAAAAACTCCCTCACGCCGACGCTGGTAACAGCACGATCCCGATCGCCCAATTCTTGATTATATTCCTCAGGTTCTTCCAAGCCCCGTCGCCAGGAGCGTAGACCGCCAGCGCCATGCACGGGATCCAGAGCGGAGCGACGGCGGCGTGGATGTACGCAAACTCGACCAGTGTCGTGCGGTGGGCGTCGGGGGGCCATCTGGCAAAGGTCCAGACGAGTGCCATGGTTGCGGAGGCCCAGGAGGCAACGAAGAGCGAGTCCAGGAGGCGGTGGACAAAGACGAGCTTGATGTCGACGCAGATGGCGCTGACGTAGACTCTGGGTGGGGGTTCCGGGGCGAAGGGGGGTTGGATCGAAGGTGTGGGCGTGAAGAAGTGGCTACCTTCAGATCGGGCCGTCGTCGCTCTCTCTCTTTGTGAAAGTATTTTTGCATTGGACTCACCGCGTCCACCAGAACAGCGCGACGCTCCACACGAGCATGGTGGGTGCGTGGGCGCCACTTGAAGCTTTTAACGATGGCCTCGAGGACGCCGCGAAGGAGCCCGATGGCGGACGACGCGATGCAAGCTGCTCAGTAGTAAGGTAGTTTGAAAAACGGGCGATCTTGCAACGCGTGTGCCGGGGTAGGGCAGGTGGAGGGTACTTTACAGCCAGGGAAGAAGTTGACTCAACTGATGATCAGGATCTTGCCGCCCACGGCACGCGCGGTCCAGTAGAGCTGCCGAGCGAGCAGAGTTATGGGCTTGGACATCTCTTGCTTATGGGTTCGTCCGCCGCCACCGCCGAGATGGATATCTCGAGAGTGTGTTGCCTAGGAGGCGATTGGGAAGTGGGTTGGGGGTGTGGGGTATTCAACCTTGCAGTAGCAGCCAAACAACACCCGTGTTGCAAACTTTAGCTTGCAATGTGCACAACGCGCAAAGAACGAAATATTAAATGGTGACAATTGTCAACCCAGAGAGAGAGAGAGAGAGACCGAGAGACAGAGAGTATATTTTGCAAGTAGTCTTCAAGCCCGATCCCTTCTCTCAGTGTCTCTCTCTCTCTCGCCCTCGCTCTCTCTCTCTGCTCTCTCTCTGCTCTCTCTCTCTGTTCTCTCTCTCTATCTCTCTCTCCTTGTCTCTCCCCTCTCGAGCAGAAGACGTGATGAATGGCCAGTCGTTGCGCACCCACAAGGTCAGTGTTCGCGCAGTGTGAATGAAACACGTTCGTGACAGACCAGACTGACTGACTGACCGACAGACTGACTGACTGGCTTGCAGAGAAGGACGGGTTTACCTGCAGTAGTAGTTATTTTAGTTGATTTTGATTGATGGACGGATGGATTGATTGATTGAATGATTGATTGGAAGGGCGACGAGCGAGAGAGTGGGCAAGGATAGGACCGCTGCATGACGTGTTCTCTCCTGTCTTTCCAAACGTGGCATTGTGTGGAGAAAGGCAGGCGCAGAGACTGGCGGGACAGATCTGGCTGGATTTGGCAGGAGGGACAGACAGACAGGCAGACAGACAGACAGACAGACAGACAGACAGATAGAGAGGGATAGAGACAGAGAGAGATCCCAACTGGCCCGGCCATGCAAGCGGCCAGTTTCTCGCTTGGCAGGAAGAATGGAGGCGTCTGTCTCTCTGTCTGCCTGTCTCCGGTCCTTTTCACTTTTGCACTTTCGAACCCCATCTCCTTTCTGCGAGACCACCGCCACACATCAAATGGCCAATGCGGGCCTCGGACAGAGAGAGAGGGGGAGAGAGTGAGAGAGACAGACAGGGACGGCGATAGGGACAGAGACAGAGAGAGCGAGATAAACCTGGTCGTGGACTCGGAATATTGACTTCTTCTCCCGATTGTCCGCCGACGCCAGCCGACGCCCCGCCCCAGCAGCAGCAGCAGCAGCAGCAGCAGCACCGGGGGGTTATCAACCCACCAGTGTCACACCAGCAAGCACCAGCGCCCCTATATCTCCACATCGCCGCCGTCAACGCAGAGAGAGAAAGAGAGCGAGAGCTACCGCCAGCGGGCGCAACAACATAAAAGTACAACAACAACAACCAACAACACGTCACTAGCGATGGCGTCGTCCGAGTTATCCGCGTCGCCACGATCGTCGGCCCATCAAATCCGCCGTAGCCGCTTCCGTCGCCGGACGAGCGGTTCCCCTTTCACGTCCTCGATCCTCATCGCGGTAGCAGCAGCCACGCTAGTCCTGCTCGCGCTCATCGCCACCTCCGCCACCACGACCTCCGTCTTTGTCTCCGCCGCCGTCCCGCGGGGCGGCGCGGTGGACGGCAACAACGGAGCGGCGATCGTCCGCCTCGTGCGACGGCAAGGCACGACGACGGCGCGCACGACGACGACGACGGCCTCGACGTCGTCCAGCTCGGGGACCAGCACCACCACGACGACCACGACCACCCAGACATCGTCGAGCTCCCAGGGGACGACAACCACGACTACCACGACGACCAGCAGCTCGGCGCCGCCGACGTCGTCGCAAGGCCCAGGCACTACGACGACGACGACAGGGACTTCCAGTGGGTCGTCGTCCTCTTCGTCGACGGGATCGTCTTCGGCGTCTGTGAGTCATCGGTCGTCTTTTCTATTTGTTTCTCGTGCGTGGGTCGTGCAGACGCTTGTCTCCTTTGTTTGATGCTCACACGCACCGCTTGCCTCCCACCCCCCAACCCCAGTCCTCGACGGGGACGTCCAACACCGACAACAACGGGGGAGACGGCAAGACGGTCAACATGACCACCTGGTATCTGGTCATCGGGCTGATTCTTGGCGCCATCATTTGCCTAGCAGGTAAAACAAAAAAAAAACATTAAAAAGAGACAAAACGCGGCCAACTTTTGGAATAACCGTTCAACACCCCTCAAACCCCTCACTCGCCACCGCGCAGCCGCCAGCTACATCTTCAAAAAATGGTGCCTACCCACATCCAAAGACTTTAAACAGCGCCGCCTGGGCACCTCCCGTCGCGGCGGTGGAACCACGCGCGCGGGCGGAGACGGCGACGACGAGTACGACGACACGACGCTGGGGTTCGGCGGGCGGTCGACGTCGACGGCGGGGCTGCGGGGGGACGCACATGCGAACGGCGGCGGCGCGGGGCTGTACCCGTCGTCGTCGTCGCCGGTGCCGCTGCGGTCGGTGTCTCCGGCGGCGTACGGCGGGTCGGCGGCGGGGACGCCGACGCCGGGAGGGTACGCGGGGACGCCGACGCCCGGCGGGTACGCGGTGGATATGTACCAGCAGCAGGCGCAGTACGTGTACCAGCAGCCGGCGGCGCAGCAGCCTCAGCCGGGGTGGCAGCAGTATCCGCCGCAGCAGATGTACCATCAGGGATACTAGGGGGGGGATTGTCCCTGCTTGCGTTCCTGGCGTGGATGGTGTTACATTGGGAGTGCAGGGTTTCAGCGAAGGAGAAGGCGAAGGCGAAAGAGTTGGGTGAAGTAGTCGGGCGCGTAGAGGGGGCGCAGGGATACTCAGTCTTGCTATCATGAGGGAAACGAAGTTTTTTTTCAGTACCGTTCTTCTTTTCTTGTTATTCCCAGGTAACCATTTCAGCAATGGTTAGGTACTTTTTTTTCGGTTTTGTTTTGTTTGTATGAGCAGAAAAATCGAAAACACTCTATCGTTTCCCTTTTTCTTTATTTCTTTCTTTCTATTCGTCTCCTCTCGGTTCTTCGTTATACTTCTTCAGTTGGAAGGGTGGGATTATACTTCTTCAGTTGGAAGGGTGGGAAGATGGTTGAGGGGCGAAATGAAAACAGTGCCTAAACTAGTACATTTCCCCTGCTGTGCGGGCCGTGGAAGCATGTCCATTCCCGGTTTCCCGGAGTTCACCCACTCTTTTTTTTTTGTTCCTGGTGGCTTGGGAGGGGAGGGAGGGCTGTCTTCAACACGCCGATACAACCAACCACATGGAAACATCAGGTCATGCCGGGTCTCTGACCCGTTCTCCTTTGCAAAACACCTTTACCATCTTTTACGTGAAAACGAGATCTCGGCTGTCTTTGCATTGGGTTTTCTCGTGAAACGGAGGGAGGAAGGGCAAAAAGAGGCAAAAACAAGAGAGGGAAATGGAGAAAGAGAGAGAGAGAGAGAGAGAGTGTGTGTGTGTGTGTGTGTGTGTGTGTGAAAAAAGAGTGCAAAAAGACAAAAATACATGAAAGAAATTCTTGAAACAAACGTAAAACAGAAAAAAAAACAAAATATAAAGAGAGGGGCCCAACCCCGGACCTGCCTTCCACGCACCGCCCACCCTTCCCCCGCAACAACAACAACAACAACAACACAAAATGGCGCAGCCACAGGAGCTAGTCGGCAAGTTCGCGGGCGGGTACTACTCGATCGACCACAGGGACACGAACACGGTCGTCACGTTCACGCTCGAGCCGGGGAGGACCATGCACTGCAAGCCCGGGTCGCTGGTCGCGTGTCCGCGGTGAGTGTTTGCATAGCGTGCGAGCGAGCGACAGGCGGAGCGGACAGCGTGTGTGTGTGTGTGTGTGTGTGTGTGTGTGTGTGTGTGTGTGTGTGTGTGTGTGTGTGTGTGGGCGAGAAAGAGGGAGAGAGAGAGAGAGAGAAGATGCCGAGCGAGCGGCAAGCGAGCGATACAGAGCGACGAGACCGATCCCCTAACCCACCCCGCCCCACACCCCACCAACCACCCCGCACCCCACTCCACTCCACTCCGCACACACAGCACGATCCAGATCCGCGGCGACTTCAAGTTCTCCCTCAAAAAGGCGTTCCAAGGCGACCAGCTCTCCTACCTGGACCTCACGGGCCCCGGTGCGGCCGTCATCGGTCCCCAGTCCCCCGGCGACATCCTGCCGATCTTCATGGACGGGCGGTGCGCGTGGTACGCGGCGCGGGACGGGTTTCTCGCGATGACGGACGGGATCCAGCGGGTGTCGAAGAGCCAGGGGATCGGCAAGATGCTGCTGTCGGGCGGCGGGCTGTACGTGCACGAGTACACGGGGCAAGGGGTGTTGTTTGTCGAGAGCTTTGGGGCCGTGATGCGGAGGGATGTGAGTATTCTTTGAATTTTTTTTTTTTTTTTTTTTTTTTTTGGGCTGTCCGACAACGACCACACCCGTTTGTTGCGTGTCTGCGTGTGTGTCTCACTCACCTTCTTCATTTTAATTCCACAGATCCAACCCGGCGAAGAGTACCTCGTGCAGCCGGGCAACCTCGTCGCGTGGAACTGCCGGTACGAGATGGAGAGCATCAACGCCGGCGGATTCATGTCGACGCTGGCGACGGGCGAGTCGTTGTACTTTTGCAAGTTTACAGGTGGGTCATCTTAGCGACACACAGAGTGAGTGTGTGTGTGTGTGCGAGACCGTAAGCACTCAAACGATCCCGTCCACACAAAAAGGACCCGGCACGCTCTTCTACCAGACCCGCTCGCCCGAGCACTTTGCCCGCTGGATGATGCGGTACCTTCCCGAGCGGACGTCGTCCACATAAAATAAGAGTCTTTCGTCTCTTTCTCGACCTCCCCCACAAACGGTACCTTGCAACTTTTTTTGTTGTTCTTTGCAAATAAATCTGTGCTCTTTCCTCCCCCCCGTAATATGTCCCTTTATGAAACACTTCCTCTCACTTGCTATTTGTTTTGCTTCTCCTTCCTTTTGGGGTGGTCTCCCATTTTTTTGTTTTTTTTATCTTTTTTTTTCCCCCCTAGTTTCGCTTCCAAAAGCTGATTCAAACAAAAAGGAAAAAGCCCTAGAAATGAGCTCTAAACTCCGCCAGTTTTCGCGGCACATATTTCATAACCCCGAGGACAAAGACCTGGGCTGCACCAAGTGCGAAAACCCCCCGGAAGCAAGAAGCAAGTTTGCGACGATGGATTTTTTTTTTTTTCTTTTCACAGTCTGCCTTGTCAGCTCTCAACGATGTTGGGCCACGATTGGAAGCGTGTTTTTGGGGAATCATGATTCGCTGATCCCGTGAAAGCTTCTTTCACGAGCCGTCCCGTCCCGGGTCACGGGCGCAGAGTCCTCTTGGTCAGATATCTCGTCGGGCAAACCAACCGGCGAGAGGGAGGAGCCGGAGCCGGTGCTGTGCCGACGTTTTGGATTGACCCTTTGGGATTGGGGGCCCAACCCCCCGCGGCGTTTCTATCGTCTTTCGGCTACGGTTCGTGAACGGGGAAGGGTTCGCGGGATGCTGTTGTGCCGTCACTCTTTCTAAGGGTTTTGTGAGGGGCCGGAGAGGTTGCACCCCGGCGGAGGCTGGTCGATCAATCAACGGCGCACTTGCGTTGTGGGGCTCGACTGATCAGTTCCCGCCATCGTGTCGCGGATCCACACTTTGCTGGAATCCAGTGCAGTCAAATCTCGAACTGGACGGAGAGGTCCGAAATTGGATGGGTTGAAGAACCCAACTCGTGCCTTGTCAGATCTCTTTAAAGTTCTTTTCACACAATCAACGCTGATTATGTAATGACTAGTTGCTTAATTCCGGAAGTCCCGAGTAGCCCAGCTGTAGCGGCGTTAGTTTGGTATCATAACGGCCGAGGCGACGTTGCAGCTGGGAGCTGGTTCGAATCCAGGCTCGGGCACTAACTCTTCTTTTCTCCGAGAAACTCTGACAATCTGGCGGTAGTTTTTGTTGCCTCCATCGGAGAATCTGCTGTGGGATTTGCACTGTACGCGACCCGTCTTTTTCCATGTGGCCGACGTACCCGGAATATTGGTACTCGTCCGTTCGCTTAGGTCAATCATCTTGAAGCTTCGGACCCTGCTTGTGGCTGTGGTCAAGCGCTTGGGATCCAAGGAGCCGGCGGACTTGCGTCGCGCTGCGGATGAAATTTGCGTCGGGGGTGTGCGTAGATGGAGGTGGTGGGTATCCTTAACCGTGTTATTTGACAAAGGCCACTGTGAAGGCGCGTATCTGGAGAGGCTCCGATAGTCCTGCGGCTGTTGTTGTTGCTCTGCACGGTCACCGCCTGCGCGATGCCGGAGACGCTCGAAAAATCATCGAAGTATTGGCAAGTTCCGCCCCGCGGCCGATCTTTCACCTGGCCGCGTCGTGACACTTTTTACGGGGCCGGAAGCGAGCTGTTGGTGTGCTGGCTTCGGGGAGTTGCGGTTCAAGGTGAGGTGTGATTTCAAAGCTCGCGTCGGGGGACGGGCGGCTCGCGGATGTCGCTCGTGATGCTGTTTTCGGGTCCAGCGAGCTGGGTTGTTTGGCCCCAATAGGACTGCCTCTTGCACACTGAGTGTTGCAGCAATATTAGCCATTTAACACAAATGTCACAGAACCCTTGGGGACAAATAGAAAGAAAAAATTTGCTCACGCGGTCGTTTCGCGATGGAACCAGAATCACACCTTTCCAAGAACCAGCCGGCAGACTTTAAGGTTGCCGAACGTCACCACTGCCCGTCTCGTCAGATACCCGCCGATGTCTGGGCGTTGATCCTCCGCGAGACCCCCGTCGCCCGCCTGCTCGACCTTTCTGCTCGCTGCGGACCTGAGGCCATCGTCCTAGTTCACACAGTCCACGTGATCCTGTTGCCGTCCATCGTCTCAAGCCTCGTCGCCATCGCTCGGCGGCGAGCCACTCCGATCGCCAGCGCCGTCGGTGCACTGCTCATCGCCGCAGAGCTTGCTTTGCGAGTGAGACGCCCAGAGGAGGGCAACTGTGCGGGCCCGGCCGCGGAAGGCAGCCCGGAACCCACCACGTATAAAGACACCGCCCTCCGTGCCGCCTTCCTCGACATCTGGCGGCGCTGCTGCGCCTCGCAGGTCTCTGCTCTCGGGGCGGCTATGCTCTCGACCGGCGGCGGCAGCGCGCACGCAAGGGGTGGCGGTGGATCAACAGGCTCCCCAACGGCGCTGTCACAGATCGCGTTCGGCGGCGGCGCGGCCGGCGATGCGTGCGCGGCCGACGCGGTGATGGTGTGCTGCGCTGCGGCCGAACCGGGCGCCCGCGCTGGTGTCGCGGCGCTCACCAAGTCCGACGCTGCGGCAGAGGTGGCGGCGGCGAACCTCCTGATCGCCGTCGTCTCCCGGATCCCCCGCGCCGCTGCGGCGGGCGCGACCCTGCACGATCTAGTGTGGGCGGTTTCGGCGGAGCGGGCGAAGCGGGCGGATGTTGGAGGCGGCGGCGGCTTTGGCTGGGACGGCGGGAGGCGCGAGGCGTGGACGCGGCTGCTGGGGGCGTTGGTTCCGCACGTCGACGCGGAAGTCTGGGGGGGGATGCTTGAGCGAATGATCGAACGGGGCAGAGGTGCTCGCGCCTCATCGGGGCTCTGGTGGTTCCTGGCCGGATTAAATCGGGAAGGCGTTAGCCTTGCTCTGGCTCGCTGGTGGGGCGGTCGTGCGGCAGAGCTGGATGCAGCAGACCAACTTTCGGCCGACAATACTCCGAACGACGAAACGGCGAGATGGTTGGTCGACGCACATATCATTGCGGATTTGGCGGGCAGGATAGAACGGCGGGACATCCTCGTAATGATGGCGGCTCTGAAGAATCTTTCATATGCGGTGCTGGGTGCCGAGCAGACCTTAGACGAGCGCAACTTGAAATTTATCGCAAACGGGGCGACCCTTTTGTTGAGCAACCGTTTGCAGGAGCTCCACCGCCTGCACGGGGACTGGAAGATGTTGGATCCCGAACTCGATGCCTCTTTGGTCGAGATTGGGGAATGTGCAGTGCGGATTTGGGCTCTGTCGAGTGTTGAAAGTGATTATGGATTGGAAGGACTGATCTTACATCTTCCGGACGACATGCAATTTGATCTTTGGAGGTCGAGACGAGAATCGCTTCGGATGCTGAATCCGGATGCCAATGGTGGTTCTTTGATCACCGTTACCCACTTACTCAGACCGAGACCGGCCGCCCGGGCAATCGAAACGATTCTACGAGAAATCAAAATCGACGACGCAGCTTTGGCAGTGCGCAACCCCATTATTCACACGGCCCAGCTGAAGGAACTCGCAGAGCTTTTCAAATCGCATGGGACGGAGTGGATCAGTGACTTGCAGGCTTTGACATTGTCGAGAGCTTGTTGTTGTCGCGTAGACGTTGAGGAATCAGTAGCGTTACTGGAAAATATCGTAGGTCGACTCTCGGTACTTGACTGCACGCAACTGGCAGAGCTTGTCATTACGCAAGAATCCGCTCATGGTGCGTAAACTCGACGCTGATCTGACGTGTTTCGCAACGATAAAGCTAAAGCCCCGTTCCACAGCACACATTGCCTCCCTTACCCGCCTATTCCAGCATATGACGAACCCTAGCGACACAATCTCAACACAATCCCTTGCGAACCGTATTGACAAGGTTGGCGAGTTTCTCCGGCGAGCTGTTCTCGCCCCGTCGAACTCACCGAAAGGCGCCTCCCGTCTAATGCGTGCAAAGGCCGCACTTGGTTGCATCAACACGACCATATTCACTATGGAGGACGCACCGGCTTTACTTGATCTTGCGCGGGGACTGGGGTCAGCCCCTGAAGCTGCAAGCTTACTTGTTGCCGTGGTTCGGCGGTGGATGCGAGGACCTGGACGTTTGCGTGAAGCGATGAAAATTTCCTCGCAGAGTCGCGACGCAGTCCAAAGTCTCCCAGCGGAAGCAAGAGGCAGCAGCAGCCGCGCATTCAAGAGGGAGGCGAACGAACGGCATGTGAAGCGTGTGGCCGCCGAGGCCGCGACGGTGCTGCAACTGCTGCTGCTGAGCGAGGACACGGGGTACGCGCTGTCGGAGGCCCTCGAAATGCACAAAACATTGGCAGAATCTCCCATTTTTGTCTCTTCGGCGCAGGACGGGGCTGCGAAGGCTGCGGGCGCGGTCGTGACGTTGTTGGCGCGAGAGGATGCGGAGGTTTTGGGCGCCAGCGAACTCGCCGAGGCTTGGCGAGTTGCAGTGGAGGGCGGTGTGCTGTCGCGGTTGGAGGCGCAGGATGCGCAGCTGGGGCAAGTCGCTATGTTGATGTCGGTCCATCGTTCGGAGACGTGGCCAATTGGTGAGAAAAAAAACCAATATGGACGTTGGTAGAGTGTTTGGAGTGAGTGGACGGGTCCGGTAAAAGATACATGGATGTAAATCATTGGGCGATCGATCATTTTGATACTATTCGCGTTAGGGCGGTGTGAAATTGGACTGGTTGGACACACGCGGATTGACAAAAAATGCCCTGAGTTCATGTGTTGTCCGCACTTCACCACCAAACCAACCTTCCCCCCTCCAATCCCGATCGCACCACCAGGCATCACTCTCTGACAGTAGCCTGGGTAAAGTCCGACGGTCCATCGTGACTCATGACTCCGACAAACTTTGGGCCCTTCTTCGAGTCTTTGTACACGACGCGGTCTGCGCCGGCCCTCTCGGGGGTGTGGTCGTAGACGCCGTCCTTGACGATGGGGAAGGTCATGAGCCTGTCTTTACCTTTCCGTCGACTTTCTCGTTGGGGAAGGCGGGCTTGCCGTCGGCGGCGTTGGGGCGGTTGTGGAACTGGTGCGGGTAGTGGTTGTTGCTGGGGTTGACGGCGCCGGCGGATTGGTGCGCTTGCCGGATCGCGGCTTCGGCGTCGGCAGGGGTGTAGACGGTGCCGCTCGCTGGTTGGGGGTGGGGAAAAAGGAGGTAGGGGAAGTGGCTCAGCGCAGGGAAAATGTAGGTGTCTGAAGCACTCACTGGCGTGGATCTTTGCCTTTTCGTTTGGCAGTCCGCGGACCGGCTTGGCGTTTGCTTTGGCCAATCGGCTACGTGTTGGGCGCGAGTTGTGAACCTTTAACGCAGCGGGGGAAGGGTGAAGGGGGTGGGGGAGGGGTTGGGGGGGGAGGGGAAGGAAGGGAGTGGGTTATCGGTGGGAAACATACTTTGCGGCGACTGCGGCCTTTCCTGCCGTCTTGAACCGCTCAGCGGCACGCTGCTGTTTTCCCGTCGGCTGCCTCTCTGTGCCCTTCTTGGTCCCACCCTTTCCGCGGCGGTGCAAGACCACGGCGTCTTCTGCCGCAGCGGGATCGTTGAAGTCGGACTGATCGATTAAACTGGCTGCGAACGGTGATAGTCGTGGATGCAGGGGCGCGGCCGCGGCTGTCGACGTTGAAGGTGGAAAGGAGCCAAAGTCTGCGACAAGCGCGGGGAGCAGTTGCGCGAGCACCAGGGCGGCTGCAACAAGAAAGGCAATGGTGCGGTTGGAAGTGCTGGGGGTGTAGGTGGAGGTGCGCGAACGACGGTAGCGATGGGGTGGACCGCTCATTTTGAGAGGAGTGGACGACATCAACTGCTTGTGGGGAGGACTTGAAGACGCGAGGGAAACGAGTGTTTCTCGCTTTTGTTTCTCTCTTTTGTTTCACTTGGCTTATGGAGAGGCTTGAAAGAGAGACAATGAGAGTTCTCAATTTCCTAATCGAGGTTTTCAATTTGCATTTAAGTCGGTTTTTTTTTTGTGCCGGTGTCTTTCCACCAAACGCCTCAATTTTCAGTTTCAAAAACCGAGTTTTTCAAACGAAAATTGATTTTGTTCTTGGACAACCCTGTCGACCGGACAGAAAGAAAAGAGAGGGAAAAAAACAAAAAAAACACATGGGTCGATCCAGCGCCACAAAAACGGGCGCCGCCGCCGCCAAGGCCGAGGTCGAGGCCGTCTCGGTCGAGATCGCCAACGCCGTCGAAGACGTTGTCGCCCGCTACCTGCTCCACTGCCAACAGCAGCAGCAGCGGCCGTCCGCTGACGACGACGACTACGCCCACGACTGGAACAACCCCGCTACCCACCACGGCGCCACCGACAACGACCCGACGGCCCCACTTCCGCTCCCCGCCGCCGCCGCCAAGCTCGCGGCCCTCGTCAACTTCTACGAGGTCGAGAACGCCGCCACCCGCGGGTCGGAGCGCGGGCTGGGGGCGGCGGTGCGGGCGGCGGTGGACGCGTGTCTAGCGGACCCGCGCGACATTGACGTGGTGGTGGCGCTGCTGCGGGCGGCGGCGCGGCGGTGCGACAAGCGGGTCGTGTGCGAGTGCGCGGGGCGCAAGCCCGAGCGGGCGGCGCTGGCGAACCATCTGGACCACTTGTTTTACGTTGCCGACAACGCCGCGGGGACGAAGCTGTGCGGCGACGCGAGGGAGGTTGGGGCGACGCCGACGAGCAGGGCTGGAGAGAGGTCGAGGTTGAGGAGGGTCGAAGTCGCCGTGGAGCCGCCGGCCGCTGCGGCGGCATCGTCGTCGTCCGAGTCGGCAGATGCAGCAGCGACGTCTTCGTCGTCGTCGTCAGCGAAAAAGTCGACCCGCGCGCCGCTGGCCTCGCCGCACCAATACGCCTCGTACTACACAGTTCTAATGGCTCTCTCAGCGCGGTGCATCGCGCTCGACTTTTTCGTGCCGGCGTACATCTCCGAGGTGGTCGTGTGGCCGGTGGACGTGGGTGGGGCGAACCCGCCGAAATCTGGGTCGGCACGGGAGCGCGACAGCTTCGTGGTCGGGTCGGCGCTGCACCTGCTGGGGTGTGGGGCGGAGCTGCGCGACGCGGCGGCGGCGGTGGCGGCGAGGAAGGCGGCGGGCGGGGACGGCCCGCGGCCGTACGAGGTGGTGCCGGAGGACTGGCGGAAGCTGGACGACGGGATCGCCGCGGTCAGGGATGTCAAAAGTCCCGAGGCAAAGGCCGTCGTCGCGGTGAGGGATTGCGGTGCTAATGGATGTGCTGCCCCGTCTCTAACACCGCAACCTGCATTTCTCTCCGTTCATTACCGAACGCCCGGCAACCCAATAGAAAGCGAGAGCGCACAAGATAAAAGGCTACCCGGCAAGCTTGACTAGCGAAGAGCTCTTCTCTCCGTTCCCGTGGTCCTGAAATCCAGTTTGAACACATTCACGTTTTGTTATGCGCCGCATCTGACATATTAAGAAATAATCTGGGAGAAGGCTTCGGCGGTCTAGTGGGAGGAAGTAAAGAGTGTTGTAGTCTACGTAGAACACCAGACTGTTGGAAGTCCATGTCCTGTTGCTCTACTCACTCAGCCGACCTTTTCACTTTCTTGTTTATGGAAGCACGAATGAAACAAATAACAGCTACGTCTACGTTTTTTCACGTTCTCGCTCAAACCAACCCTTCTCGCTCACGGCTGCACAACTTCCAACAAGCACCTCTGATAGGCGCCCTTCGCCTCGCTCCTGATTCGCTCATACAGCGTCTCCCCGTCGGTGCCGTCAATCTCCCTGTACGCCCTCTTAACTGCGCGCACGCCCTCGACGTCACGCCCCCAGCGGGCAACGAGACGTACAAGCTTGCCGTGGTGATGGCCGGCGCCCTTCATCGCGTCGAGGAAGAGGCGGGCAGCGTGGCAGTGCGGGGTGAGGAGGGCGGAGCGGTAGGAGTCGGGGAGGTGGGCGGCAGCAGCAGCGGCGGCTGGTGCGACGGCCGGGTGCGCAAAGAGTTCGCGAAGGTGCGAGGTCTCGCGGGTCGCGCAGAAGACGGCGAGGGCGGCGGAGGGGTTGGTATTTTCGTCGAGGGAGGCGAGGAGGGCGGCGAGTGTCGCGGCGTCGGACGGGTCGGATGGGGTTGCGGTGGAGAAGCGGGGGAGGAGGAGGGGGCGGAGGGGTGCGCGGAGCTCGGATGTGAGGGTTTTGACGAGGTCTTTGTGGTACAGTGCAGCGTAGGTGGACTGCAGCTGGGGAAGGTCCTCGAAGGGGGTTTCCAAGATGATCTGCGATAAGAGGAATCAGCATGTGAGTTCTTTCCCGTTTTCGATAGTGCAAGCACAATTTGCTAACCTCAACAATCGTGTTTTCGTCGCACCCGATTCCTTTCATGGCCTCTTCCAGCGAAACAGCGGTCAGCTCGATCCGGCCGAGTGTCAAAGTCGCCAGCGCCTTTCGGAACCACCAACCGGTGGCAACTTCGGTGAGACCGGCAGGCATGAGGGAGGTGGCCAGGGAAGTCTTGTACTTTTCCAGGTAGTGAGCCGACAAGGATTCCGCCTCCTCAAATGATTTTGGCGCGATGATGTTGATGAGCACGTCGTCGGTTGCAGCGGAAGCGTCTTGTTCCGTGAGGAGGCGGTGAAGCGTTGCTGCTTGTTGTGTGAGGCGGTCCCCGCTGAGTGTTGAAATGGGCTAGCAGTGGAGTCAGCTCAAAGAAAAAAAAAGAAAAAAAAAGTTGAATAAATAAGATAAACGAGATGGTGGCCTGTTATCTCAACTCACACGAGGCTTCCTGTGTGCGTCACCATCCTGCTTTGCGGAGGCAGCCAGCGAGTATTTCCTTGCGACCTGCTCTCCACTCCGCCTCTTTGCACCTCCTTCGTCGTCGGCGTCGTCGCCCTCGTCATCCTCGTCCACGTCGTCGTCCAGATTGGATTCCTCCACCAAACTCTCGCCGCCCCTGCGGGCCGACCGCGAGTTGGACATGCTGCTGACGGACGGCGCCAAGGACACGCGCTTGGACGCCACCGGCCCAGCGCCGGAGGCAAAGCTCGATTTGCGGCCGGATACGATCCCAGCGGGCTGTTGAACGCCGACCACGGGGGTCGCGGAGTGGATGACGACGGACTCTTTTCGCTGAAGTGACCCCGCTGACGAGTTTGGGGAGGAGGACGACGTTGTGCTGGAGATCGCCGCAGCACTGAGTTTGAGCCACGTTTCGCTGTCTGCGGACTGGAAGGCAACGGTTCCGGAGGGTAGCGTGCTCGCTCTCTTCAGACCCTTTGCGGTTCTTGCATCTCTAGCGGCGCCAGAGTCGCTCGCTATGGTGCTGGCGCTCTCGCCGACGGTCTTTGAGCGCTTCCTTCCGCTAGCACGCCCGTCGACGACACTCGTGGCCAAAATGACCTGCCGGTGGTGCGCCACGTCTCCGCCGACGGATTCCATTCGCCGCACCCCTCCGCCTTCCACGAGGACCGGCGCTCCGTGGGCGATGATGCGGCGCTTGCCTGTGATGAGCGAGCGCGCGTGGCGGCGGATGACGTACAGGCCCATGACAAACACGGCCACGACCACGACGGCCGCGACGGCCAGGACGACCGTGGAGGACGTCGTCCCGGACTGCACAAAGCGCGCGGCGGAGCCCGTGGGAGAAGCTGCGGCCGCCACCTCGGTTACTGCCGCGCGCCGCGCCGCCCGCACAACCGCCGCGGCGCCGACGGCCCCGCCTTTTCCGCTGCTGCTGCTGCTGTCGCCGACGTCGCCATCGCGCCGCTCCACGTCGCCGGCGATCCGCGCGAGCTCTTCGGCCGCGGCAACCCACCACCGCTCGTCGGCTGTTGCACTCGCGGGCTTGGCTCCGTTCTCTGCACTGTCGTCGCTTCCGCCTCCGCCGCCGCCGCGGCGGGGGAGCGGGTACGGTCGATCGAGGCGGTACGACGCGTCGTCGCCGCCGCCAATGTCGCGGCGGACCTTCTTGGCGGCTGCAGCGGCGCGGAGCGCCTTTGCGCTCCTCCCGTCGGGGCGCTCTTCCGCAACGGCCGCACCCCGCCACCAGTGCGCCGCAGTCGAACTGTCTGCGGGCTCCCCGCTTCCCGCCGCTGCGGCGTTCCCGTCGGCGACGGCGCGGCGGTGACGGAGCCTCGCGGCGGCGGCGCGGATGGCCGGGGCGCCGCGCCCGTCGGCCCGCGCCTCGGTCACGTTCTTGCCGTTCCACCAGTGCTCCTGCGCGTTGGTGTCGGAGTCGTTGTCGCGTCTCTTGACCACGCGTTCCGAGGGGCGCGCAGGGCTTTCGGCGACAACGACGAGTGTAGGGTACGCGATGGAGAGCGTGGAGTTTGATGGTGGCGAGTCTGGCGATCCGTCGTGTTCGCCTTCCGCGGTGGCTTCTCTCTCTGTTACGCGACGGAGTGGAGCCTTGTTTGAGGACAAAGGGAGTTGAGGCAAAAAGGGTCTTTCGCGATCTCACCTCGCACGTCGCGGAGGCACTCCGAGTCGTTGGGGCAGAGGATCATGGTGTCCGTGCGATCAGCAGCAATCGACTTTTGGTAGCCGTCGTTACGTCTCAAATCACTTCTCAATAAAACAAATGTTTCGCTGAGAGGTTCTAGGCGTGGTGCAATTAAGTTCTACTTCTTGTTTGACAGGCTGTACTCATAGTGTAGCCCATGCACAGAGGAGATGCAGTGGTTTGGGCGCAAAAAGGATTGCTAGTGAAGAGGATGATCATGTAAATACTCTGTCCATCGAGAGCGGGTCCCGCCTTGACCGTTGTCACATTGCCCAAGGTGCATGCCGCAATCCGACTATTCTTGAACGACCAACCACCCCGACCATTACTTTATGGTACGCTCTCCCTCCAGCAGCAGTGCCGCCACTGCAGCCCATCGCCGCCGCAGCCGCCGGCGGACGACGCAGATCCAGGCACCGCTCGCAGCGCGCGGCAGGTCTTCCGGCTGCTAGATCTCCCCGCCGAGATCGTCTCGCGCATCGGGCTCTGCTGCCCGCACCGCCTCGCCCTGCCGACCGAGTCCCTCAACCGCGCACTCCACACGCTCTTCTGGCTTCCGGTCCAGATCGCATCGCGCGCGTGGATCCGCTACGCGCGGCTGCCGCAACCCCCGCAAGAACACGACGGCCTGTCGGCGCGACCCGCGCGCTGCTGGCGGAGGCGAAGCGCGGCGGCGTCGCCGTGCTGCAGGTCCTCCGTACCGATCGGCGCACAGGCAGCGATGAGCGCCGCGGCGGCCGCCGGGCGCGCCGACGTCCGCGCGATGCGCTACGCCGCGCTGCTGGAGGCCGCGCGGGGTAGCGGTCGCGACGGTGCTTCTAGGAGCCTTCGGCCCAAGTCTCTCTTGTCCGCGGCGCGGGGTTTGTCCGCGTGCTCCTCGCCCACAACCCTCATAGGAGTTAGATTCTCTTGGTGCGGCCGGGGAAGAATTCATCGACAAGTGGGAGCGCAGAACTAGTGTTGCTTTTGCGGATGAAGTATATACTTTGACTGGCCTTTCTCCCACGGCCTTTCTTGTCGCTGTGTCCACGAGAAGCGCCGGGCTCGTGCGACTGGTGCTGGAACGTGGATTTCACTCTGATACGGTCGTCAAGGAAGAACTTATCGATCTGATCAAGGAAGCGTTCTATTTAGACATTGCCCTCCTGCTGCTTGAGCATGGCATGTGGAACGACGTCACATTTCGGGAGTTACTCTTTCGAAGCGCGTCCGCCGTGGGAAACTCGGAGCTCGTGCGTCACTTGCTCGTGCTGGGCGGACTCTCCGTAGATGATGTTGGGTTTGCCATTAAAGCACCGTCGAAAAAAGGGTACTATTCCTGCGTGTTATGTTTGCTTGAGAATGGGGCACCACAAGAGGAGTTCCTATGCGCGGCCCTCGATCAAGCCGTTCGGAACAGTTTTGCAGAGATTGTCGTGCTTCTCTTTCGCGGACGGACTGTGACCGTGTCACCAGAGTCAGCGGACGTTCGTCGGCTGTACTTGGACTTTGACGCCTTTGAGCATGCAGTTCAAAGTGGCGACTTGGATATGGTGAAGAAACTCCGACGGGGGGCGGTACCCACGGACTCTTCGAGATCGAATTATTCCGCGATTGCGTCCCGCTCACCAGATATGCTCGAGCTGATCCTGGACACGGTTCACGGGCAACTGCCGGATATGAAGCGCCCAGGCCTGATGATGACAGCCATTATATCCGGCGCGAACACGCTGCGGGTTCTTCTCAAGCGCGCTGCAGCTATTGAAGTAGAAAACAGTGAGGAGGTTCAAGCGCTGAGGCGTGCAAGCTACGACAGCGTCAGGTTCTTGTTGTATAGAGGAGCGGACGCAATGGCGCAGGGAGGAATGGCGATGCTTGCGCTGAGGAATGTGCAAGGAGGCGGGGAATTCGTGGACGAATTAATCCAGTTGGGACTCGTAAGTCCGTCGTTCGCTGAGTAAATGAACCTTGAATGGTAGCGGGGGAATCCCACAGTGGGTGGACATTATGCGAGTTAGCTGGCTTCCTGCAATTAAACTCGTTGAGTTCTTCATATTTGCGGTTTGTTTGTGCGGCTCATTCTTTTACTACAAAAAGCATCCTGCCGCAGCGTAGCGAACATGCTCGCCCATCCGCGCCAGCGCAGCCCGTCCCGACAAGGGGCCGCTGGCCTCAATCTCGCAGATGGACGCATCTTCCGTCTACAGGATCTCCCGCCGAGACCTCTCGCGTCGGGCTCCACTGACCGCACCGCCTCGCGCTGCCAACCGAGTCGCTCAACCGCCACCTCGCCGCTCTCTTCTCTCTCCCGACCCACATCGCATCGCGCGCGTGTATCCACTACGCACGACGGTGCGCAGTGGACAGCCGGCGTTGACCTGCGCGCTGCAGGCGGAGGCGACGCACGGGAACTTGGCGGTGCTGGAGCTGCTCCTGGACGCCACAGGCCGGAGGACCAAAAGGAAACGCTCCTAGTTGGAGCGGCGAAGGCTGGCAACCTGGACTTCTGGATATCGGTGCTTATGATCAGGATCTGAAGAATAAGGCGCTGATCGAAGCGACGAGGAGGGGCGAGTTTGACAGCGCAAGGCCTGCTGTTGCGAAGGGGTGCGGACGCCATGGCGAATGGCGCCGCAGCGCTGCTCGAGCTGAAACGACGTAGCGAGGAAGGGGAGGGGTTTGTGGACGAAATGATCCAGCACGGGCTCATTCCTCCTGTGCAAGCATCTTAGTTCATGTTTTTTAATAGGCTGTTATCTGAAAACATGAAGCACAAACTTTGTCCAAATTGCAAAGGTGCTTGCAAAATCGATGAAGAGAGCTGCGCGCGCGTGCGGCCATCCAAAAATGTGGACAGCTCCTTCTTCGACGTAAAGCCGTCGACCGTACATGTCCGTTCGGGTGATTTTTCGTTGTCTTGCTGCCTTTGCTCGCAGCACCTTGAAAGAGAAGCGCGGAGTGGGGTGAGGGGGAGAGGCCAAGTTTCGCTGCCCCGCGAAAAAGGAGGCACGGCGACAAATACATATAAAGGAAACGGATCTCCGCCCTCCAGACCCGCTTTCTCCCCTCACACACTCACACAACCACACTTACAAACACGCAAAAGCAAGAGAGAGATAGATACAACAGCGCAATAGAGAAAGAGGATGCACGGCAAAGGAATCTCATTTCCTCGCACCCCACGCCCGCGCCAGCGCACCCAGCGACAGCCGCAAGCAGCCGGATCTCGAAAGGACGGACGGTCGACCACCACCACCAGCACCACCACCAATATAGCAACCACCACCCGCTCCAACACGACACCCGCCATCGACCGCCGCTTCGCCGCCCTTCCCTCCGACCGGCTCCCCGCCTTCACCGCCGCGCTCTCCCTCTTCTCGCCGCTCGAATTCCTCGTCAGCCCCGCGCGGCGCCGGCGCGCCCAGCAGCCGCCACCGCCGCGCGAGTTCCCGCAGGCGACGCCCACAGCGCGGCACCTCTTCTCGCAGCACTGCCTCTCCTTCGCGGCGTTCCACCACGGCGCGGGGGTGTCGCATGCGGCGGCGGACGCCCTCGGGATGCCGGTGTGGGCGGCGGAGCGCGCGATGCACCGGCTGCACGTACTGCAGCGGGAGGCGGCGACGCGGGCGCGCGAGCTCGTGACGCAGGAGTGGAGGGGCGCGTGGTGGGAGGAGCCGGCGGCGGCGGAGGAGGGTCTGCGGCGGGCGGTCGCGGGGCTGGCGCGGGTTGCGGGGGAGGGGCCGTGGGCGCTGTTGTCTGAATCCGAGCTGTGCGAACTGAGCGACGACGGGGCCGCAGCAGTCATGGCCGGTGCCGACGCCGACGACGGCGGGTGGCGGCTCTGGTACGACGGCGGTGGCCGTGAGGAGGAAGCCGGGTGGGTGGACCTGGAGGGTCCGTCGTCGGGGTGGAGCGCGGCAACGCGGGGGTTTGTGGTTGCGGTGGCGGACAAGGCGTGGATGGTGGAGGGCGGGGCGTATGCTAGCAACGAGGCTGCGGGGCGGGCGTATCTGCGGAATGCGCACCGGCAGATGGCCCGCGCGACGGAGCGAAAAAAGTACCCTGGCTGCGGCGGTGGCGGTGGCGGTCAACCAGCGGCACGCGGTGCTGCAAGCACGGACGTGCGGTTTGTGCGCGAGGCCAGGAAGACGAACCGAAAGGGAAAGAGCTCCGAGGACGTGCTTCGCAGCTACTTGGACGAGCGGATGCTGGGGTTTTGAACAAAAAAATCTCATAACCGATAGTCGATTTTTTGAAGTCGGACTTGATGGCAAAAGAGAATAACAGTTGACCTCGAACTGCTCGTTTGGGAGTGTATTGCTTGGAATGTCCGTTTGATGCAAGCACTGCAGAGTGATTAAGTAAGCAAAGCAAAAGAAGGAAACCCATTCAAGTCTGATTCACTCGGGCCTGATTGTGGAACGGAGTCCTCTTTGCTAACGCCAAAGCACGAAGTAGCCCAAAGAACCTCCGCTTAGACTGATAACGCAAAATTGCGAATTTTGCGACGTCTAGATAGTGTGGGGGTGTTGCCAAATTTATGAGGGCAGCACAAGGGTCATTGGCTGTAAGTGAAAGAAACGGAGAGGATATAACATACCGCAATGGAAGCCAAGTGCCAGAGCGTTCACAATATTCATGAAGCTAGTATTAGTTGAGACTCCTTGCTGTGTGGTCGCTCGCGACATCGTACATGTACTTGGTTTGCTGCTCCACGACTCCTCGGAGTCCTCCAGTTCTCTTTCATTAATACTGTTGCTCCATGGAATCTCAGCTCATATCTTCTTGCCGCCGTCTACATGATCTCGGGAGGCACGGCGATAGTTTTTGGTTGGGGCATCAGACCCGCGATCGTCCGCAAAGAAAAAGAAAACACGAAAAATCGCTCTCGTCGAGCAAACCTTCTCTTTTGCTCGTTCGCAGACTCGTTTTTTTTCCCCACTTTCCCATCTCTCGAGCATCGTGGCTCGGAAATTGAACAAAAGGACCGATGTGCAAAGAACGCGCACAAACGTCGAAACGAGACTTTCCTTGATTTTTTTTTTTTTCAGAAGTTGTCAGCTGGGGCGGTGGCCTTGTGTGCGCGGAAATAGCATTTCCTCATTTTCAAATAATAAACAGATCTTTCGCGATGCCTGTT
The DNA here is from genome assembly GCA_025765615.1 of Zopfochytrium polystomum. NCBI lineage: Eukaryota > Fungi > Chytridiomycota > Chytridiomycetes > Chytridiales > Chytridiaceae > Zopfochytrium > Zopfochytrium polystomum. The sequence continues at coordinate 66,716 of JAIVFJ010000087.1, forward strand.
AAAGCCGTCGAGCTCCGATTGAGTAGAAGTCCGTCTGCATAGTGAAAAGTCAGTTAGGGATAACTGGCACTACCAATGTCACCCCCGCTCTGGATTCGAGAATTGCAAGAGATCAAACAGTAAATATGCCAGACCCAGGAGAAAAAAAAAAGAGAAAAAAAAAAAAAAACCAGCACAAAACCAACATGTTCAGGGAGACTGATATAAGAGAGAGAGCGGTTAAACTAGTCTGGTCAAAGTGTGATTTGTTGTTGAGGCCGAGTTATTAAAATTCCCCCCACCGAGGCAAGGACTCCAGTCCGGCTTGAAGGCTTGAAGCACCAAGAGGGAAAGAAGACACAGAACATATGCGAGGCCGCTGGGTTGGGCCATTTCATTCATATCAAAAAAAAAAGGACAACAGCGGGCCCACTATACGACTCACAACCCAGACGGAGGAGTAAAAGAGCGAGAGAGGGAGGCTGGAAAAAAAAAAAAAAAAAAAAAAAAAAAAAAAAAAAGGGGAGGACAGCAACGAAGGCCAACAACAACAACACCAACGACAACAACGACAACAACACTAACAACAACAACAACAACAACAACAACAACAAAAGGAGAGCAGGAAACAAGAAAACCGACCGCACTTGGAAGAAAGGAATACGCCCAGCAAAGGCAAATATTTAAAAAAAAAGCGGCTTGAAAACGGGGTGTAGGAGGGCGGACAAGAGCGGAACGGGGAGAAGAAAAAAAAAGGAACGAAACAAAGTCAAGCACGAGCCGCCGACGAACTCGAAGAGGGGTCGGCAAAAGAGGGAAAGAAAATCGAGAGTGCACAAGGGGGGCCGGCGACGGCGGCATTCCCAGTTGGCATCGCAACAACAACAACAAACAACAAAAACAACAAAAACAACAAAGAACATTGGAGAGGAAGAAGAGAAAAATTGTGGAGCTGGGGGAGTTTTTCTGAAAATTGCAGAAAAAAAAACAAAAAATGGCTGTCAAGGGCGCGCGTCGGGTAGTTGTCGGGAGGTTTTGGTAGTGCTGTGATGGGGGTGTTTGTGTGCGTTACGTCATGGAGCAAAGAAAGACGTGGAACAGCGGAGAAGGAACAAAAAAAAAAAAAGACATGCTGAGATGGGTGGACAGAGGAATTGAGAAACGAAAGAGAAACAACCAAAACGAATCGCGGTATCTGTAGCGGACGCCACCCACCACGGCGGCGGCGGAAGCGGCGGTGGGGGCCGGGAGACTCCCACCTGCCCTTCAGGTCTATGATTTCCGAAGAATACAATAAGAAAGGAAAGGGCAAGGCGAAGCGACATGGGAAATGGGTGGGGGTATCCTTCACAACGCAATAGCCGCTTGCGCTGCCGCGGCAGCCGCCATCACTGCCTTCGCCGTCACGCTCGCCAAGGCCGCCGCCGAGCTCCTCTCCTCGGCCGCCGGCCTATGATTTTCCTTCTCCCTCGCGGCGCCCTTCGCCTTCTTCTCCTTCTCCTTCCCGGTCGTCTTCCTGGGCCTCACGCGCCCCTCGACCGCCGGTCCCTCGACCCCGGCGGCGCCCGCTTCGCCGCGCATGCGCGCCAGGTCGGCGCCGTGCACGTGCTCAAAGTGGTAACGGAGGCCGTTCAGCGACTTGTACCGCTTACCGCAGCCGACGACCGCGAGGCACGGGAACGGCTTGGCGTCGGGCCCGTTCTCGAGCTCGCGGAGGCGGCGCGCGGCGTCGGGAAGCAGCGGGATGGGCGCGGGGAGCGGCGTCGCGGCGGGGGTCGACAGTGCGGCTGCGGCGGTTGGTCCAGTAGCTGCTGCTGTGGTTGCTGCTGCTGGGGGTGCGGGGCACGACGGCGCGTCGTCGCAATGGTGGTCGTCGAGGTAGTCTTCGTCGACGCCGAGGCGCTCGGCGGCCTCCTTCTTTGCCTGGATCTCCTCGCGCTCAAACTCACGCGCAAACGCCAGAATCTCGGGCTCAAGCGGGACGCCCGCGCGAGCCGTCAGCGCGACGCGGGCCGCCGACGCGACAGCGGCGCGGGTGGTGGCAAACGCGCGGGACGCGGCGCCAAAGTAGAGGCCGAGCTGCAGCAGGTCGCTCCCGTCGGCGTGCGTGTGCAGCAGGTGGTACTTGAGTCCGTTCGCATTGCGGTAGTAGCGGTGGCAGCACGGGCAAATGTACAGCTTGCCGTTTCCCGCCGAAGCCGCGTTGGTGCCGGCGGCGGCGGCACCGGCCGCGGTGGGGTCCTGAAGCGGCGCTGCGGGTCCAGGCGAGCCAGATACGGCTGGGCCGCCTTCTGCAGACTCTGCCAAGCCCTCGATACCTGGGTCGTTCACCGCTAGCCAGCCGAGTCTCAAGCGCTGTGGTGGTTCGCCCTCTCCAACTTTTGGTAGCCGCATCATCACCTGTTCCACGAGCGACAAACCCGCGTGTGCCGCAGTGGTGGTGGTGGGTGGCTCGGTTGGGGCGGCAGCTGGAGCGGACGAGGCGGCGTTGCGCGAACGCGAAGCGCGGGAGCGGGATGTTGCAGGCACGTCAGCTCTTGACCGCTCAGTCTTCCGTGACGCTGTCTTTTTCGCGGGAGCAGAGACGGCGGGTGATGGTGCAGGGGTGACTGGAGCGGCAAGCTGCAGTGATTCGAGCTGGGAGGGTTGAAGCTGATTTTCAATGCCGGTCATCCCATCCAGAGATGCTAAACTGCTGAAGTCCAGAAAGCTCTCCTCCACAGCTGGCAGTTTCGTCGCAGGCCGCGCGCGCGCCGCTGCCAGCTGCAGCGGCGTTGGCAGACCTTGATCCATGAATAGCGCATCGCCGAGCGCGAGTTTTGCATCAAGGGCCTTTGCCGTGGTGTGACCGAGCAGGGTGGACATTGATGGTGGGAACAAAGTCTCCCCTGCGTCTGACGTGACCGGGCTGGTTGGCCGTCCGCCAATTCGAAGCTTTTTCGTGGCGCGGACCAGTCCTTCCGCGGAAGGCGCAGTTGGTGGGAATGATCCTTCGGTCGATGGATAGCGCGTTGCCGCCCACCGCGATTGCGAAGTAGACAGTGTGTTGGCCGATAAAATCGCAGATGTCCGGTAAGAGTCTGTCCGCGGCTCGAACGGAACCTTTTCCCTCCGTATTCGGCCCGACGTTCGGGGAGTGGCGCGAGGAGACGGAACCTGCTTCTGGTTCAAGTGCGCCGACGAAAAGAAAGCGCTGGGAATCGGCGTCTGCAATGGAGTGCCAGAACCGTCGCTCTCCAAGTCCAACATAAACTCGAACGGGTCGGCAACCGACTCTCCCGACCACGCCGTCGGGGGCGACACTGCGGACGTTGAAGGCGAATCCGACGCGGAGGGGGAGGGCGAGGCGGGAGACACGGCATTGTTGTCGCGGTAAATGTCGGCGAGTGATACGGATGCTACCGGGGGAGGGCAAAAGTAGTTGTCCAGGTCGAGGGCTTCGATCAGGTCGAGCGGGAAGCCCGGCTCGGCGGCTGCGGAGGCTCGGCCGGCTTCGGTCAGGCCGTCGACCAGGAGCTGCATGTCTTCCAGGTCAATGCCGAGGTCTATGGAGCCTGCCGACAGGGTTGCATAGTCCCCCGCCGCCGCCCCCGCTGCTGCTGCTGCTGCGGCGGCGGCCGAGTCGATCAGCATCATGTCGTCCAGGTCCTTGTCGAGGTTGAAGCGCTCTCCGGATCTGGCGCCCAGCAAGGAGGCCAGCGAGAGCACCTGATCGGAAGGCTGCACGAGTGGGTTGGCTGAAGCCACATCATCCAAAACGCTGCATGACGTGTTGTCGTTGTTGTTGTTGTTGTAGTTGTTGTTGTTGTTATTGATTGAAAAAAGAACACCGAATGGCAAGGTGATCGCGGAAAAGGCAATGGGCGATTGGATCGGGATTTTAATGTGGAGAATTTTTTTTTTTTTTTTTTTTTTTTTCAGGTGTTGGTTGTGGGGGAAGCATGGTGAAAACTTGGATCGAGTGGAACACTCCAAAGGGAGGCAGACAGACAGACAGAGAATGGTTTTTGGGTGGGCGGAAAAGAGAAAGAGGGGAAATTGTCCGAACCTGTCCATGTCAAAAGTGTCCTCGTCGCCCTCCGCCTCCACGGGCACAACAATCTGCGAGAGGCCTGCTCCTGCGCGTCCAACGAGATCGGCCCTCTCCTGCTGCTGCAGCTGATACTGTTGCGCGAAACTGCTACTGTCACCGCTGCTGCTGCTGCTGCTGCTGCTGCTGCTGCCCTCCTCCGCTGCCTCAATAATGCTGTCCAGAAAGCTCTTTGGGTACGCCGGGAGGGTGGTCCCCGCCGTCATTCCCGCGACTGCAGCCTCCACAGTCGCTGCAGACGCCGCCGAGGCCGCCGCGGCAGCGGGCGACATCGCGGTCGCGGCCTCAAGAGCGGCGGCGGCGGCGGAGTCCGCGACGGCCGTCGCTGCAGCTTCGCTCGTGACGTCGCCGCTTGCAGGGCCTCCTGCCGCCAAGTGTCGCTCCTCGAGGTGGCGCACGAGGGCGTGCAGGTCTCGGTGGACCGTCCCGCAGCACAAAAAGTCTCGACAGAACTCGCGCTCGAGCTGCGAGTCGTGATGGTGCTGGTGCTGGTGAGTGGACGGTATCGCCGCTGAGCTGCTGGTGGGGGTGGAGATCGAGGACGCGGCTATAGCTGAGGACAGGGTCGACGCGGACGCGGAGACGGAGACGGAATGTGGCGGATGGGAGTGGCGCGATGATGAGCCAGAGGCCGCAGCCCCGCGGGAAGGTGATGGTGAAGCTAGTTGGGACAGCGAGGAGGGGAGTCGGTCGAGAATAGTGGAGGCGGTCGTGGCTGGGGACAAAGTAGACGGTGTCGCCATTGCCGCGTTTAGCCATCTATCGAGAACATGGTGAGAACAAAAAAAAAAAAGAAAACGTCACGATCAGTTGCTTCGGATCGGACAAGGGGGGGAAAAACACCGTCAAGCCCGCACGCACCTGTTCCCTGACAATAGCTTTGACGAGCGAGGCAACTCGATGGGAGAGAGGCTGCGGGTTCAAGGGGCAACAGGAATGTGAGAACAAGGTTTTTGCAAGACGCGACGTTGCTGACGATAGGGGTACCTGGTGAAGCTGAGGGAGTGGGATGCGCCCCGCTTGAGGGGGTTCTTGGAATCAGAACGGGAGGTGGGGATGCTTATCGGCGTGCTCGGCACGGCGGCGGAGGACAAAGGGTGGCTGCTGACGGTGGAGGAGGAAGGGGTGGAGATGGAGATGGCTGGCAAAGCAGGCGTGGCAGCTGCGTGCGAGGTGGGTGCAGACACTGGTGTGGAGGCTGCGGTGGATGGTATCGCGATGGCTGCTGACGCGGAGGTCGCAGAAGACGCGGTGGGCACGTTGCCAGAGACTGAAGAAGCCTGCGTGGCAGCAGCTGAGGTGGTGGTGGCAGCAGAAGTTGTGGTGGTGGCAGTCGCGGTGGTGGTGGCAGTGGCGCCTGAGGAAGACGACGTGGATCGATCTGAGGAGCGGACGGCGACGACGGCGACTGGGGCCGCGGCGGCCGAGGTCGCGGCGGACGAGCCGACGGCGGCGGCGGCGGCGGCGGCTGCGGACGAGATGGTGCGGAACATTTTGTCTGTCTGCCTGTCTCCTGTCTCTGCTTAATTGTCGGCGACTTTTTTTTTTTCCCCCCCGTTCGTCCTTTCTTTCTTTCTTTTTTTTCTTTGCGAATTTTGATATTCTCTCACTCTGACTCTCTGTCTCTCTCTCTCTCTCTCTCTCTCTCTCTCTCTCTCACACACACACACACTCTCTCTCTGTCTGGTTGTTTTCTGTCTCACACTGTGCCGGCTTCCGGCGCCGATTCATGTTTGTTTCGCCGCGTGGAAACAAAAGAAATCCGTCTCCCAAACAACTCAATTTGCATCTGAAAATTCATCCCGACTTTTCCCGACGTACCTTGACCCCTGCCCGGAATGACCCGTCACTGGCCCGAAGCAAAGGGGCAGAGACAGGAGTGAGTCAGAATGCATGCTGCGATGCTCAACTCAACTCAGCTCAATGCAATCGAATCCTCCTCCGTTGGCGGTTTCATTGAGAGTTGAACCCGTCCGTCCTTGTGACAGGGGAAGAATGGATTAACCCAGACCCAACAGGAAAAACGTGTTGGCCGCTTATTTCTTTCTTTCTTTCGACGGATGCAGCTTCGCCGCAAAAACAAACACACTGATTGTTTGCTGTGCCAATCAACAAATAACGTTTACAATGGATCAGCCTCACACGCACATTCGGATAAAGTTGTCATGGGAGAAAAAAAGTGGGAATCGCAATCGGGCTTGAAAACGATCTGTCTTTTTTATAAAAAAAAAAATAAAAGAAAAAGAAAGCTTACCCAATCATATCCAAACAAACTCTCGGAATCGAAACGAACGATCAGAGGTCAATGGCAGTTCGCATGGCGTGCTTTCCCGTGTTTTTTTTTTTTCCTGTGGTTTCTTCCGCTACAATTTACCTCAGCTCCGGCGCCGAGGCGGACGACCCCGCGTGCCTTTCACGAGTGAATGATACACTGTGTGGGCAAAAGCCGCTCCCACTTTCCTTTGTTCTTGGACGAACGACAACTCGTTTTGCTAAACAGTTTTTGGGGTAAACTTCAATTCGCTTGTGTGATGGACCGCGGGCGTGGACACTGCCCGCGAGCGCGCAGCAGCCTGCCTCCCCAGCTCCCCCTTTCAAACACTGAGTGCGGGCATCGACCGTCTCCTTCCTCGCTTGGGACATCCAATTGGCCGCAAACTTGTCTTGTGGCGTCGCCGCGACGGGTCAGAGTTGCTTGTAATGAATTGGCCAATGAACAAACGTCAGCGTGTCTGCAACAGTGGGGGAACGCGGTTTGAGAGCAATGAGATGAAGAAAAAGCACCAATCAATGCGCGTTCAGCTGGGGCTCCATACACACACACACACACACACACACACACACACACACACCACATTACACACCACACACCACACACATAATATCAGCCTATTTCTCCTCTCGCTCTTTCCCCCCCGCACGACATCTCTTTGAAAAGTAGAAAGCACTGCAAGGCCCCCCGTGTGTCTGTGCCTCCGCCATATCACAAGACCCTACTTACTCAGTGGGTGTCGCGTGCACGCAGGCCCCTCGTACGTTTATTGGACAAAGCAGCAGTATACAGGCCCAATCCGCGGCGCGTGCGCTTGGTGGGCAAGAGTGTCTCTTGTTCTTGGCTTCTTATCGGGGCCGACGTTGTTTGACATTGTGTACACAGACACGGGGTGAGTGAGAGGGGGAGACAAGGGCGGCGAAGACAAGCGGGGCGGCTTGGTGGCGCAGCCGAATTCGACCAAAAAAAAAGACACGCACGCGATACAATAAATAACTACGTGCCCTCTTTGTTGGTGCAACCAATCATCAAACCAACCAACAAACCAACCAAACACAGACAGACAGACAGACAGACGATGCACCCTCGCACTAGGACAACGACGACGACGCCCTTCAGCCTCCTCCTTCTCGTCGGCGTCCTCCTTGTGACGGTCCTCCACCTATCCCCATCGCCGCCGACCGTACGAGCGCTTGCCGCCCCTCTTCCCCATGTCGTCGATCAAGGCGCGGCGGGCACGGCGGACACAGGCGTCGTCGCGCGTCTGGCCCGGCGTGCCAAGGCCGGGTCCCGGCCGCCGCCGACGCCGCCGGGAAAACGGACCAACGACGCAAAGTACACGACCTCCCCCCGTCTTCTTCGTTTCTCTTTTCTTTTTTGTTTCCCTTCTTCCGCGTTGGATCCGAGGGGGTTTCGCTGATGGTGGTTTTTTAACAAACACAGCCGGAAAGCGCACATGAGGACGGGCTCCGTGCGCAACCTGCCGCCAGCGGACAAGAAGATCCACGCCGGTGAGTGTGTCTTTGCGTTTAATGTCCTCACCATTCACCAAACCCCCCCCCCCCCGCCCCAACCACCTCACTCCCAACAGCTAGCGGCGCCGTCTACACCCGCACCGACGCCGAAACCGCCATCAAAAAAGCCCACGAGTCCCGTCGCGCCGTCAACCCCTCGGGCAAACAATACCCGCACACCTTCTCGAACCGTCCCAACTCTGACGGATCCCCCGCGTTCCCCACTGAAAAGACTGCGGGCCGCGGGCGGGACAAGCTCAAGACGTTCCCGATCAAGCAGGGCGGCGGGGAGGCGTACGACCACTCGGGGCCGGCGGGGGCGGACCGAGTGGTGTACAAGGACGGGAGGAGGGGGAAGGGGCCAAAGTTTGTTGGGGTGATTAGTCACGATGGGCCGAAGGATTTCAAGGCGGCGACCATCAAGTGAATGGGGCGCGCAAGCCGCACGGGCGTGAGTTGCTTCGAGCTCTTTCACGCTGCTTGCGTTGAACACCCCCCCCCACCCCACCCTAGCCCGAGAACTCGTCCATGTTCATTCTATTTTCCCTACACTTATGAAATTCTTAATCATCAGTAGCAGTCCTATGCAACCATTACCCTTCAGCACTTCGCTTTGCTGCTTTCACTTTCCCCTACTCCCATCCATCCATCCATCCAAGGTGCGGATCACTTCTCAACTACACCGCGTCGTATGACACATCTTTTACCTAGTGGAACATGTTTTGTGGAGTATGTGAGGTTGCGTTTGTGTCTCTGCCCGCAAAAGTGGCCTGTTTGTTCGACTGTGCGCCAAACTCCTTTTTGGACGACGCGAACGTTTTTGGCTGCCGGGTAACAAATGGGGGTGATCAGGAGCGTGGGAGCACGGAAATTGATTCGAATTAATGGGACGGTTGTTGCGCAGAACGAAAACGACGCAGTCCCCCACCCTTCCCAGGACGAAAGGTTGCTATATATTATCCTGACGGCTACAATGACAAACAGGCAAGGAAAGAAGATCTTTGACGGGGGTGAGCGACGATAAGTAAGAAGAGCGGGGCAGCGAGAAAAAAACAACTGTGGAAAGAACAACGAACTGAGGCGGTGATCCCTCAAACCCGACGCCCCCGCCGCTTCCGCTCCGGCAACACCCCCGCCACGCGCAGCGCCATGTCCGCGTACCACCACACCAGCGCGACAATCAGCATCGCGGGCGACCCGGGCCAGTCGAGGATGTACCCGCGGCGCGCAGTCCAAAACGCGCACCACACCCCCCACGGCGCAGCCACCACCGCGCGTGCGGGACCGCTCCACCCTCGCACCGCAACCCCGCCGCCCCAGAGCAGCATTGCGACGGTCGCCGCGGCGTTCACGACGGGGTACGCCAGCAGACAGACACCCGCGATCGTGCAGCTCCATGCGCCGAGGGTCGAGCTGCGGTCAACGGTCGGGTGGATGACGAGGAAGGGAAGGACGCGGGAGTGTGTGAAGAAGGGGAGGAGGGCGAGGAGGTTTGCGGCGATGAGGGTCGTGCGTGGGTGGCGGCGGAGGAGGACGGGGAGGAGGGCGGCGAGGGTGAGGAGGAAGAGGAGGAGGGTGGTGAGGAGGGAGAGGTGGGCGAGCATGGGAGCCAACGGCGATGAAGAGAAGGGCTGGATGTCCCTTGTCATGACGGGGGAATTATGAAGGCACCTGAGTGACAGGACAGAGAAAAATGTGGGAGAAGGTCTCTGTCACAGTTGCACAACAATGACAAAAACCATTGGGGTAAACTATAGGGTACCAGAGGTGAAGGCGAGATTGAGAGGGTAGCAATTCAGTGAAGAGTTGGAGGCAGAAATTGCAGCGGTATGAAGCAGGAAGCATATTCAAAAAAGGAGGCAGGGCGTATACCTGAATGAAGAACAAGGAAAGTAGATTCCCAATGAACAGAAGAAAGGGTTCTCGGAAAGCAGAAGTAAAAGAATAATCAGAAAGATCACGGTGGAGTGTTTGACGATGTAGGCAGTGGAGTTGTCAACGAAGTTGCCCAAGGACTGCTGTTTCGCCGATGAAGGCTGTTGCAGGTAGAAGGGTCTGTAAGGTGAAGGGGATGTTGATGGGGTGCCGTGACTTGGAGTTGAGAAGCAAGATAGTTGCCTCGTTGCCGGCAGAACCAGAGTGGCCATAGGTCCAGATCACGGTCAAGGGGCGTCCAACGCGTATTGAAAGGGAGTGCCAGGCAAGGGTGAGCAGAGGAGAGAGCAGTAGGGGACGAGGAGGGGGTTAATGGGTGGTGCAGGGTGGGGGCCAAGGGAAGCTAGGGAAATGGAGGCAATGGGTTGAGAGAAGAGCCAGTGGGTGGTGACAACAGAAATGTTGTCAAGTTCGATGGTGATGGGGGTAGGGAATTGGTGTGTGGAAATCAAGCCGGAAAGAGGTCCAACAAGTTCAGCAGTGGTGGAAGAGCAACTGCAAAGGAAAAGGGAGGGTTGAGGGAGACTCAAACGAGAATAGACTACTTTTGGGAGATCCTAAGAGTCGCTCCGGGTTTCATGACGGCGGACGCGAGCGTGACGAAAACCGAACCAGCACACCGCAATGTGGTGACGGGGGACGCTTTTAGATGGGCGTCCCTTTGTTTGCTCCGCGTGGCAGGGAGTGGATGTGGGCGTGAATGCCACAAATGTGGTCAGTCTCTTTCGGAACAGACAAATTTACAGCATCTTCACAAGTTGGCTTCTGTAAGTGCAAGATCAGAGACAGGGCCTGGGACAGAAAATTCTGTAGCATCTGCGGGAGGAGTACCGTAGGTGCATTTCCCCGATCCGTCGTCTCTTTTCCGTTCTTTGCGATAGCAGCTACGGTGAATCCCTCTTGTGGTACGGTAAAGAAAGGATGGACCCATCAAACAGACGTGGAAGGTGACGGCCATGAGACACAGAAACCGTAAAGAAAACTCGTCGTTCAGGCCAAAGTCTGGGCATAACTTCGCCCGAAGATCGCGTCTTCTGTGAAGAAGCTGCCAACCAACGAGGCTGTGGGAGTTCCGCTGGTGCCAATCACCTGCGTGATTTTCGCTCCGCAAATGCTTGAGTGAATTGAATCAAGTTTACCGTGGGGCTGCAGGCTGAGGCTGTGTGTGTGTGACAGAACAGAAAAACCAAAGGGAAAAAAGAAAAAAAAAAAAAAAAAAACAGAAAAGTCATACGAGAAGAAGACAACGCGATGGTGACCACCGACAACCCATCAACAACAACCGTCCCCGCTCCCATCCCCCGCCGTCCCTGCCACCGCCGCCTCCCCACCCCCCCGACAAGCTCCCCATCGACCCCTCCGCGGGCGCCGCCGCCGCCTACCCCCCCATCGGCCAGCCCGCCCCCGCCTACATGCCGCCTCAGTACAATCCCCAACAGCCTGGCACGGCCCCCGTGGCAAGCCCAACCGCAGATGGTCATCATCGCGCAGCCCTCCGCCATGTTCGGGCCGGCGCCGGTCGTGTGCGTGTGTCCGCACTGCGGGCAGACTGCGCAGACGAACGTTGTTGCGAGTTGAGTTCAGCGTGTGTGTTGTGTAGTTTTGGGGGGTGGGGAGGCGCGGGGTCGTTGAGTGGTCGATTGAGGCTGACAGAGGGCCGGTGAAGAAGACAAGACCAAGAACGCAAAAAGAAAGCCACATTTTCCCTTTTTCGGGTTATTTTTGGTTTTTTTCTTCACGCAATCCCCCACACCCACCCACACACACACACACACACGCCAACCTACGTAAAACCGCCCCAAACAACCAGCAAGCGGCACAGCGACGTACCTCTGCGCGTGCGCCATCTGCCTGTGCTTCTGGCCGTTGAGTATTTTTCATCATCTTCTCTTTGCTCTTTTTCTCCTTTCTCTTTTTCCTTTTGCTTTCACTCTCCGGCTTTTTTTTTTTTTTTTTTTTTTTTCTTTTTTTCTGCACTTCCCCACTCAACCCCCCCCTCCCCTCACAAACACAGATGCTTCTGGATCCCGTTCGTCGTCGACGGCACCAAGGACGTCGAGCACCGGTGCGGCGCGTGCAGCGCGGTGGTGGGGACGTACAAGAGGTTGTCCTGAAGCGGGGCTGGGGGGCGGTTTTTTTTTTTTTTTTGGTTGGTGTTTGAATGGGTGGTGGTTGGGTCAAATTGAGGCGGTTGGTGGTTGGTTGGCAAGTTTTTCTTAGATTGCACGCCCAACCCTGCGTATGGTTGCAAAACTCGTGCTTTTTTTTTCTTTTTTTTTTTTCGGGTTAGGGGCAATAGAGGTTGCATTTGCACTTTTGGTGGGCACGAGACGTTGGAATAAGGTCTATGACGAATGTTTATTAATCTCTTTTTTTTTTTGGCAGGAAAGGGGAGTGATATGCTTGGCGGGCTTGGGGCATTCGCTCACTTAAGCCTTCTTTTTAACGCTAATCGCGACTCTTTTTGGTGGGAAGGGGAAAGCAAAAAAGGAGAGAGAAGGATCGGAAAGCGTGCCAAAACCAGAAAAGGGACGCAAACAAAAAAAAGAAAACGAAAAGAAAGAAAGAAAGGTTTCAGGAAATGGCGGTCAAGGGCTCGGCTCCCTCGTGGCAGAGGAAACTCCCCACCTCCAGAGGAGGGAGTTGACGGTCACTAGGGGGGTGGCGAGCCCGACGCACGGAAAAAGGAAAAAGTCAGAAGAAAAAAAAAAGCACTCTACACCCCGACGAAAACCAAACCAGGGAGGCATCGGCGCGGGGTTGGAATAAGCAGGGGGAACTAAGAAGGCGACAAAGGAAACCAAAAAAAAAAGAGAATGCCAAAACGAGGTGTGTTGGCCCCATTCCCATGTTCAAAAGGAGTTGGGGGCCGGAAAACAAGGCGGTGTGGTGGTGGGGGGAGGAGAGGACGGGTGTGTGGGTCGCGCCGGATGGCGTGCTCGCGCGGGGAGGGGGTTTGGAGTGGGAGGTGGAAGCGGAGACAGAGCTGGGTTGTGGGCGTAAAAGAATACTAATCATAGAAAAAACGCACGTCCTTGGCTGCGGACGGGCCCGGATCGCGTAGTTTTGCTCCGGGGAAAGGGAGGAGGGGGGGTGTGTTCAATAATAATACGGGGAGGTGAAGGAAGCTGGGGGATTGCTGCAGTCCGGTAAAAGCGCAACAACCCCGACTTCAACACAAGCTCCCTCAACTGCCCTCCTCCACGCCTGAAACGGGGTAAGGGGGGTGTTGGCATTCGTGACCTCCCATGCAGGGGGTAGGAAAGCCCGAACACACAACACACACTCAATCGTCGCCCGCGTCCTCGGGGTCGTCCGCGGCGACGACCCACGGGTGCGCGAGGACGCGGTCGAGCCCCCATCGCTCGTCGGGGTCGCACATAGTCATTCCTACGACGAGGTCGACGACGGCGGGGTGGAGCCTGGGGTCGAGGTCGGCGGGGAGCAACGGGAGCGGGTCCCGCGCGAGGGATGCCGGCGGTTGCGGCGGCCGCCGCGGCCGACTTGCTCGATTTGGAGGTGGGGGCGGCGGCAGCGAGGGCCTCGAGGACGGCGGGGACTTTGCCCGGGCCGTGGGCGAGGGTGTAGAGGAGGACGCCGAGGGCGAATGTGTCGGCTTTGGCGCCGTCGACGCGGTGTAGGGGTTTGCGCGTGGGAAGAGTGGTGAAGTGGGCGGTGGAGGAGCTCGGGTGGGGTGACCTGCGGGGTGCCGTAGGCAGCGAGCAGCGGACGACGACTGTCGTCGTCGTCGTCGCCGTCGACGCGGTTGATGTCGTCGTCGTCGTGGTTCGTGGCAGCGGTTGCGGCGACGGCGTGACCAAAGTCGCACAGCCTAACGTCGAGGCTGTGGTGGAAGTGGTGGAGGCCGGCGCGGAGGCAGTGCGCCGGTCCGGGGCAGGGACGCGGGACGCTCATGACGAGGACGTTTTCCTCCTTGATGTCGCCGTGTGCCACGCGGGCTACCGAGTGCAGGTGGTGGAGGGCCGAGGCGAGCGGCTTGAAGATTGCGCGGACGTGGCCCGGGTTGGGGAGGGGGATGTCGCGTTCGGTCAGCTGGTGGTGGTGGCTAGCGGAGCGGCGACGGCGAGTCGCGTGCACCTCCTGCGCCGCGCGGTGGCGTCGTGCGATGCCCTGATTTTTTGGGAAGAAGGCAAGACTTGTCAGCGCCACGTGCGTGGGAAAATAAATGCTCAGCCACATATCGGAACAAGCCGGCCAATCAGCGGGTCTCGTGTCCCCCACACGCGGCACGATCAGATCCGAAGGAAGGAAGGAAAACGAAAACGTCGACAAGGCACGCGCGCGAGAGGCGGGCGCCAATCTAACACACACACACACACACCCGCACGCTTCGACCGTCCCACCAAGCCACTGTACTCCCCCACACACCCCACATATCTCAAACAAATGGAAGAAGGGAAAAAACCCCCCACTACACTCACATACGCCCACGCATCCGCCGAACCCGGCGAGATTCTCAGCGTCAACCACGCGCGCCTCCACGGGCAAAACAGCCTCAGCAAGTCCTCCTCGGCGGGCGGGGCGTCCCTGGGAAGCACGGTCGACAGCCAGTCCGAGCCAAACAGCTCGGTGACGACGTAGTGGTGGCGGTCGTCCTGCCACGACCCAAACGACTTGAGGACGTTGGGGTGCGGGAAGCGGGTCGACATGCGGTCGAGCAGCGCGATTTCGCTCGGCGTCGGGCCCGTCGCGGTTGTCGCTGGAGACGGCGACGACAAGGCGGCGAGTTTCGGGGTTTTGTAGATGATTTTGATGGCGACAGGGGTGCCGGCGGGGAGGACGAGGAATGGTTGGGGAGAGCCGACGGTGGTGTTGGATGGTGGTGGTGCGGCGCGGGCGGCGACCACGACGCCGTTGGAGCCGTAGCCGAGGATCTGTTCGCAAGCGAACGCGTCGAGGCGGCGGCAGGTGCGCAGGGCGTGGCGGACGGCGGCGCGGGCCTTGCGGGTGTTGGCGTCGTTGATGGCGGCAGCGTCGGCAGTGGCGTCGCTCGCCTCGAGCGCGGCGACGGCGTCGTCGAGGGCGCGGAGGGCGGCGGAGGTCGTCGCGTCGACGTGGTGGCTTGTTGTGGTTGTTGCTGGCGCTGCAGAAGGCGACGGCGAAGGGGAGGACGAGGACGAAGAGGACGCGGTGTTGGAGAAGGAAGACGCCGAAGCGTAGGCGGAGTGGGAGGTGGACGATGAGTATGAGGGTGATGAGGACGATGAAGACGCCGCAGAGGATGTGGATGTGCCGTGGAAGAGAGTGTTTGCGGTTGCCCGGAACGGCGAGTAGGAAGAAGATGATGATGATGACGATGACGAAGAAGAAGAGGAGAGGAGGGTGGGGGAAAGCGGCGACATTGCCGCCTTTTTGAATGTGGTGGTGGTGGAGAGATGCAGGCGTTGCATCGGAGCCGACACGGATGAGGCTGGTGAGCAAGTGGTTGTGGTGGCTGTTGTGGACGACGAGGCGTCGGCGGCTGGGGCGGCGGCGGCTGCGGCGGCGTAAGATTCTGGAGAGGGGGCCATTGTAGAAGTGAGTAGGTGTGGTAGTGGCTGGCTGGCTGGCTGGTAGCTTGCTGCTGCTGCTGCTGCTTTCAGCTAGTAGAGAAGAGGAGAGAGTGGAAGCCGATTGCTTGCTCCGAAGGCTCGATGGGAGGAATGAATGCACGGAGTGATCGTGGCTCGGCAGGTAGAGTTGTGGGAGCTGGAGGTTTCCTTCTTGCTTCCTCTTCTACTTCTTCTTCCTTTCTTTCTTCTTTTGCTTGATCGCTCTTTATGGCCGGAACTTTTCTTTTTTTTTTCTCCTCCTTCTCCTTGATTGATTGATGTCTGTCTGTCTGTCTGTCTGTCTGCCACTGCCCGCCTGCCTGTCTCTCTGGCTTTGCCCTCCGTTAATTGCCGACGCCGCCGATGCGTGCGTGTGTGTGTGCGCGTTGGATTGATGGCTCAGCGGCGGGCGGCGGCGAGTTGGGATGAGTTGGCTGGCTGCTCGAGACGGGACGGGCATTGAGACAGACGGCTGCCGCCGTGGGAGACAGGTAGGTTGGTGGAAGGAAAAAAAAGGGGGAGACAGACAGACAGACAGACAGACAAACAGCCGGGGAAACAACGGGACGTGCAAAGATGAATCACATCGCGACACGCGCACAGAAAGACGGCGGAAGGGAAGCCGCGCGGGAATTCAGAAGGACCACGCTCAAACAACAACAAGCATGGCGCTTGTTTGGGAGGCGTCAGCGGTGCCTGCATGTCACCACAAGCACTGCAACTCTCTGTATAGTCGTCGTCGTTTCATTTGCAGGGCTTTCCTCTTCTTTCTTTTCTTTGTTTTTCGTCTTTTTTTCTCTTTTTTTTTTCTCTCCTTTTCTTCCTCCAGGAAAAACCAAGAGAAACAAGGAAACAACAAAGCAAACAAAGGGATCAAGCAGACGCGGCATTTTTTCTTCCTCTTCTCCTTCTTCAGGATATTATTCCTGCCCTTCTCCGTCGCACCGCGCCCAACAACAGTCCGCCGCGCGTTGCAGCTCGGAGAATAAAAGGATAGCGGGCGTCGCTGGTCCAAGGGGGACAGGCAAAGGGCGGCGGACGGAAAGCAAAAACGCATGGGGTGGCTGGCTGGCTGGGGGGGCAACAGGCAAAAAGCAGCAAGGGCAGCAGACAGACGGAGGCCAGCTCTCGAACAAAACAAACCCCCTTGGGGGGAAGAAAGAAGAAAAGAAGCCAAGAAAGAAAGAAAGAAAGAAAGGAAAGCCAAACACTGAAAATTTTCACTGCACTGCGCAGTTCAAGTCCGCTTGCTTTGTCCAAGTGCCTTACTGGCATGGAGTGCTTTCTGTAGTGATCGGCATGTCTGGGTCTTTTTCCAATCAATCTGAAATCAGCCAGGAAGGAGGATGAGGCTGGTGGGATTCAAACAAGATAATACTAAGAGCTCTGTATCCAGGAATACACACAGACATGGTTTTCTCATATCTTTTCAAAGACCCAGATTTCTGGTGGAGGGCAGATGTCTGGACTTTGTCAGCGGATTTGGGCAGATATTTGGTCTTTTTGCATATCAGTGACTGGGAATCATCTGTGAGGCAGATGTGGGCAGTAACCTTATCTGTCCACCATATCCGCCAGAGGTTTGGAGCAGATCCGGCAGAGGTCCAGTCTCCACTTTCTCAGATGCCAGCCTTGAAGGAAGCTGTTCTCCAGCACTGCCCATTGATTGTTTGCATACTCCAGAACTGTGTTCAAGTCATACCACTTGCACTTAATCAGGAAAGCAGTTTTGGTTTTTTTCTTTTTCCCCCCTTTCATTTACAGTGAGGCACAGATCTGCACCCTGCCTCTTTATAATTGTATGATGTTCCTAAGTGAGACACATTTGCCACAAGGCAAAGTCTCAGCACGGTAGAAGAGTCAGGCATGCTAGCCTATTTGTTTACTTGGCTAAATTGGTTGTTGTCGTTCTTCCCACAAGATTATGCAAACCCCACGGAAGGTTTCCACTGGTCACATGGTGTAGTTGGTTATCACGTCTGTCTAACACACAGACGGTCTCCGGTTCGAGTCTGGATGTGACCAAAATCTCCTCTTCCTTGGTCCAGCTCTACTGTCTGTTTGCGGTGTTTGTGGTGTTGGCAAAAGATGGGGCTGGGCTGGTGATGCGGTATTGCTAGAAAGGAATTGGACAGACAGTGTGTTGAGGGCACAGGCCTACTGTGATCAATAATTCAACCACTGAACCCACTGTTGTGCAATGCCTATGAATGTGGCAAATTCCCAGTGTTACTCTGTTGACTAGTGTCTCACCTTCTCCAATACATTTTCCAGCATGAACAGCAAAGTTGGTCAGTGTGCTCAGAGTGGACCACACCTGCAGCATTACATGACTAGAACTTTGTTCCAAAAAGTTCCATTATATACACTCTGGTCTTTGTTTTCAAGAGCCCACCTGGTGGGGGGCAAATATCAAGGAGAGAAAGCCTGATCATTCCCAGGTGAGGCTCCAACATGACATAACTCAGGTGTAATTGTGTCCTCCCCATGGCCAGAAAAAAAGGACAAATATTGCTGCTTCGTTTAGAAGTGTTGCTGTGCGCAGATTGTAATCGACACTGCACAGAAAAACAAAAGTGGGAGGTCTGTTGGTTTGTCCAGAAAAACTTTTCCCAATTTGTTTGAACAGCAATCCAAGCGTGACAGTTTTTGCTATGCTGAAAGGCAGCAAAGAATAAGATAAAAAGTTTTCTTTTCTTTTTTGTTGCAATCTTTGTCAGGTCAGTCTCCTGCATTCCAAAATTGATTTTTGCATTTAGTTTTGCCCATAAAAACAGTCAAAACAAGAAAAGGTCTCGCCTTAGAGGTTGAACCACTCTTGCCACTGCCGCTTTTGATCATTTTAGCTATGAAACAAGCTCTGCCTGGAGGCCCTGCTCAGGTTGTTTTTTTTTTTTCTCCGCACGGAAACAGTCTGGAGCAAAACAGCGATACCAATTTATTGGATCACTTGTACCCATCAAAGCGAATTGCAATTAAGCCACTCGCATCATTTATTTGCTATGCTTTGACAATGCAATCACTGCCTGGTGTAGTTAGAAAAACAAGAGAAAAAAACCTGCTCAGTGTCACCTGCCTCTGTTTGCCACCCAACAACCAGCCTTCCCTCGACACTCGAGACTGATTGTGGGTATCTTCAAGGTCAAAATTTTCACTGTGGGGAGATTGTCCACCCAATGGTGAGGCCGCACCCGGATTCGAACCATGCGTTCTCAATACACATTGAAAATTGACGGGAAAAATTAAGAATTGACGAGGAAAGCGCGGGAAAGCGTGGGAAAGGGTATGTGCACTCGCCTCACAAACGCATAGTTATCGCGTTCCACACGCGCAGCGAAGCTAACGGTATTACCAGGAGGAAGACCTTACCTGCCATATGAAGTCCACGTTCAGTTGTACTGCGTCTGGGTGTGCGTACTCCAGTAACAAGATTCAACACCAACCGTCACATTCAACGGCACCACCCATTTGCAAGCACCCTCTCTCGTTTACGAGTGTTTCATCACCGACCAGAGGATAGAGCCTCCTACAGAATGCACAGCCAGGCTGCCTCACGAGCGCGAAACCGAGACAAGTGACGAAAGACTCGCTACATTAGCTACCACTTGTTCGTTCGCACACCTTCTCCTCCACGCAGCTCTCTTAACTTTTCATTTTTAGAGAGAAAATGATGGAATCCTTCTCTGCAGAGATGCGCCCAAGCACAAACTCCGACCAGTCTCAAGCCCGCTTTGAGCGTGCCTGCCGTCGCCGTGCAGCCATGCTCACTGCAGACCTTGGTTATGAGTGGGATTCACTTTATAATCCAGGTATTGAGTTCAACCTTCTGGCTTGAGAGGGAAAATCATACCCAGAACACCAATTGAAGTAACTCGCAATAAATAGATAGACTTCATTATTCGTAGTCAGACAGGAACACTGGGTGTCGTGGGTCAAACTCAAATCTATTCTTTGCCCTCTTTTGTTGCGGTCCCCTCTCCTTGTCCATCGGGAGCATTGCCCAACCTCCTTGCCCACTCCTGCCATCTGCTAATGACAATCAGCTACGTGAGGGAAGGGACAGGCTCGTTTTCAACAGATGGTCGGATTGAACGCAGCGCAACGATTCCAACCTGGGGGTGCGTGTCACTCCCCAAAGCACTCTGGCACAGCTGTTGGTTGATCACCCTCGAGGTGCTTGACGCGAGGCTTCTTGCTAATCTGCAGCTGGTGCTCCAAGATCGCCTTTGGATCACCCACAACTTGATCCTTGCCTTGCAGGGTTGGATCTCCGCTCTGATCTGCAGCTGTTTTCTCTGTCCCCGGATGATACAGCGGCCTCTGCGACCTGCGCGTCCCTGCCAGAACATACTAACCATCCAGATTGTCGCAGCTTCATCTGGCTGCATCTTACTTGGCTACATCGTACCTGGCGACGCAACAAGTCAGAGGGGACAGCGCGTAGCTTCATGGCTGCGGTAGGTTGAGATCTTATGTCGTTCATTTTGAACTAGCCACTCATTTCGCACCTCCCACATCCCTCGCAGAACAGCCTGAGACGCAATCGTTTGCCCAGATTTCCTTGATCCTGGCTCCAACTCGAAATGACACAGTCTTGCTGCCTGGCAGGCCGCCCGCAGGCTCATCAAACCTTGGTGATGTTGATTGGCTCCTATTCGATCTCCTCTTGCTCTTGTCCCCTCATCACAAGCCTCCCTTTGAACCGTGAAGACGCCCTCCTCTCTCCCGCTGTGACGGCCCTTGACCGGAGCGATTTGGGGGGGCGGTGACGTGGGTATGGCAGCGCTGGAGTAGTGTGTGGAGCGAGGGGCCGTTTCTGTGGTGCTGAGATCTTGGTACCTTCGTCAAACAACCCGCCATACCTTACACACTCCTCCCAGCAGCAGCAGCAGCAGGTGGTGAAACCGCGGAAGCCGTTGCAGTCGCAGTTCACAGCGTCGCTCAGCCGCGAAGGGCCAGCGCAGCAACTTCCAACAAGATTTTGTTGACGGTGGGGTCTCAGGAGGGACATGCTGGCCGTCGTTGGCAGCTCACGACTCCAGTTTTCAAACTCAGCAAAGCATCATCACTGCCAGCGTCGTTTAAGTTCATTGCTGCAAACCCCTCCGCTGGCACCAACAACACGACGCCAGCGTTGCCAATCAAGGGCTGGACCTTGTTCATCAGCTCGTCAGCGCCGCGGTACGCACCACCCACCACCACCAGCAGCAGCAGTACCAGCCGCCGTTGCGGCAGAAGCCGTGGGTGTACGAAGTTGAAGGCGGGCCGGGAGCACAGTGGAATGGGCGCGGGGCATACAGCGTCGACCTGCTGCGGTCGGCGTCGTCGACCAGCGAAAGTCGAGCGTCAGCGGCCCCTGGCCACAGGATCATCCTCCTCGTCGCCGTCGGATGGCGGCGGTGGTGGGAGCAATGGGGACGCAGGCATGGCGGCGGCGGCAGCTGAAGAAGACCAGCAAGCGCTTTGGGCGGTGGCGCACGCGACACAGGATGTTGGTCAGGGGAGCAGCACGGGCAGCAGCAGCAGCGGCGGCGGCGGCACGGTGCACGGGCGGCAGGGCAATTGCCGCGCGACGAGACGTCTAGCCTGAGCTGAAAAGTTCCACCTGTTCACCTCATATGAAGAGAAAGACTCTACTGTTGGCACCGTAGATGAGGAGTCCCCACCACTCAAGACGAAGGGATCTGGCTCTGCAAGGATTCTTCTACCAAACGGTGTTGAAATTGTCATGAAGAAAGCATTCTACACACCAACTGCATTATACAGCCTCATCGCCACCAATGACATTGAGAGAGATGGGAAGTTCTTTGTCTCTATGGATGTGGATAAACCTGGCACCATATTCAACAGAAGCGACAGAACTCTTGTTAGTCGTTGAACCAAACGTCTAGGGCTCCACTTCCTCGTCACCAAGAATTCGAGACTTCACCGCCTCAGCCATGCCTCTGCCGCCATCATCGCCCTTGTCCACTGTGAACGCTACCCAAGCTCAGACAGGCCACCACCTGTCGTGAGCAAGGCCGAGAGGCTCCGGATTGCAGAGGTTGAAAGACTTCATCACGCCCTGGGACATGTCAGCTTCCAGCGCCTTGGCTACATGCTCCACCACCAGACAACAGCAGACCTACCGCCCATCGATGCTTCGTACCCCACAAAGTGCCAAACTTGTGTTGCTGCCAAGATGTGCCAAAAGCCATTCCCTGAGCGTGATGAGGAACAACTCCCATTTGCCCACACCCTCAACGTCGATGTCAACTCCATCCCCATTACTTCCTTTGATGGTTTCAACTATGCAATCACAGTCGTTTGCAAGAGCAGCTGTTTCTCTTGGGACATTCCTGTTGCTCGCAAGAGCAATGCATTACCATTTCTAATTCGCCTGATTCTCTTTCTTGAGAAAACGGAGGGACGCAAAGTACAGGTCATCCGATTGGATTGTGGCAAGGAGAGCTTCAATCGGACCTTCAAGTCCTTCTGCGACTCCCATGGAATTCAGCTCAAGCCGTCTCCTTCACACACAGCCCAGATGAACTCTGTTGCAGAACGCCACATCCAAACTGTCACAGACATGACCTGGTAACTTCTACTTGGCGCACCTAATGTTCCACTCACATTTTGGAGCTACGCTTACCGTCAAGCTTCACAAATCAAGAACTGCCTACCAAACATCCAGCCTGGCATCCTCTCTCTGTTCGAAAGCCGCCACCACATCCCACCAATGGTTGGCCACTTTCGCACCTTTGGCTCCAAGTGTTTCTACTGTGTTAGCCCCAAACTTCGCAAGAAATTCGATCCCAAGGGCCGTCCTGCTGTTTACCTTGGCAGTCCCTCGCACTCCATTGCTGTCCTGTGGGATCTCCAAGAGCAATGGATCATCTACCAGCGTTATCGTGACATTGAGTTTTTTGAAGATGAATTCCACCAGCTCTTGGGAGTTCACGCTGTGAGGGGGGGATTTGGGGACATAAGCGTTAATCTCCCTTCACTTTCAGACTTGGATGACCCTGCATATGAGAAAGCAGTTCAATCAATTGTAGAAGCAGAACAGCACCTTCACCAGCTACTTCAGCAGAAAACACAGCAGAAACAGTAGCGCCAGGGTAAGGGGGAGCACAGCAGCACACCAGCACCAGGACCAAAGAAGCGAGGTTGCCCACGCAAGCCATCATCACCAGTGAGGCTACCATCAGTGAGCATCTCAGCAGAGCCTCCACCACCAACAGCTGCGCCTGCACTAGATGTCGAGCAGGAGCCACCCCCCAAACGGAAGCACAGCACAACAAAGAAACCAGAAGCAGTCTCTGGGCAGGAGCCACTCCCTAAGAGGAAGCCAGGCCGACCAAGGAAACACCCAATTCCACCTGACCCAGTGAGTCACTCCAAACTTCACTAAACTAATTCTTTCTTTTCAACACCATTCCCTTTTCAAATTTCCTCTTCACAACCAAAACAATTCAAAACCATTAATGTCACCTCACGTCGCCCCACACTATTGCGGACAGGAAGCCTCAGCATCAGCCACTGCCAATGCCCCAGAGACCTTTCTGCCAGCGACGCAAGGGGCAGTGGGCCCACCAATCTGGAGAATTTGCCCAGGTCCAGCGCAGAGGCTCATCAGCAGGCGGGTCGGGATGGTGAGGGCCCCGCTTGGAGGGGCCTTGCGTCGCTGGACGTCTCAAGTCCTCTATCCGCAAGGTGTATTGACAGGCCCAGTGGTGAAGTGGACCCTGACACATCAGGCAAAGTGCTACCTGCTGACAGCGCCCCCTGTTGTGCAAGATGTGCTGTTTGCATGTGAGCCTGACAAGGACTTAGATGATAACAATATCCAATCAGTCTATGAGTCTGACGCTGATGATGAAGACAGACTCCTCTACGCCTTCAACGTCAACTCCAACTCGATCAAAGTATCCCCAGACACATACAAGGACCCACTGACACACGAGGAGGCCATGGCATCGCCTCATGCAGAGCAGTGGAAGGAGGCCGAAGAGTACAAGCTGGATATGCTTCGCAAGATGGGAGTCTTTGTGGAGTCAGCAGCTCTGCCTGACACCAACATTGTCAGCTGCAAGTGGGTCCACAAGCTTAAGCTCAAACCTGATGGCACCATTGAGCAGTTCTGTGCTCGACTTGATGCTCGTGGATTCACCCAGCAGCCCAGAGTCGACTTCACCCTCACCTACTTGCCAGTTATTAGAGGCAACACACTTCGTTGGATGATTGCCCTCAGCACCCTGTACGGCTGGGACATGGAGATGATTGACATCTCCTCAGCCTACCTGTATGGGATCCTTGACATACCAATCTACATGGCACCACCACCTGGCGTATCGATCTCCCCCAGACTAGTGTGGCTACTGCTGAAGGGTCTACAGGCTGAAGCAATCAGGATGGACTTGGTATTGGCGTCTAGCCCTCCACCTTCAGTCAAAAGGCTTTGCTCAGAGCCAGGCAGACCCCTGCCTCTTCTGGTGCCGGACCAAGTGCGGGCTCTGCTTCATTCTGGCGTACGTCGACGACCTTCCACTCTTTGGCAACACTGCTGCCATCAAGGAGGCTGTTGCGGACCTCAAGATGGAGTTCAAGCTTCGAGAGCTGGGAAAGCTCAGCTACATGCTCTCAATGGAAGTCATTCGTGGTTCAAACTTCACAATTCTCCATCAGACTAACTTCCTCTGGAACTTCCTCTTGTGCTTTGAGGCTAAGCACGGATCTGTGATACCTCACAATGCACCACTCAAGGTAACAACCAAGCTCACCCCTCGCAACTGGCACTCCAACCGACCCTAGTGAGGAGAGCGTCAACAGACCTGAGTACGTCCATGTGATTGGCAGCCTCAACTATGCTGCAACGTCAACAAGACCAGACCTGCCACTCAGTGTCAGCTTGCTTGGTTTCTTAGCTCAAGACCCGTGCATCCAGCACTGCCACAAGCTACTTGACATTGTGGGGTATGTCAAGGCCACCTCTACAGTTGGACTTTGCTACAGCTCAGACAGGAACAACCAAGTTGTTGGCTATCCACAAGGGCCGGACTCTACTTGGAATGGTTGACTCAACGAGAAACC
The DNA here is from genome assembly GCA_025765615.1 of Zopfochytrium polystomum. Classification (NCBI taxonomy): domain Eukaryota; kingdom Fungi; phylum Chytridiomycota; class Chytridiomycetes; order Chytridiales; family Chytridiaceae; genus Zopfochytrium; species Zopfochytrium polystomum. The sequence goes on from JAIVFJ010000087.1 coordinate 91,130, forward strand.
AAGACGATACCTGCAACGTCACAAGAAACTTTTAGAGACAAGATCAAAATGACGTGAGGAACATATTCGACAAAAGAGTATCAAAAAGTAGGAACAGAAGACCTTGGACCACGCTGTCGTGAGGAAGGCGCAGCTGGCGCGTAAAGGGAAATCAGCAGGTTAGGCCCAACAGGGAGGGCACTGGACAAACCTTTCTTTACCTTTTGCATTCGGCTCTTCATGTTTTTTCCATTCCTACCCTTTTGAAGTTCACTCCTCAGCAGCATTTTCCCAGATATTTTCACTTCCTTTCCCTGCCACGGTTTTCCCACATCGGCCAATTGATTTGGGTTTTTCATCCAAGCAGGGGCTTCAAGCACTCTTCCCAGTTTCTTACCTCTGGAGGGTTTTTGTCTGAAGTCTAGGAAGGGCACGTGTGCAAGGGGGAGTGTTGGAATATGCCCCCGCGTGTGGCAATCGATACAGTAAAAAAAAAAAAGGAGGTTGATCACAGACTTGACTTGTCACACCCTCCGGCTCCTGCTCCCTGCAACCCAATCTCCCTCCACCGCACTCCATCACACTCGGATAGTGCCAAAGTCGTGCAAACAACAAACTGGAATCAACAGAAGGTCCTTGGAGGCAGAATGAGGAGATCCACTGAGGATGGAGGTGGAGCAGCTCAGGTTCCAAATCAATACAATTTCGCTATTTGTAACAAAAAGGGCCTTAACGGTTGCAGTGTGCCTCACCAGGAGAACGATCTTCCCACAATATGTCTGAGCAGAATTGCCATTCCTCCTTGAAAGAGAAAGTGGTCTGACCGGCCAGTAGAAGGGAATCGGGTGCTCTGGGTGAGAGTCAAACTCACGACCTTCGGATGACTGTGTGGAGTAGCACCTGTGTGACCAGGTGCGTCATGTATGAGACCGACGCTTTAACCAACTAAGCCACCAGAGCCTTTGCGCAGAATAGTGCACTCCATCTCTTATTGTGTGTCTGCCATTTTCTCACTGTTTTAATGGAACTTGGCTGGAGGATTCTCCTCATGCCACGCAATGAAGGTGCAAGTTGTATTAGCCTTCGCCATTCCCAGATCGTCAAACGGTCAAGATTCCGCCCTTTCACGGTGGTGATTGGGGTTCAATGCCCCGTCTGGGAGCCATCAGCTTGAGTTCACTTGCTGGACAGAGCTTCCACTTGGAGGCCCAGACTCCTGGACTCGCTTGGCTTTCACTTGACTGCCACTGGCTGCTTTTCTGGTAAGTTTCTCAGAAATTGAATACTCCATCACACAAGCCAGTTGACATAAATGAACAAGAAGGAAAATGATTGTTGACGCAAATTTTCAGACCCTGTCAATGACACAATCAACCCGCCTCTGCATTATGTCGCCAGGCGCGCCCCATGGATCCTTACTAAGGTGCTGCTCTAGAAGCAGGAAATGTAAAGCCACCTCTGAATCAATCTCATCTGGATCCGTTGCATGTACTCTCTGGCATGGGTGTGAGAATCTCCTACTCTTCCTGTGGCGCTTCAGGACAATCCCTGTGGAGAACAGGTCGAGACAAAATGTGGAACTTGATGTCTGGGTGTGGGGAAGCAGCACTGCGTGTGGCAGCAATCTAGCAGGATGCAATGGTGTTGTGGCAAATGCAATGACAAAGCAGCAGTGATGCGGCAACAGAAATCCTCCTTGAGCTGACAGGGACGCTCTCAATGAGCTCAAATTATTGGACACCCCTTTCTCCTCTGCCACTTAAAATTCCCAAACTGACAAAAAGCACAAACACACTCAGGCAAGCTGGTGCTTTCCAAATTCGCACCATTTCTTTCATGAAAACAAACCAGGAGAATCACCTTTTTGAATGATTCAAATTTTGTGTTGGGCCATTGGCAAGCCAAAGCCAGGGACTGAAGTTGTCTGTGGTTCAGTGCAATATCAGGCTGCTAGGTTTGGAGCTGCGTGCAAGTGGCACTTGTAAGTACCAACTGAAAGTGGCCCATAGGACAGGTGGGACAGACAATGTGGCGGAGCGGTTAAGGCGACTGTCAGGAACAGGGCAGGACAGGACAAGGCAGACAAGGAACTGAGAGGAGTGATGATTGTATTGGAAACAATAATTCACTTGAGGGATGGGACAGGTCCCCCATCCCCCTTTTATACCTTTTGAGAGTCTTCCTTGTCAAGTCCCAAAGAAAGTTCCAGAAAAAGCAATTAGTAATACAATGATACAAGAGTCTCACAATCTGTCCATTGAAGGTAGAGTGACACGAGCGTGTGATTCGTAGTCAAGCGTGGTAACCATTTGCCACACGCCCACAACAAATTAATTAGCGCTTTTGGCTCGTATAATTCCATTGCTATCTTATGACTTCCAAACACATGACTCTTTTGGTCAAATCAACCTCTCAGCGCTAAAACGCAATCACAGTTACCCCAATCCCATTCCCAAGATCTTCAGCAGTATGAAAAATACAGAGCCCCTGCCGCATCAGGTCCAGAGAAGCATAATCCAAGATCCTTATCAAAGGGGGAATGTCTGTACCCTCTTTAAAACACAGGCAATACAGATGAGGCAGATATGAGCCTGCTTTTTTTTTTTTTTAAATTTTTTTGAGCAGATATGGGAGGATTCCCAGACAAAATAGATATCCAGTACGTATCTTTTATTGCCGACACGTGGCATACAAGCTCACTTTGGCCAGGCCTCCCACATTTGCAAGGGCAGCTGCATTCTGTTGCTTTGGGCTAACTGCACCCAACTTAACTTCATGCAAAAAGAGCAGATCTGTTTTCAGCTTTTTGGGATGGCAGTCACGCCAAAAATGAAGAAAAAGTAAAAAGAAAAAAAGTCCTGCAAAACCCAAGAACCTCTAGAGTTTAGGAAGTGGTTTTTCAGAGGAAGCCTTGGAGATGGCAGGGGTTAGAGTTCCACATACAGACCTTGCCTGGCTTCCCAGTTTCAAAGTTTGCCTCAACTGTTCAAATAACCTTGGCCCAATCTTTGACAGTCCAGTCCTTATGCTTGCAACCATTTGAAGACAAGAAAGACCTCTTCTCTGAGACGCAGCTGTGAATTACAAGCTGGTGCAAGTGCTTCCAAATGGTTCCTGTTGTAACAAGGGAATTGACGTGAGTTCACAATGTCTCCAACAAATTGTAGCTTCAAATTGTCACTATTGTTACAGGACATCACAGAGCCTTGTGTTGCTCAAGCAAAATATTGTAGATTATAGGCTGTAGACTGAGGTCTTTTTTGGGCATCCACTGCATGGAAGATCCACCAGGCTCCCTGATTTGTCAAAACAGTGTATGATAATTTGGGCCCTTGATTACTGGATGGTAGCAAAGTGGCTGATCTTGCCAAGGCTCTATTCCTTTGCATGTAAGCATTGTGTTTTGTGTGATTCTGCTTCTCAGTGCAGAATTGGAGGTGATCTGAGAGATGGAGGCACCACGTTATGGGACAATGGCACAGTGATGGTGGTGGGAGGAGGCTGTTTTGACAAGATGTATGAGACTTGGTTCAGCCAACTGGGAGATTACAGAAAAGTGTTTTCCCACTGTGGAGAGAGAGCATGTGTGCAAAGGAGACAGACTCTCCTTTCTTTTTGGCACATCTTTCTGCCTAGCCTTTGTCAGATGCACTGATAAACTCAGCTTTTCGTAAAGTCTTCTGTCATCACCAGTGGTTTAATTATATCACCAGTCTGCGCATTGCAAGGAGGACAAAGAAAGTTTTCTTCCTGTTTTCTGGTTGCAACACACTGGCCAAAATCACCATCACAAGTCAGAGTTGATATCATCCCTCTGTCAGCCTCCAGACACAAACTGGCTACATAATTGGTGTCTTCCACCACCACTGTTACATGGTGGAATAGAAACCACCGTTTCCTCGGCCACAACGACAGGATGGCTGTAGGGCTGCAAAGTCCACTATAATGAGCCATAGACCCCTCACTTTTGGAATGACTAAGAACTGAAACACTTCTGTGGGAGAAGTGCAAAGTCCAGATGCCCAGCTACCATGATGTAATGCCTCATAGAGTGGTATGAGAAGACAGGGCTTTTTTCTCTCTTTCTGTTGATGATTTTTACTTATTTTTTCAGTTAGTATTTTCCTTTGTTTTTGGCTGTTTTTCCTGTTTTATCTTTATTTAATTGTTTGTTTGTGGTTGTCTCTCTGTGTGTCTTTCTTTCTTTCTGTGGCTGTGGTGACTGCCTTCATATCTGCACCAATTGTTTCTTGCCAGTTCCTCCAACCCCCTCCTCCCTGGCTCTAGTGGCTGTCTGCCAAGAAACGGCCCTTTGATTCTCTAAGCTGCCTCTCTTTGTTTGCTGGCGCAAAAAGCCCCATTTTGGTGAATCACTCTTCTATTCTCCTCTTTTTTGTTTTACTAATTGTTTTGTTGTTTTGTATGTGTTTTCCCTCCTTTTTCCCCTCCTCCCTATGCTCTCCTATTTAAACTGCTGCACCTCCCCCCCCCCCCCCCCCCCCCCCCCCCCCTATTTTGTTGAATGTTAGAACCTGTGCCTGAAGTGCCTTGCCTGCCTTTTTCTTCCTGATTGTGTGTATGAGCTGGGGGTTGCAGTCCCCTGTGTGGCAGGAGGGTTGATTCCTCTTGGCCATCATGGCAGTGTGTTGGGTTCAATCCCCAAGTGTCCCTCACCATTCTGCATGCTGGGTTTAACCCTAACCCATTTGGGTTGGACTCGTCCTCTCAGTCAATGCTTGTGAGGTCATGGTGCCACACTTCTGTGTGGGAGTGGGTTTTTAACCTTCCTTGCTTCTAAGATAGGGGATTCCTCTGTCTTGGTGAGGCAGACGTCTGTGTCCCAGTAGGATGGACTAAGAAGAGTCCCACTGTCCCGCCACCCTGTGTGCCCCCTCCTTCGATTGAGTTGGAACCTCTCTTGGGAGTGAGACAAGATGTGTCTGGTTCTGTTAAGTGGAAAACAGTTCTGGTTTGGTCCAACAGGCGTCTCTGCACACTAACTGTTCCTTGTGTTTGCCCTTTGTGTCCAACCCCCTCCAACTTAGGTCTTGTCTTTGGCAGTGAGAGGGAGCTGGTGCTCCAAGGTGGTGGCTCCAACAGGTTGGGACCTGGCCACTTGGCTGCTCTTTTTGTTTTTGTAAAGAGTTTTTTTTCTGTTTGATGATGGGCTTTAGTAGACTCCAAATACATTCTCCTGTCTGGTGACCCCTAGACTCTTTCTTTTGCCCTTTTGGATTGGTATTTAGGTCATTGCTCAATTTTCACCTTCAGCCCAGGGTGAGGAGGTTCTGAGAGCACAAGTCTCACAGGTGTGCATGTGTGACTATGCTTGTGAGCGTGGATGTGACTGTGCTTGTATCCATGTGTGAGTGGGTGTCAAGAAAAGCAGACTTGTTTGCACTCTCCACCTGCAGCAACGGGTTGGTCATCAGTGCCACTGAACAAACAAGTGTGATAATAACGCACAGAAACCGTAACAGATTTCTAGTCTGTCGCTGTTATGAATCACCCTCTGGAAACCTCTGGAACCTTCTAGAACATTCCTTCATGGAACCTTCTGGAAACTTCTGGAACCTTCTTTGCTTACCTGGCTTGTCTTGTTGTCATTGGTATCATTGGTATCATTGTATTACTAATTGCTCTTTCTGGAACTTTCTTTGAGACTTGACAAGGAAGACTCTCAAAAGGTATAAAAGGGGGATGGGGGACCTGTCCCATCCCTCAAGTGAATTATTGTTTCCAATACAATCATCACTCCTCTCAGTTCCTTGTCTGCCTTGCCCTGTCCTGCCATGTTCCTGACATCATAATTCACTTCACCCTCTCCTACTACTCTCTGCCATCATGTCTGACCCAAACATCACCTTCCCTGATGCAACTGCCTTCCAAGCCTTGATGGACCAATTACAAGCCCTTTCAAGACAGACACACCAACTTCAAGAACAAGTCCTTCACCAGCAGCACCAGCTTCAACAACTTCACCAAAAGGAACATCAAGCTCTCCCCTGCCCCAAGCCAACCAAGCAAGAGTGGGCTGGCCAAAGACCTCAGGAACTTTATGGCCACTGTGGAGAATGTCATCCTTCTCCAACCTTTAAGATTTCCCAGTGAGCAAGTCAAGGTTCTTTTCACAAGCACCCTCCTGTCTGGTCAAGCTCAATCATGGTACCGATCTCTCCCAAGCACACCCCTCACCCTGCAAGAGCTCTGGGGGGCTGGAAGCTACCTTTGGGGACCCCTACGCATCTTGGGCAGCAAGATCCAAGCTCAAGCATATCAAGCAAGGAAAGCAATCTTGTGTGGCCTACACCAACCAATTCAAGCAACTAGCCAGAGACTCTGGATACAATGATGCAGCTCTGATGGAGCTGTACCATGATGGTCTCCTTGAGTCTATCCAAGACATGCTCCCCCAGTCTCTGCACATCCCTGAGACCTTGGAAGAGTACATTCTCCTTGCCATCAAGATTGACAACAAACTCTACTCCAAGAGGCTGAAGCAAAGACAAGTAGGAACTACATCAAGACCTACCCCAGTCCCTCAAGCTCTTACAGTTCCTGAACCCATGCTCGTGGATGCAGTTGAGACACTTCCTAAGGGTCCTCTGAGCCAAGAGGAGAAAACAAGGAGGGCCCAGCAGGGACTGTGTTTCTACTGTGGCTCCAAGGAACACGCTGTCAAGGACTGCCCAAGGAAGAAGCACCCAAACTCCCAGGTCCAGGCTCACTGAGGGGCAATTCCCTGGACCCTCCTCCAAACAGCCCCTGTTTCATCACCACCACCAGCACCACAAACACCTCAGATTCCGAGCCCCACCAACTCACCATGGATGTCAAGATTCAACTCTCACCCAAGTCAACCATCACAACCAAGGCCCTTATCAACTCTGGATCATCCTGCAACATCATTGATGCCGCCCTTGTCAAGTCTGGTGCCATTCCCACCATCAAGAAATCCACACCCCTCAAGGTCCACTTTGCCAATCATGCTCTGTTCAAGGAAATCAGCCATGAAACCAAGCAAAACGTCCACATCCAAGACTTTCCACCATCCATGGTCAACCTGGAAGTATTGGATCTTGGCTCACCCACATTCTCTGTCATCCTGGGATTACCATGGCTGCAAGCCCAGAACCCTGCCATTGATTGGGTCACTGGTCAAGTCCAACCTCCACCAATTGGAACAGTCAACTAAAACTCAAGTCAAGCCTCCAAGTCTCATGCTCGCAAGTCCTTGATTCAAGGTTCACAGCCAGGTATTAAAGGTCAACCACCAAAGACAACTCCAGTGTCACCCTGCAGTTCACAAATCCCAGCCAATACTCAAGTTCCACCGTTCACAGTTCACAGTCAAGATTCAAGTAGAGCTCATAGAGCTCACAGTCATGGCCAAGTCTGTAGTTCACAGAACCCACAGTCAAAGATTCAAGAATCACAGTTCCCAGTCAAGAGTTCAATCCCCACTGCTGATGAGCACAGAAGGACAGACCTTGCACCTGAAGGGGGAGATGGTTTCACCCCACCATCCAAGGCACACATCCAAGGCACACCTTTCACTGCTTCCTGACAGTGTGTGGGCCCATGCTATTTCCAAGGACCCCAAGCCTCACAAGATTCAAATCAGCCAAGAAGAGGAAAAACTTGAGATACTCAAGACAAGGCATGATGCAGCAACAGCTGGACACCCAGGAGAGCACAAGACATATGAGCTTGTTTCCAGAGACTTCTACTGGCCAGGCATGAGGAAGTACATCAAGAACTATGTCAGCAGCTGTGAAACCTGTCAAAGAAACAAATCCAGCAGACACAAGCCCTATGGACTTCTGGAGCCCCTCCCAATTGCCATCAGCCCTTGGTCATCAATATCCATGGACTTCATTGTGAAACTGCCCCCATCCCATGGATTTGACTCTATCCTTGTTGTCATCTGCAGAAGGACAAAGTTGGCCCATTTTATCCCCTGCACTGAGAATATAGATGCACAAGGAACAGCAGACCTGTTTTTTGCAGCACATATTCAGGCTCCATGGGCTGCCTCAGTCAATCATCAGTGACAGAGGACCACAGTTCAGATCTCAATTTTGGAAAGCACTCACAGCAGCCCTTGGAATCAAGTCTCAACTGTCAACCTCCTTTTTTCCTCTTTCTGGCCAGTTGTGTGCAGCCTCCAAACTTTTCACCAACTTTTCAAGGTATCTTAAAGCAGATGAATGCAGCCCCCATTTTACCACCCTGTTGGGCGGTCTGACTCTGGTTTGTAGCAATGTTTTTCTTTCATTGCAACAACGACTTTTCAATGGAAACAGCAATATTCAAAATTCCTACCAATTTCAGCATTGTGCATTTTGCACCAAACCAACTGACAACCATCCATATGCCAGCCAAAATTTTGTCACAAATAGAAGTGCACAGAATTTTTGTAAGTGTGACTAAGGTTTCACATCCATACATACCGTTGATAAATAACTTTTTAATATAGTAATTAAAGTTAAAGCTCCTTGGAGCAAATAAATTCATCTAACCTTGTCCAAAAATATAATTTTAAAAAAAACTTTCAAAAAGAGAACCAGCTGCTTGTTAAAGGGTTAATATCGTGTTTTTTACTAATAGAAAATGTCCCCTCCAATTAAGAATGTGCCTTGTCACACTTAAGGTTTCAAATTAATAGGGGCCGGTGAGCAACCACGCCGCCTCAGCCACCCTCTTCAATCAGAGTGCGGCTTTTTTGTGGTGTGGTTGAACTTGGGTGAAAAGGACAATTCCTCCAATATTTTGGCCAGAAATGAGCATAACAGAGAGTGCTGAGGGGGGGGTGCAGAGAAGCACGAAGAATCGCCCGATGTGGGGGTCGAACCCACAGCCTTGTGATTGCAAAGACCCTATGTCGGGGTAGCTAAGAGTCACACGCTCTACCGATTGAGCTAACCAGGCTCTGTTTATCAGATGGCACAAGTATATTCACCCCCACCACCTGCAGCAGACCAGATTTCCGATCCCTTTTTTGCCAAAGCTGACTAAAAGGAAAGCAGTTTTGAGTTTTTGTGAACATCAGCAAAACTTTTGAAGTGCCTATTTCATAATATGGTGGCATACACTGCTGAGCATTTGAGGATGTCTCTCCTACAAACTGGGCAAACTTGCACAGAAAATCATTGTAAGGAGAGAAAACGTGCCAACTCTGCAATGCAACAGGGACCATGCACCTTGCTGGCTTGACAAGAGAAACAACAAGGGTCATTGCCAGTCTTGACGGCATCAGTTTTGGTCAGTGGAAATGATTCACTCTTCCTAATCTGATTTTACGCACTTTGCACACTGCAGACCAGTAGTACTGGTAAACAATCTGAAACAGATCACCGCATACATAGCCTTGATATTATGAAATGGACTGTGGCATTTTCCAGCAGCTCCAGAAGTTGGAGAAGCCATTCACAGCAAAACTTGCAAACTTATTGCTTATTGGTTCAAAAAACTTCTGATCACACAAAGCTTGTGAGTTATTCACCAAAATGTTTCACAAGCGCCTATCTTCTTCAGCAGTGTCTCTAAAGAGGCTTCAAATGGGAAAGTATTTGAGTTAAGAAATTGCATGTTTGCAAGTTTTGCTGCTGAAAATCACACTGCATATTCAGGTTCACACTTGGTATTTGGAAAATGATGCGCTATCAATCAGCTCCTGTTGAGGCATTTTGCCTTCTCCAAGAAGTCGTGCAACTGCTCAAAGAGAGCAACTCAAGAGGATCTGTCTATTCCCAGTGTTTTCCTATTTTACTGCTATTATCTGGGGACTGAGCTGCGGCAACTTCATGAAATTTTTTTGCAGCATATCACTCCACCAAATTCCTAATTGTGCTCAAAGTTTGGCATCAAAAGATTGGGAAATGGGAAAGTTTTGTATATTTGGCTTCTGTGAAGGACACTGGAACTTTTTGCACTTTTTTTCCCCCAACTGTACAATGGAACTAGATCAGGAAGCTTGACAATTAGTCTGAATATTAGTCTGCATAGTAGAAAATTTCTGAGTAAACTGAATAAGAAGTGCAGAGATTGGATATCTGTATCTGCTTCATGTCTTCAAGAAAACCAGGAAAATGAGAAGCAGATGTTATGTGTGTAAACAGTCTACTCTGAGTGAGTGAGTGGAAGGAGTGAATGCAGTGGAGATGTGTGTTGTGGGTGATCCTTCTCCCAACTTGGAGAGAAAAGAGAAAAACTCTGTTATGAAATATTGATACATGATGATGATATACACGCTGTAATAGTTGCTAGGCAAGCGTGACCGGTACAAAAAACCTCTCCTATATTATCTGCTTGAGCATAGGAGGAGGAAATCTGTTGACACCAGATTTCTGTTCCACTTAATACTCGGAGTATTTGTCAACAGCGCAAGCCAGTGCCCAGGTCTGCATTGGCAGTGGCTCACTCTCCCATGGGCATCGTGAGAACTATAACTGACAGTCACAATAGGTTCAAGTCCATCTTGTGCCTCTTGCTGCTAAACATTCAGTTCCGCCTAACAATGTGAGACTACACTGAGGTCTCAGTGATAAAGTCTAGGGATTTTATTTGCAAAAACAAGCGCAGCGTCATAAAGCTGCAAGGATTGGGACTCCTATCATCATTCCCAGTTCCTTGATTCCAAGGTGTTATCAAAGTGTATTTGCAGCTAACCTGTCTTTATTATTGGGCTTGCTTTTACTAATTTTGTCTTAACAGTTCTGTTGCGCAGGGTTTTCTCAACATATTTTCTTTTTTGGTGACTAACAGAGACTTCCTGACTGCCAAGGGATGGGGTGCCTGAAAGTCTGTACCTGTCAGGAACAGGGCAGGACAGGACAAGGCAGACAAGAAACTGAGAGGAGTGATGATTGTATTGGAAACAATAATTCACTTGAGGGATGGGACAGGTCCCCCTTCCCCCTTTTATACCTTTTGAGAGTGTTCCTTGTCAAGACTCCAAGAAAGTTCCAGAAAGAGCAATTAGTAATACAATGATACCAATGATACCAATGACAACAAGACAAGTCAGGAAAGCAAAGAAGGTTCCAGAAGGTTCCACAAGGTTCCATGAAGGAATGTTCTAGAAGGTTCCAGAAGGTTCCAGAAGGTTCCATGAAGGAATGTTCTAGAAGGTTCCAGAGGTTTCCAGAGGGTGATTCATAACATCATCTCCCCCTTTTAGGCCTCTTCTGCAACTTGGTGGGGTACCTGGTCTTGAACTCGAGGAGAAGGTCTTGGCAGTGAGTGAGGTTTGACTCAGGCTCCCAGGTGTTGTCAGCATCTGAGTAACCTTTCCACTTAACAAGGAACTTGAGTGTTCTTCCAAACCACTTGGCATCCAAGATTTGTTCAACCTCAAATTCCTCTTCACCTTCTACCTCAACTGGAGGAGGAGGAGGAACAACTCTGCCTGGAATGGAATTGGCCACAAACTTCTCTAAAAGGCTGACATGGAAAACTGGGTGGATCTTCATGGATGCAGGGAGATCCAGCTTGAAGGTGACTGGATTGATTTGCTCCAAGATCTTGAAAGGACCCAACTTGAGGTTGTCTAGCTTGGGACTTGGTCTTTTGGTCTGCAAGTTCTTCCTCAGAAGCCAAACTTGCTGACCCACAGCAAGGTCATGGTCCATTCTGTGAGTGTTGGCAAATCTTGAGGCATCTTCTTGGGCTTGCTTCAGGGTGGAGTCCAGGAAGGAGTTGATGATCTTGAGCTTATGTAAGTGTGAAGCCGCAGCAGGAGCTTGGACATTGGATAGGGTCTCTTGTCCCAGAAGATCTCCTCTTGGATTGAAGCCATAGGTTGCAAAGAAAGGAGATAGCTGGGTGCTTGAGTGGAGAGAATTGTTGAGAGCAAATTCTGCCAGTGGAAGGAGGGTGGGCCAATCATCCTGTTGATAGCTGACATAGCACCTCAAATACTGCTCCAGAGTCTGGTTTGTTCTTTCTGTTTGTCCATCAGTCTGAGGGTGATAAGCAGTTGACAGTTGAGACTTGATTCCAAGGGCTGCTGTGAGTGCTTTCCAAAATTGAGATCTGAACTGTGGTCCTCTGTCACTGACGATTGACTGAGGCAGCCCATGGAGCCTGAATATGTGCTGCAAAAACAGGTCTGCTGTTCCTTGTGCATCTATATTCTCAGTGCAGGGGATGAAATGGGCCAACTTTGTCCTTCTGCAGATGACAACAAGGATAGAGTCAAATCCATGGGATGGGGGCAGTTTCACAATGAAGTCCATGGATATTGATGACCAAGGGCTGATGGCAATTGGGAGGGGCTCCAGAAGTCCATAGGGCTTGTGTCTGCTGGATTTGTTTCTTTGACAGGTTTCACAGCTGCTGACATAGTTCTTGATGTACTTCCTCATGCCTGGCCAGTAGAAGTCTCTGGAAACAAGCTCATATGTCTTGTGCTCTCCTGGGTGTCCAGCTGTTGCTGCATCATGCCTTGTCTTGAGTATCTCAAGTTTTTCCTCTTCTTGGCTGATTTGAATCTTGTGAGGCTTGGGGTCCTTGGAAATAGCATGGGCCCACACACTGTCAGGAAGCAATGAAAGGTGTGTCTTGGATGGTGGGGTGAAACCATCTCCCCCTTCAGGTGCAAGGTCTGTTCTTCTTGACAGGGCATCAGCCACAGTGTTAAGGTGGCCAGGAGAATAGCACAGCTTAAAGTCATACTCAGAGAGCAGTTCAGCCCACCTGGCATGCCTCTGCTTGAGCAACCTCCTTGCCCTGAAGAAGGTGAGGTTCTTGTGATCAGAATAGACAGAGATGCCTTTAGAACCAGCCAAGTAGTGTCTCCAGAATTTGAATGCTTCCACAATTGCAAGCAACTCCTTGTCATGGACTGTGTAGTTACACTCAGCACTGTTCAGCTTCCTGGAGTAATATGCCACTGGGTGCAGAGGAGCAGAGGGGTCCTGAGAGCTTGGCTGGGACAGAACAGCGCCAAGGGCATAGTCTGAGGCATCAGTTTCCAAGGTGAAGGGAAGCAAGGGATCCACATGCTTAAGGAGTGGTGCACTTGTGGTTGCTGTCTTAAGAGCTAGCCAGGCTTGCTCTGCTGCTGGGGTCCATTCAAACTTGGTGGTCTTCTTGGTGAGATCAGTGAGAGGCTTGGCTATGGCAGAATAGTTGGCAATGAAGGTTCTGTAGAAGTTGCAAAATCCAAGGAAGCTTTGAACATCCTTGATGGAATTTGGAGCCTTCCATTCAAGAATAGTTTGGATCTTGTCTGGTGCCATGGAGATCCCTTTGTCAGACACAATGAACCCCAAAAACTCAATGGAGGTCTTGTGGAATTCACACTTCTCCAGCTTTGCATAGAGGTGATGCTGTCTGAGTCTCTCCAAGACAGTCTTGACATGTCCCATATGGCTTGCAGTGTCAGATGAAAATACCAGGATATCATCCAGGTAGACAATGACAAAAAGGTCCAGAATATCCCTGAAGATGTCATTCATCATGCCTTGGAAAATAGCTGGAGCATTGGTAAGTCCAAAGGGCATAACCAAGTACTCAAAGTGACTGTATTTGCATCTGAAGGCAGTCTTCCATTGATCCTGGGGCTTAATTCTGACCAAATTGTAGGCACCTCTGAGGTCAATCTTGGAAAATATCCTTGCATGGCTCAGTTTGTCCAGTAATTCAGAGATGAGAGGCAGTGGATAGCGGTTCTTGACTGTCATCTCATTGAGATCTCTGTAGTCCACACAGGGTCTCAGTCCCCCATCCTTCTTCTTGACAAAAAAGATGGGAGCTCCAGCTGGTGACTTGGAAGGTTGGATGAATCCCTTGTTCAGCATTTCTTCAATGTATTCTTGGAGGGCCTTGGCTTCTGGTGGAGAGAGGTGGTACAGTGGCTTGAAAGGTGGGCTGCAAGTTTCATCCTTGAGTGGAATTTCACAGTCATAAGGCCTCTGAGCTGGTAGCAGGTCTGCCTTGGTCTTGGAAAACACATCAGCATAAGGGAGATATTCTTTTGGTAGCTTGGATGCCAGCAAAAGGTCTGATGGGTCCAGGTTGTCGTGCTCTTCAGCAGTGGGGCTTGAATTCTTGACTGGGAACTGTGATTCTTGAATCTTTGACTGAGAGTTCTGTTCTTGGCAAAGACTGTGAGCTGTGGAACTTGAATCTTGAATGTGGACTGTGAACTGTGGTACTTGAATCTTTGACTGTGGGTTCTGTGAACAAGAGTCATGGCCATGACTGTGAGCTCTATGAGCTCTACTTGAATCTTGACTGTGAACTGTGAACTGTGGAACTTGAGTCTTGGCTGGCTGTGAATCTTGAATCAAGGGCTTGAGAGCATGAGACTTGGGGGCTTGACTTGAGTTTTGGGTGACTGTTCCGATTGGTGGAGGTTGGACTTGACCAGTGACCCAATCAATGGCAGGGTTCTGGGCTTGCAGCCATGGTAATCCCAGGATGACAGAGAATGTGGGTGAGCCAAGATCCAATACTTCCAGATTGACCATGGATGGTGGAAAGTCTTGGATGTGGAGGTTTAGCTTGGTTTCATGGCTGATTTCCTTGAACAGAGCATGATTGGCAAAGTGGACCTTGAGGGGTGTGGATTTCTTGATCGTAGGAATGGCACAAGACTTGGCAAGGGTGGCATCAATGATGTTGCAGGATGATCCAGAGTCTATAAGGGCCTTGGTTGTGATGGTTGACTTGGGTGAGAGTTGAATCTTGACATCCATGGTGAGTTGGTGGGGCTTGGAATCTGAGGTGTTTGTGGTGCTGGTGGTGGTGATGAAACAGGGGCAGCTTGGAGGAGGGTCCAGGGAATTGCCCCTCAGTGAGCCTGGACCTGGGAGTTTGGGTGCTTCTTCCTTGGGCAGTCCTTGACAGCATGCTCCTTGGAGCCACAGTAAAAACACAGTCCCTGCTGGGCCCTCCTTGTTTTCTCCTCTTGGCTCAGAGGACCCTTAGGAAGTGTCTCAACTGCATCCACTTGCATGGGTTCAGGAACTGTAAGAGCTTGAGGAACTGGGGTAGGTCTTGATGTAGTTCCTACTTGTCTTTGCTTCAGCCTCTTGGAGTAGAGTCTGTTGTCAATCTTGATGGCAAGGAGAATGTACTCTTCCAAGGTCTCAGGGATGTGCAGAGACTGGGAGAGCATGTCTTGGATAGACTCATGGAGACCATCATGGTACAGCTCCATCAGAGCTGCATCATTGTATCCAGAGTCTCTGGCTAGTTGCTTGAATTGGTTGGTGTAGGCCACACAAGATTGCTTTCCTTGCTTGATATGCTTGAGCTTGGATCTTGCTGTCCAAGATGCGTAGGGGTCACCAAAGGTAGCTTCCAGCCCCTCCCAGAGCTCTTGCAGGGTGGTGGGTGTGCTTGGGAGAGATCTGTACCATGATTGAGCTTGACCAGACAGGAGGGTGCTTGTGAAAAGAACCTTGACTTGCTCACTGGGAAATCTTGAAGGTTGGAGAAGGATGACATTCTCCACAGTGGCCATGAAGTTCCTAAGGTCTTTGGCCAGCCCAGTGAACTTGTCAGGGCTGGGAACCTTGGGCTCTCTTGCTTGGTTGGCTTGAGGCAGGGGAAGAGCTTGATGTTCTTGTTGGTGAAGTTGTTGTTGAAGCTGGTGCTGCTGGTGAAGGACTTGTTCTTGAAGTTGGTGTGTCTGTCTTGAGAGGGCTTGTAATTGGTCCATCAAGGCTTGGAAGGCAGTTGCATCAGGGAAGGTGTTGTTTGGGTCAGACATGATGGCAGAGAGTAGTGGGAGAGGGTGAAGTGAATTATGATGTCAGGAACAGGGCAGGACAGGACAAGGCAGACAAGAAACTGAGAGGAGTGATGATTGTATTGGAAACAATAATTCACTTGAGGGATGGGACAGGTCCCCCTTCCCCCTTTTATACCTTTTGAGAGTGTTCCTTGTCAAGACTCCAAGAAAGTTCCAGAAAGAGCAATTAGTAATACAATGATACCAATGATACCAATGACAACAAGACAAGTCAGGAAAGCAAAGAAGGTTCCAGAAGGTTCCATGAAGGAATGTTCTAGAAGGTTCCAGAGGTTTCCAGAGGGTGATTCATAACAGTACCCAAGCCCACCTAATTTACACTTTATTGGGCTGTTGTCCAGGGGGTGTTTCAACCCTACTACTTGCCTAGTCCACAAAGTATCCCTACTGATCTGTCTAACAGGGGTCTCAAGCACAAAGAATGAACATTCAGAGGGACAGTCCTCTGAAGGATCGGTGCCGGAGCACCGATTACTCACATGGCTGCGGGCCGATGAGGGGAAACGCAAGGGCACTCCCGAGGGCGCAACACAACCGCAGAATAAAGAGAGAGAAGAGGGAAATGGTGGTTTTTATCTCAGGAACCTAATCTCAAATGCAACAGGAGTGGTTGATACTGATGGGACAGATAGGGCACAACCTAGCGCCCCTTGTCACAGACGGTACTGCAGGAGCCCTTGCTGTTGCCAGCAACAAGGGGGAGAGAGAGAAGGAGTCAACTATGTAGGGGGCAGAAGGTCGCCAGCAGGGAACTTGCAGGCAGAAACACCTGCGATTGTACACACACCCTGCTGGTGTTGGTACGATCACTCAACCAACAGGCTCTATCGCATTGGACTCATACTCACACATCTCACTCGCACAGCAATAGGACCGAGGCAGGCACTTGTAGATCGAACACCCTTGTGGGGTCGACGACGCCACCACCGTTGCCTCTGCGGCAGGCGAGGGCCTGTGATCCTCACTGCAACACAGTTCGTGGTGGGGCCAGCTGCATTCCCGACCTGCAGCCCCACAAATGGACCATGTACTCACCTGGGTGTGTACCACCTCTCACTACCCTCACCTCCGTGAGCCAGATGCATTTGAAGGAACTCTGTATTAATGCCAAAGGACAGAAATCAGATTGAAGAAAAAAGGAAAAAGCGAAATGGCCCAAAAACAGAGAGAGAGAAAATTGACAAGTCAACCCCCCCGGACTTGGAGCATCCACCACAAATGCTCTAAGTCCCCCCAACCCTATACGTGTATGTACAAGTGCTGAAAATAAATAATAAATTAGGTGGGCTTGGGGTACGGACTGTCAGGCACCCCATCCCTAGGCAGTTGGGCAGTCTCTGTTAGTCACTGAAAAAGAAAATATGGTGAGAAAACCCTGGCGCAACGGAAACTGTTAAGATGAAAGTAGTAAAAGCAGGCCCAATAATAAAGACGGGTTAGCTGCAAATACACTTTGATAACGCCTTGGAAACTAAAGAACTGGGAGCAATAATAGGGGTCCCGATCCTTGTTGTTTTATGACAGGTACGCTTGTTTTTGCGAATAAAATCCCTAGACCTTATCACTGAGACCTCGCTGTAGTCTCACACCAATAAAGTTAGTTTTAGGCTATTTTTTGCTTTCCCTCACTCCAGGGCCCAGATCCCAGGGTCAAAGGAGTGAGTATAGTCTCACGGTAAGGGGCTATCTGCTACTGCTTTTTTAGATGACAGCCTTAAATAGTCTGAGTATGTAGCAGTGGTTCTGAAAAATTAATTGTTTGGTGGGAAATGCCACGTCAGAGTAATTTTTTTCGCAAAGGCCTCCAGAGGAAACAATTGCTGAAGGGCAAAAACAGTGGGTGGAAAGGAGACTGCCCTCACCATAAGACCTTGTCAGTGATCTGTCCTTCTTAATCATTCCCAATTGTTGTTCTAATTTTTCCAATAATTGAACTGACTCCCTCAACAATTGGAAGAAAGAAGTTCAATTGGAAATTCAATTATAGTAACCACTGGTATGTAGTGGAACAGAAACCCAGTGTAAACAGTTTTCCACCTCCTCTGCCAAGCAGATGATTATGGGTTGGTGGCGCTCTCCCAGTGACTATTATTACAGCTTGGGTGTTGGCTTACCAGGATTCACATTCCAATCATTCTGCCTGGAATTTTTCTGGTTAATGTGCATTAGAGGAAACTTTAAAGCCACCAAAACGTTCTGACAAGCTTTTGTTTGATTCTACAGGCTGTGCCCTGCTAAAACCTGGTTAACCAAAGCTATTGTAGCAAGCAGTTGTCTACAAAGAAGGAGGGGAGGCAGGAAGTGTCTGTCCTGTTCCCAGCTCGAGTCAGGGGAATGTTGCCTGTCAGGACTCAAACCCTCTTGGCCTACCTCACCAAGTCAACTTTACCAGGAGGAAGCAGCTTTGCAGAGGAAATTTGGATTGACTGCAACAGACAGGGTCAGAGACAGTCTACTAGTCTAGGCAGACAACAAAGGACAAAATTCAAATTAAGAAACAACACGTAGACAAATGGAGCAGACACAGAAAGTGTACTATTTGTTCATAGTCCAGACCATTTGAGTACTACTACAGTCACAGTAGCACACTGGTCAGTGGGTGGTGTACATGCTAAGTGCCAGTGTTATGCTTTTAGTACCAGCTCTGTCCAACAACAGATTTAAACCTAAAACATGTAAAATCCAGCTTTGGCAGGTTGGGCAAGGTAGGTAGCCCCTCCAACCTGGTTAGATCAACAATTTGTGCACATTGGGTTCTGGTTTTAGAGTACCCTGTCTGATAGTTGAGAGTCCTCAATTTAGCAATAGACCGAATTAGTCAATGTCTTTACGCTAAATGAAGGGCAGATGGCCGAGTTGGTCTAAGGCGCCAGATTAAGGCTCTGGTCTCTCCGGAGGCGTGGGTTCGAATCCCACTCTGCTCAATTACATAATTTCACCTTAGGATCCTTTCAACCCTGAGCCTTGACGGTCAGCCCTTTCGACCCACATAAAGGTTTTGATAATTTGTGTCCTTACAAGAATCTCACCCAACCAATCGCTCTGACATTGCATTGTACACCGCACAATTAACCTTTTGGAAGCCCTGCGCCCCCTCACTCACCTTGAAAAAAAATTCTGCTGGTGTGAGAAAGCAGTACGCTGTCCTCATGGGGAAGCTCTGTTAACTCAGTTGGTTAGAGTGTAGTGCTAATACGCCCTCTTGTGACTGGAGGTACGTTAAAGTCACAGGTTTGATCCCTGTACAGGGCATGTGGATAAATTAGGTGACTGATTCTCTTGAACACCACACCTTAAACTTAAGCTGCCTTGGTTCCTTAACTCCAAAAGACTGAGCCAGTTTGAATTGTTGATCTGGTTTTAGCACAAAGTACTGAGACCAAGAATTGTTGGTGGTCTGGTCGCTGGTTTAGCGGGCACCAGATGCAATGGCAGTGGACGTTGTCAGATGCGCTAGGAGGTGTAGGTGACAAATAGCAAGAAGTCAAATTGCAGGTCGACAAAACCAAAGCGAGTCATTGTCAGCAAACTGCAAATTGCAGTGGCTGGTGAAAACATTGTCAAATTTTGAGGCCACAAAAGTGTATTCAAGCAGTGGAATTCACAGCAGAAATTTTTCCTGCTGCTTTGTTATGTGCAAACAAATAACTCTTGCTTTTACAGTGTGCAAAAATTATTTCAAGTTTCAAAAGTATTGTGATATATGTCATTATATTTAATTAGTGAAAGTATCACGATATTTTGGGCTATAGTATCAATTTGAAACCCTGGTGGCTGGCAGCGAGCCGGTGGAGAAACTGAGTCCTTGCCCAAACCAAGCGCCAGCATCGTGGAGGCTGCTGTGCCGATGATGTCGTGTGGAGTAAAGCCGTGTGAGGACATGTGGAGGATGCCTGTCCTGTCATCACGTCCTGAACGACATGGCGAAGACTCCCCGGCTGGAATCGATGAAGTCCATGTGAGGGCCGGAGACGCGTTAGAGAAACCCAAATTGCGGCTTCCCTCTGCCAACCCTCCCTCCTGACATTGCGATCGAGATCTGCGAGTTCGTCCCATCGCCGCGCGATCGCTTCGCGCATCGCTCCTTCGTCTTCCCGCGATCCAAGCCGAGGCCCTGCGGCGCCGCCAAAAAGACGGACTGCTCGACTGCTGCTGCGATACGGCCATCCTCGATCGCTTCCTTCGCTACCGTCCCCGCGATCTGCTCCACACCGCGTACACGTACGACGCCATCGACTATGAGCCTTCAGTGGAGGTTCTGCAGTGGTGGATGGACAGCGGGCTGGAGCTGAGGTACACAGAGCGCGCGATCGCCAAAGATTGCGAGCGGGGGACGGATCTACGTGTTGCAATGGTGGAAAGACAGCGGACTTGCTCTCAAGTACGACGAATGGGCTGTACGAAACGCGTCAAAATGTGGTCAGATCGACGTATTGCAGTGGTGGAAGGACAGCGGACTCCAAATGAAGTACGGCAAGGAAGCGATAAATTCAGCCAGCGAGAGAGGCCATTTGCAATGTTGCAGTGGTGGAGAGACAGCGGGCTACCCGTCCTATATGACGCTAGAGCAGTGGACTGGGCGTCTGAGGCCGGATTAACCAACGTGCTGCAGTGGTGGAAGGATAGTGGACTGGAGTTCCTGTGCACTCAGGACGCAATGAAGGGAGCAAGCTATCGCGGACAGACCGAGACGTTGCAATGGTGGAAAGAGAGCGTGAATGGCTCCGTTCAGTCTGCTGCCTGGTCGAAAGTGGGCTGCCGATTGACTGGAGTGAAGTCGATTTCCGGACTGTTACCGATGTCAGTGTGCTTGAGTGGTGGGAAGCGTTGGGTTCAACAGAACCCGCGCAGCGGCACACAAAGCTTTCGTGACGGGATTGTTTCGGCAAGTGGACGAAGGTGCCAAATTGGCGAGGAGGTTTGCCACAAGACTTTGTACGCAATTTAGTTGCATGTACTGCTTATATGTTTTCTTCATTGGGTCAGTGCTCTGCGCAAGGAAGGAAGGCTCTCGCTAGAACTATTTACCAGAATCGAAAGCAAAGAGGGAGTCCCAAATGGTGGTTAGCGCCCCACAAGCCCACAGTGGCGATGGGAAGCTTCACGGGAGACTTTGCTCCTACGAACCCACAATGCGCATGCAACGATGCGCTCGTCAGAAAGCAAGATTGGCTCCCATCGCTTGTTGTGATGGACCCGAACGTGGGTTGCTGCTTGCCGCATTGACATGTTGCCAGAAGTCGCAGCGGCGGTCGTATTCTCTGCGCGCCACGCCACTAGCGACTCTACAGCCGACGACGCTGCGCGCCTTGACACGCCGTCTTCTCTAGAGTCAAGGTTAATCTTCTAATCGTTGTTCTCAACGAGTTATCCAAAACGATTCCTCATGTTACGCCAACGTCAGCGTCTGTGTCAGTCACTGCCTTCAGAATCTGGGAATCAACCAGGCCGCTCTTATCCGACCGCAGGTGCAGAAGGGAGGACCGCAGGAGGGATCTGGACGAAGAGGCGAGCGACGGGCGGAGGTGGGGCACCTCTGGTCGAACCAGAGTTGCCCCACCTCTCTTTGTTTTTTATTATTCCACCGGCCGAGGCGAGGTGTCGGGAAAGGCGGTGTATTCAAGCATGCAGTGCCCGTGCCATAGATCCAAAGCAAAAACCCAGCCACAGGGTGCCTAAGCCGAGAACAAACGAAGAACATGCAACAAGAGAAACAACAAATGGAAAAGACTCTACGTGAAAGAAAACCGGGCCAGCAACAATGAAGGAAGGAAGGTGTGTATAAGCAGAGTAGCCCCACCTCTGTCTGTCGCTCATGGTCTTGTTTTGAAACCACTTGCGGTCCGCCTTTTGCACTTCCAGTCCGACCAGTCTGTCGCCCGCAGCTTCGCCCAGATTCCACCTCCGGTCGCGGCCGCGGTCAAAAAAAAACTGGGCGGGCTCATTTCACCAGGTCGAGACGAAGAAGGATTGGAAACCAAAGCACAGTCCTCCTCAACGAAAGCGGCAGCAAAGCCAGCGGACTCCCCATATCGGAGGGCATCAAGTTGGACACCACAGGAGAGCTGCGCATGTTCAACTCTGACGGCGAAAAGGAATGAGTTAACCACCGGTTGGTCAATTCTTTGATTGTATTCTGTTCCAACGACCAGCTCACGACTTTCAAGGGTCGCGGCGCCAGGTGAACAACGATCCTTTGGTTCTGATCTGCGGTTGTCTCAAAAGATCAGCAACAGGGAAGGAAAACGAAGCACCGGCAGCAAAACGAGCAGCGACAACGAAACTGATCGAGATTGGGATCAGTGACGACAGCAGCAACCCGAGCATATCAGAGCTTTCCACAATCCGATTGTACGACAATCCGGAAGGCCGGAGGATGGCTGTTTTCATCAACATGCTTCAAGACTGTTCATGTCGTGAATGGTTCGCATTTGTCTGTCCAATTCCAATCCAAAGCCAACAACGCCATACAGTGGCGCTCAGTGCCGAAAGTAGAATGTCTTCGAATAATTTGATCCACTTGATCTGATCGTCTTGTTGCCACAGATCATTTTCCGAAATCGTTCGTCGCCAAACGGTTCCAGTGTCTTCGAACTGCTTTTTGCCATCTGCGCAAGGATCACTTTCCCACATTGAATAAGAAGTGCTACCTCCGGCGCAGGGATTCCAAGAACCACGAGGGCATGAAGCGCTCTGAGCTTTGAATCTTCATCGCGTGCTGTTGATCAGTTGACGTGCACCATTCTTTTCTTTCCAGTTTTGAAGCGTCCGTAATTTTGAAGCGTCCGTAACACTTCCCCACGCTGAGCAGTTGACTGAATGGACGTACAGTAATAAGTCTTCCGTTTTCCCCGAACATTCTTGCAACCGCTCTCATCTCCAAACCACCGACTCAACAAAAAAAACATAACCCCCCAACCCCCAGCGGATAAACCCCCCTGCGGCACGCCAAAGTCCAAGAGCACCTGGAGAAGCAACAAATCAAAGGTTTGTGCGGAGAGTACGGGTTCCGCTCCCGCAACAGCGACGCGTTCGGGCGACTCTTTCCGCGCGCGCCCGGCTCGAGGTCCTGAAAGTCGCAGGTTGCCCGCATCCGGATCGAAGCAGCAGCAGGCGGCAAAACCTGCTGCGGCGTCGGCGAAGCCGGTGAGCGGTGGCGCCGCTGGGAGAGCAGGTGCGAAGAAGTGAAGGTGGTGAAATCGTGGTCATGGCGCGTATGATGTGATGAAGGCAGGCGGAGACCGGGGCCAGAAAAGGTTCCGAGGGAACGGGAGGAGGCAATTAAAATTGAAACGCGCTCCCACAGTGTCCTTTGCGTTGAATTGCATTTGTTTGAGGGAGAGTTTCTGTCATAACGTTCGACCAAGCAGGGTGGCGGTTGTCGTTTTCACGATCTTCCTACCATCTGTTGGGGAAGGCGTCATCCGCCAAACACACACACACACACGCACAAAGCAGAGGGAGCTCGCACCCCCTTCCCCCCCCTCCCCGTCCAAGCAAAGAGAACTGGAACAAATTTCTGATTATTTCTCGTCAACGTGTCTTGTGTGTGCGGCATCACGGATTCTCCCCCGCTTCCTGTCCTTTCTCAACTTTTCTCATCTTCTTCTCAAATTCTCTCGCGAAAAAACGAGCGGACGAGCCGAAACCAATACCGTCCCTCTTGCCACAGTTGCTGTTCCCAACTCGATTCATCCCCAACCCCCCAGAGGGAGGGACAGGGGGGAAGGGGTGGTAACTCGATCATGAGTCGGAGAAGTCTTTGTGCAGATTTGTAAGATTTTTGTTCTCATTCTGAATGGTTGTACCCCTGTTGAGTTTTACCCCAGGTCACGGACACGCCCACACAAACACATACACACACACTCACTCACACACACTAACACACACACACACACACACTCACGCGAACAACATTAATAACCAAATATGCTTCACGAGAACGATGCGAGCCAAGGTGAAAAAAGGGGAACAGGTTTGATGAAAGGCAGGGGGATGGCGGACGACCCAAAGTCGACCCTCGCCTTAAGGGCGCGCTAGTGAGGAGAAAAGAAAGAGAAAAAGCAGAAAGACCAGTTCAGTACAGACGAGAAGAACTCCAAAACAACTCGAACCGCTACTCAACCTTTGCGGAACCCCTTCTTCGGGATGCCCTTCTGAATGACGGGAGGCCTGTTCTTGTTCTGGCTGACGGCAATGGTCTCGCCCCACGGGTTGAGGACGGGGAGCCGCTTGTTCTTGTTGAGGTCGGGCAGCTTTGGTTGGTTCTCGGAGGGCAGGGGGGCGGCGGTGACGGTGGCGGGCGGGGCGAGGAGGCCGTGGAGGGAGGTGGCGAGAAGGAAGGGGAGGAGGAGGAGGAGGAGTGAGCGCATGGCGGGCGGGGGCCTTTGTTTGTTTTTTTGTTTGTTTGTTTGGCGGTTTGAATTGGAGGCTGTGTTTGGGTGAGCGGCTGATGATATACTGTATGGGTGCTGGCTGGAGTATTTATACTTGATAATTGATACTTACTTGGTCGACCGCTCGCGCTGTCTTCAACATGGGTTGAACGGGAGTGATGAGTGCTTGGCCGTGGGCCTCTGCTTGCTGTCTTCGACGCGGGACGCACGAAACAGGACATTTGTGTGTTTTCGATTTGCTTGTTTTGGTGAGAGTGGGCGGGAGACAAAGAGACAGAGGATGAGGGAGTTTGACAGACTCGTTGTGAGAGAGAAGCTGTGCGTTTGTTATGTTGTCTCGATTGTATGAGAGACGCAGCCACACAGCAAGCCCGGTGTCTTCTCTTGTGTTGTTTATCATGTTCGGTGGCTGCACGTACAGCATTGAGTACACTGTTATTCTGCCATTTTCAATAGGCACGCTCGGACCTGATCGATGACCTGCTGGCAAAACGCCAATGTCCAACCACGTCCTCAAAATCAGTCCTCACACATACCGGACTTGAGGGTATCAGGGCGGGCGGTGTCGGGACACTGCGATTCTTGGCAGGCAAAAACAAAGAAGACGACGTGATTGAAATGTGGGCTTCCCTGCTTTGCACTTTGATAGGACATGGTGGGATTTGACCCCGACCCACCAGAGTGTTGAAATCTGTTCTGGTATGTCTACTGGCTGACTGAGGGAACCCCATTTGAAGCGATCCGCCGACACGAGACATTTGAACAGAGCTCGCAAACGAACGACGGGTTAGGGGGTGAAGGACGATAAGGAGTTGACCAATCATTGCGCCGACGGCGCTCTTCCCCGTCCGCCCAACCGTACCGTACGCCACGGGATCCGCGCCGGAAGACATGTGCTCCAATCTCGACCATCCACACCTTCACGAGGGCTCCAAAATGGGCAGATGTGTGGGATTGGGCTATTTCGCTGGGGGAACTTCGAACATGGTGCCATCAGCCCGAGCGGAGCCTTGTTTTTGTTTGGGTCAGGCGACCGCCAACCCTCGGCTTGGCGGCCATGCAGCGAGAGTGGATGCGCGGAAAACCGTTTGTTCGTTCCGTTGTCGCACGGACTTGTTTCCCACACCCACCCAAGCTGGCGGAAGGGTGGGTCGGGATTTGACGATCGACCGAGCAAGGAAAGATTGAAAAGGAAAGAAATTCCAAACAGTATCGATAACCGAGCGCTTTTACTTCCGCGGGCGACGAGTGTATTTAAATGTGGATTGCACACAAGTTAAAAGTTTCCTTCTCTCTTTCGTGGATTGATGAGGTCATCGTTTGTTCCGCTCGATGCAAGCATGACCTAAACAGAAGGTCAGAAAATAAGGTCAGATGGCTGTAAGTGTGGACGTGGAAGCCTGGTTGGACAGTTGTCTCTGTCTCTGTCTCTGTCTCTGTCTCTCTCTCTCTCTCTCTCTCTCTCTCTGTCTCCTCGCTCTCTCTGTCCGTCTCTCTGCTCTCACAAAACTCCATGCTGGGCTACCACCCAGGCCAAAAACGTGGAGGGAGGTTTCGGCCATCGGGATAATTCCCACAGTCTCTGCCGGTCCGTCTGCCTGTCATGCCCTTGCACGTTCATTGCCACCTTCGGCCCGCCTGCCTGCCTGCCTGTCTGTCTGTCTGCGCCCCACTACCCTCCCTCAAATGTCACTCCAACTCATTCGGACATCCCGCGTGTTTTCGAAAAAATTTTGTTTCTTCGGAAGCCAAACAGACGGGCCGGCCTCACGCATTGCGCAGTCACGCGGTCGTTTTGCGAAATATTCATTTCGAACATTGATTCATGTCGAACAATTAGGAAGCAGCAAGAACAAAAAAGCCAAAAAGATGAAAAATAATAGAAACACTCTTGCCCGCGTGGGGTGGTAGTATAACGCTCGCTGCAAGGCAGACAGAGAGAACCCCCCCAGGCTCTGTCGTTTCCTTCCGCACTCTCTCTCACACACACACACACACACACTCTCTCTCTCTCTCTCTCTCTCTCTCTCTCTCTCTCTCTCTGTCTCCCTCTCTCTCTCTCTCTCGCTACGTCTCACTCCCACAAAAAATTCTCTCTCCACTCTCTCTCTCTCTGTCTCCCGCTCAGCCAAGCAGAGTCTTCTGTCGCTTTGCTCTAGACCTCTCCCTCCCCCGCGGACTATCGCTTTTATTCCTGCACCCACCCTCCCTGCAGCGCGCGAAGCATCCTTGCCCCCCTTACCCACCCCAGCACTTGCCTCATCCTTCTCCCACCACTCTCTCTCTCTCTCTCTCTCTCTCTCTCTCTCTCTCTCTCTTACCACTCACTCGCTCACACTCCCACACACGCCCACAAGCAATGCGCCTCTTCAGCCTCGGTGCCATCCTCACCGCCGTCGTCTCCACTGTCCTCGCGGGCGGCGGCGGCGGCGTCGCCGCCCAGACCTACGTCGGCTACGCTTTCTTCTACTTCACGGGCGAAGGCACCGCGACCGGCGAGCAAGTCTACGCGGCCATCTCCAAGCAAGGCAGCAACAGCCCGCTCGGGTGGGACCTCCTGAACAAAGGGCAACCGATCCTGACGTCCACCATCGGGCAAAAGGGCGTGCGCGACCCGTTCATCGTGCGAAGCCCGGACGGGTCCGCCTACTGGCTCATCGCGACCGACATGCGCGCGTACAGCCCGACGGGCTTCGACTGGGACAACTCGCAGCGGCACGGGTCGCGCAACATCCTGGTCTGGCAGAGCCGCAACCTCGTCAACTGGACCGCGCCGACCCTGCACGAGGTCATGGGCCCTGAGGCCGGCAACGTGTGGGCGCCCGCGGCCGTGTACAACTCGGCGACGGGCGGGTACGACGTGGTCTTTGCTTCTGCAATCTACAACCAGACCACGGACGCGAACCACACGGCCCCCGTGATCCTGCAGCAGCAGGTCCGCGTTTCCACCCAAGACTTTACCTCGTTCTCCTCGCCGGAAACGCGGTACATGTACGACCCGGTGACCCCCTTCATCGACACGACGTTCCTGCGCGCGGCGGACGGGCGGCTGTACCGGTTCACCAAGAACGAAGGGGCGGTGACGACGGCGAACCCGAACGGCAAGATGGTGTTCCAGCAGGTGTCCTCGAACGGCAACGCGGACGGGAGCTTCACGACTGTTGCGGTGCGGCTCGGCGCGCCGACGATCGCGGCGGGCGAAGGGCCCGAGGCGTTCCAGGACAACGTGGACCCGAACAAGTACTGGCTGTTTATCGACGAGTTTACGAACCGCGGGTACATGCCGTTCGTGTCGACCAACGTGTCGGCCGGAACGTGGTCGCTGGCGGTCGCGAACGACGCTACGTCGATCGCGAACGCGATGCCGTCCAACCACGCGAGGCACGGAAGCATCTTGAAGCTAACGCAGAGCGAGTACGACGCGTTGCGCACGCTCGTTTGAGCGAGTTTCGCCTTTTTTTGATTTCGATGTCTTGAAAGGAAAAAAGTAATCATCCAAGGAACCTTGTACATCCATTCCACTTTTCACTTTGCCTGGCGTTACCCCCATCGCTCCATCCCTCCTCTTCGCCAACCTCAACTTAAAACAAGCTCTCTTTCCGCTCTCTTCAAACTTTTTTTTTGTTTGTACTCTTTTTGCCATCACTTGTAATGACGTTGAAAGCGACCGAAAACCCCCCCACTTCAACTCTTGCCCGCCGAAAATCGAAATGAATAGAAAAACCGACCTCTGCCTTGACCTCGATCTTTGCGCCTTTTCTCTTGATCCACTGTTCCCTTGCACAGCAAGCACATTTAGTAGTCCCGTCCCACCCGAACCAAGCGGGGCCCTCTGCGGTCCGGATTCCAGCCAGCGCACCGCGCCCTGCGCCCGAAAGCCCCCATGATGGGCTGTTGGAAGATTTCTTGTGCGGGGGTTTTCTGTTTTTTTGGATCCTTTTTTTTTTTTTTTTTTTGTGTGAGGATTTTCCTTGAGACGCGACTTTAGGGTTAAACATTCAACCGCAGGGTACGCGTCGAGCACCAAACGCGTAGAGCGCGGACCACTAAATCACAGATGGATAAGGCAGCTTCTTGTGCACAAAGGGGCCACATATTCGGAGAGCAGCTTCGTGAGGGGGTCCATACACTCCACCTCCTCGATGAGAGTGCGAGCGAGTGAGTGAGCGCTGAGTGCAACGGAGAAAGATGAGGGGAGCGGGGACAAGCAAAACCAGCAAAACCGGAAAATCACAAACCGTGAACGCTTCCCTCCAGGCGCCTTCCCCCCCTGCCGCGGACCCTCCTAACCTTTTTCCGACATTGCTGAACCAGGGCGTTGCTCGTTTGTTCTGACTCACGAGCGGAATTTGTTCCTTGCACACACACCAAGGGGCACGTCCGACGGCAAGCACTTTAAGCAATTGAAGGAGGACTCTGTGCACGCGCACGCTTTTTGGGGCGAGGGAGAACAAGCAAAAGTGCGCCGAGGATGGAGAAGGGGGTTTTTTTCCCCTTCCACTTACATACATATTTATAATTGGAGGGATATTCTGTCGTCAGTCAGGCAGGGCTCACACGGACGACAGAGGAATCCGAAGCCAACCCGTTCTCCACAAACCAATTAGCCCCTCCCAGCGATACACCTCCACCACCAGAGACCACGTGTACTTCAGCTCGAGGCCGCTGCCCTTCCACCAGCCCAGCGCCGCCATAGCCCCGGCCTGGATCGCGGCGTCCATCGGCCTCTCCGAGTACCGCAGCTCGAGCCCAGACCGTTTCCAGAACTCGAGCGCGGCGACGTCGCCCGACGCGCTGGCCGCAACCAGCGGGCGCTCGTCGTACTTGATCTCGAGGCCGCTTTCGCGCCTCCCAGCGGGCACCCCACGTCAGTATGCAGTGCGCGCCAGGGCGGGTGGGAGAGGTCTTTCAGAGCAACGCACACCGGAGTTCGAATCCGGAGAACAAACAGACAAGAAAGAAACTCAGAAACTCAGAAAACCTCCTCCTTCTTCTCCTCCTCCTGCGTCCAAGTCAGGGAGTTGGCTTCGGCTAAACGGGTTTAGCCTACAATTTTTTAGTGAAAAAAGATTTGTCCAGTCCGCCTGGTCACTTTCCCGTGCCCTTCAATCAACCAACCATGTGGAAAAAATACTTATGGCTTGCTTGTGGAAGTGTTCTTCTTCACAGCCCGCACACCGCGCCGACTTTGGCTGTGACAGCTCCTTTCTCACTTCTCCGGCCCCACTTCTGTGCGAATTTGCGATAAAACTACCGCCCTCAACAACTGAATGTGAAAAGAAAAAACAGAACACTGATAATAAAATGCCATATTCCATTTGCCGACCTCTTACTTCCTCCCCTTTGGCTTGGCTGCAGCCGGTTTCGCAGCGCTCTGCGGCTTGGTTGCCGCGGGAGCCGCCGCCCCGCGTTTGGACCCACCGCTGGCGCCGCCCGCGGCTTTTTGACCCTTGCTGCCTGCAGTGGATTGCTTCAAGGGGAGGAGAATCCGTTAATGAACCCTCCCACGGAAAGAAGCCCTTGGCCTCACCTTCGCGCTCGAGCTCGGACCCGCCTTCCTCTTGCACGCGGCGCCACCCGCCCTCCTCCTTAGGCTGCCAGCATCGGCGACCTCGACGATGCAGTCCTTTGGAATCGATCCCTCGACCAGTACCTCCTTGTTGTGCTTTGCAAACAGGTGGGCGCGGTTGACGACCTCCTGGTGGGTGGAGAGTCGCGGGTCCTTGATTCCGGGGCGGGTCTTGTCATTGGGGCCGAGGTCGGTTTTTTTCGAGCTGTAGGTGGAGCCGAGGTGGTCGAGGCGGCCTTTGAGCGTCGAGAGGTCTTTGACTTTGTCGGCGGGGAGCTTGCTGCGGTCGATCTATTTTTTATTTTTTTTTTTGGTGTAGTAAGGGAAGATTGGGCAGTTTGCGGGGAACATGAGTCAAGAGATAATAACAGAGCAAACGCAAATCCAAGCAACACTTACCACGGCAACTCTCCCGTTCTTTTCGCTTGCGTACCCCTTTGCCGTGTCGCGGCTCGTCGTGGTGGAAATGTAGTTGCTGGGGTAAAGCGCGCCGTTCCCGACGTGGCACGCCGCGCAGTTCTTGGGGTCCCCGCACTGGTAGCCTGTCCGTTCGCCGCAGAAAGTAGAGGTGAAAAGTCAGCGGGGGTCACATCTTGCATGAGAGAGAAATGCAAAACTCCCTCTCCCTCCTCCTCCTCTCTCGGTCGCGCTTCGCTAACCCGGACTCACATTTGTTCTTCATCTCGCCCTGCTGGGTGCGTCCGGCGGCGCGGATCTCACCGTGCTTGCTCAGGTCCTTTTCGTCACCTTCATGGAGCGCACGGTAGAGGTAGTTGCTGTCGGAGGTGCCTTGAGGTTTGGAGTGGGGGGAGGGCCAAAGAGTAGATCGTGAGTGTGAAGGGGAGAAAGGGGGTCATAGTCAAGGAGCGAGGGGGGTTCCGAATATGGCGGAGGGAAGGAGGAAGAGACGATTGGAGAGAAGGCAGGTTTGCTTTCGAGGACGCAGGATGAAAAAGCGGCAGCGGTCAAGGTAAGAGGATGGCAGGCCGTACTGGCGGCAGCAGCAAAGGCCTGGAGCAAGCTGGCGACAGCGAGCAGCGCAATAGCGATGAGCAAGGCAGTGTTCCGCCGTCTGGCGCAGCTCATTTGTGGTTTTCGTTTGGTCGTGGAGTGATGATTAACGTTGGCGGTAAATGTGCTTTCATGGCGAGTGAGGTGGAAAAGGTTGCTCAGCCCGGCAGTGTCTAAGACCCAAACATGGAAAGCGGGGAGACCGCAGTGTTTTGTTCCGCCTGCCTGAGTTCCGTTCCCCGCCGGCTGAAATAAGTGGGGCTTACAAATGTTGTGTCCTCTCAATTCGTTCGCCACCCTGCCAAGGTTCAACCTTTCTTTCTTCTTTCAATGCTCCACGTTTTCAAAATGGTATTTTTGGCGCATCCCACGGGGTCTGGCCACACTTACGCACCCCTCTACCCCGCCTCCCACAAGTTTAAAGTTGGCTCTTCGAATCGGGACTTACACGCCCGAACTGCTGCGAGACGCGCAGTGGGCGGGGCGGAGGAGATGTTTGCTCATACCCGCCAAAACAAAAAAATAAAAATAAAAAATAAAAAAAAGCACGGCTCCCTTTTTTTTCTTTTTCAATTTTCTCATTCGTTCTTTCAACAGCGATAGGCCCGCAACGCGAAAAAACAAGCAAAAAGTATGGCTGGCTGCACACACCCGCCGCCAAACACATGCACGTGACAAAACAAAGAGACCGCTATTCCCGATGAAGAGGGCCAGAACAAGCGAACGGGGGAAGAAAGGAAAAAGGAAAAAGGAAAAGGAAAAGGAAGCGCTCGACGAGGGGTAGGGAATCTAAGAGCAACAACAAGCAACCAAAACAAGAATCGAAAAAGAGTGAAAAAAAAAAAATCGTGGGCATCTTCGGCGCGCCCACCTTTTTTTTTGGATGAGACTGCGTTGGGGAGGGGCCCGAGTAGTTTCATAGAGCAA
Organism: Zopfochytrium polystomum; assembly: GCA_025765615.1. Lineage (NCBI taxonomy): Eukaryota > Fungi > Chytridiomycota > Chytridiomycetes > Chytridiales > Chytridiaceae > Zopfochytrium > Zopfochytrium polystomum. The sequence continues at coordinate 122,778 of JAIVFJ010000087.1, forward strand.
GGGATTTTTTGAGTGGAAGGGTTAGTGGGTGCTTCGTTTGTAAAGTGAGCTACCCCTAAACGACGATATGGGGATGGAAGGAGGGAGGGTGATTGTTAAGGTTGTGGATAATATGGATGATAAGGAGAAAACACATAGTGGGTTTCAAACTTGGTTTGGGATAAAAGTAAAGACACGATGATATGATACTGCAGGGTTTCTAAGGAATGAACAAGAAGAAAAAAGGGGATTGGAGGGGAAGAAGAATACAAAACCACAAGGAATCAAGAAGTCAGATTGGGTGGAATGGAAAAGGAAGAGTCGAGTCCAGCCCCAAGTAAAAAGAAGAAGGAAACGTGGAGGAAACAAAAAAAAGTAAAACGAAAGAGGAAGAAGTATTTTGCAAAGAAAAGAAGAAGAAAAAAAGTTCATCGCCTCCATCACCCAAGCCTACCCCACCCCGGGTGGTTACTCGCCCGCCGAGCCTCCACCACTCTCCAAAAACCGCCTACGCACCGCGTCGCCGATGCGCTTGAACCCGCCCCACCCGCCGCCGCTTTGGGTCGCGGTCGTTGCGGTCGTTGCGACAGACGTCACCGAGCCTGTCGGCGACGCGCGGCCCGACGCCGGCGGCGACTTCCCCCCTCCGCCGCCGCCGCCCGCACCGCGAGACTTTGACCGCGGCTGCGCGTGGAGGGCCAGGTCGCGTGCGAGGGCGGGCGACGGGGCGGGGACGCGGAGCGGCGGCTGCACGTCCGCGGTGGAGGCGGCGGCAGGAAGGGCAGCGGGTGCGGGTTGGAGCAAGGTGAGGCCCTGCGGGAGCGCGGTAGGGGTGGGCTGAGCCGGGTGGAGTGTTGGCGGGGCCATTCCGAGTGGGGCGAGGAATGCATCTGCAAGAGTCTGGGGTGGTGGGGGTGGCGGCTGCGGCGGGTTGGCGAACTGGGACGGGAAGAAAGGCGCTGCACCCTGGCTATGGAAAGGCAGCAGGTCGCGCAGCGAGATGCGCGTCTGCTGTTGCGCGTCGGTGGCGGCGGTGGTGGACGGGTGGGCCGAGGTGGACCGCGCGGGGAGCAGAATTATCGACGCCCTGCCGCCGCCTCCGCTGTGAAACTCGGCGCCGGACGCAAAGGACGGGGTCGGCGAGGGCGAGGGCGGCGGGGTGTTTTGGAAAAAGTGGGACGGCGTGCGACGGAGGCGGGAGAGCGTGGTGCCGGAAAAGGTGCGGTCCATCCCGATTCCGGGAGGCGCGGGCACGCCGCCGTGGGTCGGCTGGTGGTGCGGGTGGGGGTGGTGTGGCTGGTGGATGGAGGCTGGAGCCATCATCGCACCGCCCATTGCCGGTGGGAGTAACGGGAGCGGCGGGTGTTGCAGTCCCGTCGACGAGGACGCAGAGTTCGGGGATGGTGTGGAGCCCGTCGCGCTCGCTCCCAGCGAGGACGTGGATCTGTGCATTTGGCGAGCGAGTGCAGGATTCACTGCGATGGAATTGTGCGCCGCGGGCGGCGCAATGACGGATCCCTGCGGAAACGCAGACTTTGATCGCATCATGGACGGCATCAGGGACGGAGACGCCGTCATGGCTGGCGGTCCATCGACGCCCGATCCCTCCTGCTTTTCGGCGTTCCATGTTCCCCGACCTTTTCCCGTAAGTCTGCGGCTCAAGGCCGTCCCACTGCCGCTGGCGCCAGTTGCAGCTGCCGCGACCGCCGCCACGCTGCCTGCCGCACCACTGAGTACAGACGCCAGGGATACCGACTGCTGCGAATGTTGACTGCTGACGGAAAACGACCTCGTTAGGCCCGGCGCGGCAACAAACGCCTGCAACGAAGGTTGCGCGCCGGCAGACCCCTGGAATTGCATCGGCGGTGGCGGCGGCGGGGGCGGCGGCGGAATCCCCAACAGCGGGGCCGAGGGCGGCGGCAGCTTCGACCCGGACCCCGACACGGTCCTCGCGCGCCTGCGGTGCTTCCTGATGGCGCCGAACGGCCTCCGCTTCTCCTCGCCGGAGCCGGCGTCCTCGAAGCTCTCGTCCGAGTCGTCCGAGTCTGCGACAACGTCCGAGTACCGCGGTTCAAAGCCGAATCCGCGGCCGGTGACGGGGTCCTCGTCGACGTGGGCGATGTCGGGGAAGTTTGTGGCTGGGCGGGGCGGAGGGGAGGAAAGCGGGCCCCGCACCACGGACGGCGGCGGAACCGCTGCTGAGGGGTCCGTCTTGTCGTCCAGGCTGTCGGTTAACGAGCGGACGGTGGAGATCACGGAAAGGGTGGTAGAGTCCGAGGTGAGCGATAGATGCTGGGTCGCGCGGTCCGTTGGATCAGAGACGGTTTTCGACCGCGAACGACGCGCGACAGGGGTAAACGCCGATGCTGTTGTATTGCCCGGCGGGGATTGCAACGGAGTGCCTGGCTTCTGCGCCGTGGGGGCCAACCCTGCTGGCGGAGTGATTGGGGGTGGCCTACGAACAGGAGTTGGCCGCACAGGCTCCGTACCAGTATTTTGTTGCGCGAGGGCGTTTTTGAGAAATGCATTCAGCGACGCAGTGGCCTGTCTGACCGTCTCCAACGATATGCTGGACGAACTCGAAAGAGGTTCAGGGAACCCTGCAGGACGCGGCAGAGCGGCAGCCTCTTCCTGGCTTTTACGCATCCGCGCGGACGTTGCATCTTCGTGGTTGGAACGGTCCGCCTCCGAGCCATCGTGGCTCTTTCGGCTGTGCGTCGACGTGCCGTCCAGGCTCTTTGCTCCTTCGCCGCCCTCGGATCCGTCCTGGCTCTTTCGATTTGCTCCCACAGCGGCACCAGGGGCGCGTGGATGCCGCGACGGAAGAGGGTGGGTCGAGAGCGGTTGCAGAGGCGGGAACGGGAATGTGGACATCTCTGGGTAAATCGTTGGCGACACCGACGACGCTCGGGACGCCGAGAGGAGCGTCGACGCCTCCGACATGCCGCGGGTCCGCGGGAAGATCGGTGACGACGACGGGGAGAGCCGAGTGGAAGCCATCTGGCGGCCGCGCGGGAACTGGAAGGCTGACGATTGCGTCGCAAGAGGTGAATTCGGACGCGGAGAGGATGTGAAAGCGGCGGCGGCGGCAGCGGCTGCTGTGGCTGCAACGGCGGGTCTTTTGACCGAAGCCGAGCGAGCGGAGGGAGGAGGCGTCAAAGTGGCTGAGGAAATGGACGTTGTTGATGTGGACCGTTCTCTCACGAAATCCGCCCCAGGAATAACGGCGGGCGCTATAGCTGCAACACGCAACGTTTCCTCAAGGGTGTCAAGCCGCAATTCGTGGTGGAACGGTGCAACTGGAGAGGAAGGCGATCCAGCCCCTCCGCTGGGTGAAGAAGGACGTGACGAGTCATTGGGGTGGGACGCAATCTCGACGAGCGAGTCGTTGCTGGTGGTGCTATGCACCGACGGCGAACGGTGGTGTTGGTGTGGCGGGTGGGTGTGCCCGCCACTGGCGTGCGCGCGAGCTCGGCCGCTGAGGGCGAGGGCGGCGATTCGCGTCCGGCCCTCGGAGCCGTCGAGCCAAAGGTGGGTGGCAGGGGCGTCGGGGCACTTTTCGAGGCTGACCGCCGCGATCCAAGGAGCACCCAGGACCACCTCGGAGGACGCGAGGTTGTCCGGCACGACTACAGCCGTCTGCAGCGTCGTCCTTCCGCCCACCTTAACGTGGAGGTCGTGCGCTGTTTGAGGGCGTGATTTTTTTTTTTTTTTTTTTTTTTTTTTGAGGGGTGTGGATGGGGAAGACGGTTCAGATTGCAGATTCCGAACCACAACAGGTCGGGGTCATGTGGTCGGCGTTGTGGGAGGCCGTGGGTGGCTTCGCCAACTGCACGCGGCCGGCCTCCCTGCGGCCATCCATGTAGCAGACGCGCCCTCCCACAACGAGAGAAGCCACCTCCGTACGCGCCCGGCGACCATTTCCATCGCAGATCGCGCGTGCGGGGGACTCCCATCTCGCGCGAAAATGGGAAAAAGAACGAACAAGAGGAATTTCAGACCCCACATCTCACCTAGCAACACCTTGACGTTGTACTTGAACACCGAGTGGATGTTGAGCGGCACGCCGCTCCTCTCCGCAAACGAGAACGTGATGCGCGAGCGCACGGCGCGCGGATCGACCAGCACTGAGACGGCTGGCAGCCCGCCGACGCTGCACTCGATCCAGACGGGGTGATCGAGCGGCAAAATCGAAGGCGGCGGGGGCGACGGCGTCGTCGTCGTCGTCTTTTCTGCTGGCGCCGCGGCCGCGGCATCGGCGGGCTCGTGAGGGGTTGGGGCAGGAGGGCTGTTTTGGTGCGAGAGATCGTTGTGCGGGCGGTCCGAGGCCTCCGCCGCCTCGGTCGGCGCAGCCGCTTCTGTTTTCGCGTCGTCAAGGACGCCAGCATCGCCGCCGCCGCCACCGCCGTCTTCGGAATCGATGTGGTGGTTTTGCGTCGGTGTAAGTGGTGCTGGTGGTGGTGAGGGCGGCGGATGAAGAAGCCGTGGAGATTTTGGGGCAGACAGATCAGGCGACGCTGGCGGTGGTGTGGGGATGCTGGCCGTCGTTTCCTCGTCACTCGTTTGAAGGGCCGCCACCGCCGTTGCCGCCGTTGCCGCCGGTGCCGCCGTTGCGATCATTACTACCTCGTCGCCATCGCTCATCGCTGCTGCTGCTGCTGCTGCTGCCGCCGCTCGCTGCTGGCGGGCAGGCTGCTGGCTCTTGGTTGCTGCTGGGAGCAGGCTGCTGGCTGCTGGCTGCTGCAGTGTGATCCGTTGCGCCCACGGGCGGGCCCGTCGTTTTCGGCGGAGGAAGGACGGAGGACAGACTGAGACCGAAGGAGGGAGTTTTAGGGCAGACAAGAACGGCCGAACACTTACTTCTGTTTGCCCGTTTTTCGCGCCGTTTTCCTTTTTGAGCGAAAACGACGACGGCAAAGCGATTTGGACTTGGACGGACGAGAATGGACGAGAATCCAGTGTTTTTCGCTTTCTAATGTTTTTTTTTGTTTTTTTTTTTGTTTTTTGTTTTTTGTTTTGGCCAACAACCAAACAGCCTGTGTTTTCATGATTTTCTTTTCTCACAGAAGCGTCCATGTCAAGCCAAATTTACACTCTTGGCAACCAACATCCCCCCAACTCAAACCCCGTCATACCGCACCCCCGGAAACCCCATCCCCGTCCCGCGCAACCCGTCCCCCCTCGCGCCGCCGCCGCCGCCTCCGCCACCAGCCATCATCAGTATCAGAGTCCCCGGCGACGCTGCCGCCGGCGCAGCGGGCTCGAGCATGACCCACACGCCACTGCTGTGCACCGCGCAGCCGTGGTAGACCTGCCTCTGGCCCCCCTCGCCACTGCCGGCGGCGTTGGCGGTGCTCTTGGCGACGACCGAGTGCTTGAGATCGATGGGTTTGACAAAGTATGCCATGGCGAATTCGCCTTTTTTTGTTTTTGGTGTTTTGTTTTCGTTTTTGTTCGTGTCGTCGTGTGAGGCCCCGGCAACGCGACAAACCCAACATGGGGGGACTAAAATAAATGCATGTTACCGCAGCGGTACACGTCGGCCAGCGACTTTTCCTTGGCGGCGGCCTCCTTCTTGAGCTTTGGAATGATCAGAGGTTTCAAAGCTGCCAGTACTTGCTGGGCGTTTTTTTTTTTTTTTTTTTTTTTTTTTTTTTTTTTTTTTTGCGGTGTTTTTCAGAAGAGTGACACACGTAAAACTCGGCTTGTCTAGCTCCCAACACTGCACACACACACACACACACACACACACACACCCTCGCACCTGAAACACGAGGTCGTCGAACCACGGCAGGTCCGCGGCGCGCATGCACACGGTCAGCTGGAGCACTTTTGTCGGCGAGACGCGGAGGTAGTGCTGCGTCTTGACGGCGTGGGGTTTGTGCTGCGGAGTTGCGGGCGGCGGTGGGCCGGCCGGTGGCGGTGTGGCGGCACGGGGGAGAGGGGCGGCTTGCGTCGCGCCGTCGGCGTCGGGGAGGGAGTCGTCGGAGTCGCTGTCGTCGACGACGAGTCTTTTTGTTTTTGCTGCGGCTGGCGCCGACGACAAGGACGGCAACGACGACGGCGCGGGGGCGGCGGCGGGGGTGGCTGCGGACGCGACCGCGGGGGTCGCAGCCGCGGATGGCGACGTATCGTTATCGTCGTCGTCGTCAGCAAAGACGTTGAACCTGCTGCTTGACATGGCGTGCTGCCCCCTTGTCAAAAGGGCCACGCCCCGCAGCAAAGTTTTCGGACAAAAACAGCTCAACCCCACCGGCAGCAACCATGGTCCGCGTCGACGCGCAGAGCCTCGCCAAGCACATGAACAAGACGGTGCACATAGTGGGGCGGGTCGCGAACATGGACGTGAGTGTTGTCGGGGATTCGTTCTTGCCGCATCGAGCTTCTTGATCGCTTGTTGCGTGCGCGATCTTGACACCCTCCCTACTTCCCACGACGCCTTCCGCAGATGCACAACCGGTACGCCCTCCTCGATGCGGCGGACGGCGCGCAAGTCAGCATCCACATGAACGACGTAAGGCACAAGGATCGCTTCCTCTGTTTGTTCTTTGTTGTCTGCCGTGGATGCACACACACTTACACACACACACACACACTTACACACTCACACACACACACACACACACACACACATTTCCCCCCAAAATACTAGGGTACAAGCATGGAACCAAACGCCGTTGTGGAGGTGATTGGCATCGTCAACAACGACTTGACGGTGCAGGAGATTTCCTCCACTCGGTTTTCGGGAGACTACGGTAGTGAACGGAGTGCAATAGCATACTTTTTTTTTTCTTCTTTTTTTTCTCGTCCTCTGAACGACCGACCTCACCAATCGCTTGCCCCACCCACACAATTCCTGCTAGACCCTACTGCGTACGCCAAGATGATCGCGATTATGCAGCGGTTCCCGCAACTGTTTTGAATACGTTTGTTGCTGCCATTTTTTTTTTGAGTTACAGTTACCAGAGATTAGCAAGCGAAGAGTGGTGTAAAAATATTTGGCCATGAAGTCCATGATGATTTTTCCATCTGCGTGCGGAATGAAGTATGTTATGTTTTGAGCCGTCGGTGTTCGTTCGTTCGTTTGTTCCGGCTCCGAACATTGGCTGGATCTTGGCGCTTTCCTCAATAATTTTTTTCTCCCCCCTCTTGTCCTTTTTATTGAGGCTGTGTGTGCCAGCATCAAAGAAAAGACCGAAAAAAAAAAATTATATATATTTTTTTCCTTTTTTTCTTTTTTTTTCAATGGCGCCTAAAAAAAGACTCCTCACTCAACGATGAAGAACCTGAATCGAGCTCTCGCCGCCGCCGGCGCTGCCACCATCGCCGCCCTCTTTGCCGCCGCCCCTCTGTCCGTCGATGCCCTCGGTGCGTGTCCCGTCCCCGTCCCGTTTGTCCGATCGCAGTTCTTCCCCCCCATGGATCCATCCCATCCTCTTTTCTTTCGAACCAGTCCATCATCGCTGCGCTTTCTTGGCGCCTCTCCTCGATCAACCCCCCATCTCACGTCCGTCTCCCTCATAGGCCTCTACGAACCCGCCGACGGCAAAGTCATCCTGGCAGCTTGGGTCGACCCGGAGGACCCGCGGTCCAGCCCATCCGGCGGCGACTCGCCGTCCGCCTTCAACTCGCGGCTCGGCCTCAACGCCGGCGCCTTCAGTCTCGCGCAGAACATCCCGCTCTCGATCTCGCCGTACACGAACGCAAACATCACCGCGGACGTCAACTTAGTGCAGGCGACAAACACCGGTTCGTTCGTTTGGGCGGCGGCGGTCCCCCTTCGGGGCGGCGATTAACCAGATTCTGACGATGATCGCTGTGCGTGTGTGGTTCCAATCCAATCTCCATCCTTTCCGTATTCCCTCCATCTGCACCCCTTGCCCGCCCTCCCAGATGCTATCTTCATCGTGACGGTCTACCCGCTCAATGGCTACGGTGGCTTCACCGACAACGACGTGCAGATCCTCGTCGACCAGCTCGACAACATCTCCAACCCTTCAAAGTCGTCCCGGAAGGTGATGCTGCGGTTCGCTCCCGAAATGAACGGTGAGTCTGTCTGTCTGCCTGCCTGTCTGCTGCCTATTTGGGTGTCTCTGTGCCTGTCCGCTGTGTTGGCCTTGTCACAGCCCATCTTGGCATTCTGTCGATGTCTTGCCGCCGGGCGGATCCTGTGTTGTCTTGCCTCAAGAACATCATTCCAACTCCCCCTTCGCTTGTTGGCCCAAACGGCATTTTCATTCATATCCATATCGATCGATCCCACACGCACGCACAGGCAATTGGTTTCCCTACGGTCAGAAACCAACCGCTTTCCTCGCTGGTACGTCGCCTTGTCAGAGTGTTTCTCCACCTTGACCTGCTTCCCAAACTAAACGCCGCGACTGTTCTTTCCGTTTCACCACCGCTCCCCCACTCAGCTTACAAGAAGATCGTCGATGCCATCCGCAAACGCACGCAGCGCGTTGCCATCATCTGGGCCCCCAACGCCGGCAACAACTACCCTTTCGGAACTGCGCTCAGCGACGCCGAGACCAAGGCCCTCGACACGAACGGCGACGGTACGGTTGACAACAACGACGACCCGTACACCCCGTACTGGTAATGTTCTGGCATCGTCGGGGAACCATTGCCTCGTTTCTCACTCACTTGTGTGCACTGGATGAATGAATAGGCCTGGTGCCGATTACGTTGACTGGGTTGGCCTATCGCTTTACTGGAAAGGCTACCTCGCCGACGGCTACCCGCAGACCAAGAACACTCTTGCGCCCAACGGATTCGTGGAGACCATGGTGCAGGGTGGTCAGGAAGGGCCTAACCCCAACTTCCCGTTCTACACCATGTTTGCCGCGAAGTACAACAAGCCGATGCTGGTACGAACGTGCGCCTATTGCCAAACATATCCGTTCAAAAAAACTTACACCACGATTCGTTCCCCCTCGGCAACTTTGTTCCCAGATGGGCGAAGGCGGCGCTGCGTTCCAGCTCTACTACACCCCAAGCGGCGGCTCCCAGCAAACCCTCTCCCCGGGCGTTGGCCGACTGGCCCTGCAGCAGTCATTCTGGCGCACGTACCTGACCAACACGACCTTCCTCGACAAGTACCCTAAATTCAAGCTGTTCGACCTGTTTGAGCACATCAAGACCGAGGACTCTGGCGTTACGCGCGACTACCGCATCTCAAACGACTCGGCGACCCTCGCCGCGTTCAAGTCGGACCTCGCCGCCGTGCAGTCGCGGTACGTGTGGGGCGGACCCTTCCAGTTTGGCGTCGACCCGACCGCGACAGGAAGCGGGAGCGGAGGGAGCGGGACCACGCCGACCGGGTCGGGGACTTCGTCGACGGGGACGACGAGCACAAAGTCGGCGGCGGTGAGGGGCGCGGCGGCTGCGGCGGGGTGGGTGGCCGGCGCAGTCGGCGCCGCGGCTGCGGTCATGATGCTGTGAAAGGGCCGGGGGAGTGACGGGGGCATAGTAAGCAACCTGCTGCCGGGCTCGACCCCCCGTGATGAGTTCCAAGCGGCACGAGTTCCGCGCGGGGACTGGACCGAACCTGAACTTCTCTTTTTCTTTCATCCCTTGCTTGTGTTTCTCTTTAGAGATGATCCGTTTTATTTGTTCCTTCACTTGGATACTCTTTCTGCGTTGCTTCAATCTTTGCTTTCATGGCAGCTTAAAAGGGACCGTGCCTATTTTCAGGGGCGCCGACAAAAAAACCCCTAGCCTGTCCGTTTGTTTTTGCCTGTTCTGCTGCTTTTGCGAACTACTTCTTCGCAGTTGCAAGTCGTTCGAGGGGTGGAGGATCGCACAGAAAATTGCTCAAAGCACGTGCCCCCAACCGAATCCTGGGGGAAGGGAGGCCGTGTTCGGCGTTAAACAGCGGCCCTCTCCCATCGATATCCCTCCCCCACCGCGTTCCTTGCCGCAAATGCACCGTAGGGTCGTCATCAGGGTATGCGCGCCTCGTATGTTGGTCTCGCGGGTCGCGCCGGGTCCGTGAACAACGTGGGGCGCTGTGCCGTGGTTAAGCGTAACAGCGGCGAGGCTTCTAGCGGAAGCCACAAGCGGGAAGGGAGGTGTTGTCGAAGAGGTCGTTCGGAGTTGTGAGGCACGACAGGAGCAGCAAGCGAGCTGCGCCAAACCGTCAACAGTGCTCCGCCGACAGAGCCAATTGGAGTAACATTGAGACACTAATCTCGCGGGTCTCAGCCCAGAACCAAATCAAGCCAAATCCGAGCACCGACGGTGAAGACGGGAGTGCGTCTACCTCTCACCGCATTGATCCCACCTGGCGAAGCACAGTGTTGGGCGGCCCAGACCGCACATCCAAACAGTCGGTCGCTCTCGCCACACACGCGCACTGGCACACAACTCTCTCTCTCTCTCTCTCTCTCTCTCTCTCTCTCTCTCTCTCTCTCTCTCTCTCTCTCTCTCTCTCTCTCTCTCTCTCTCTCTCTCTCCCTATTCTCACTCTTTCTGCTTCTTTCGGTTGTCCGTCCGCCCAAACCATATTTACACATTCAGCTTCGTTCAGCAGCTGAACTCAGTGCACCTCACCCGCCATGCACCTCCACCGCCGCCTCCCCACTCTCCTCGCCGCCGCACTCACCGCCCTACTCTTCCTCCTCTCAACAACCCGAAACCCCTTCGCTGAGGCGTCCCCCGGCAACATACTCAGCAGCAAAAAAGAACAGCCCAAATGGGTCTACCACGCCCTCGAGTCCCCCGCGGCGCGCGAGCGGGTCAAGAACGGCGGCGGGCTGGTCGCGGCCGACCCCAACTTCAAAGACTCGAAGATCACGCCCCCGCAAGTCTCGCTCGGGCGCGGGCCGTCCCCGTACGTGTCCACGACGACGGACTACAAGGTGTCGCAGGAGCTGAACAAGAAGCGCGGCGGGCACGGGGTGGTGATGATCGACACCTCCAAGATTCCAAACTACGACAAGCACGTGGACATGCGGAAGCACGCAAATGAGAACAAGGACTACTACACGAGCACGATGGAGACGAATGTCAAGAACGAGAAGGCCAAGCTGTTTCCGACGAGCATCCCGGCCGAGGCGTGCCATTTGCTGTCGAGGCGAAGCGCAGGTGCGGGCGGGCTGTACCGGCGCGCCGGCGCTGGGTGCAATAAGGGCAGCGGGGCCGGAGGAGGTGCGTCGGCTAAGTCGGCTACAGGTGGTGGTGGTGGTTCTGCCAGGCAAGCGGCCTCGTCCAAGCCGGCCGCCGGCGGTGGCAAGAAGAAGTAGTTCCGCTTTTGAGAGGCCGGACCTTCAATCGTTACACACGTTTTCGAGCCCTCTCCCGGGCTACCGTTACCATTTGCTCGTCTGTTCTTTATCAAAAATATATTGCCTGCCATTATTGCTCTTACTCGATTGTCTCATCCGAGCGTCAAAAACAGATTTCTTTATTTTCTCTCTCCTCCCTGGAACAATACACGCTCTTTCGCGCAAGTCTGCCCCCCACCCTTCGCCCGCTTCCTCTTGCCCCTACGCCACCGGAACACAACCGAAAAGTCCTTCTTATTGTGCCCCTTCGGTGGCCCTGACGATGCAGTAGACTTGGGCGGCGACTGTTCCGAGGGTGATTGCAAGGCTGCACATCTGAACGAGACAACCAGCGACAGCGAGGAGTGCTGCATTGTCACTCGCAGCGTGGTTGCTGCGAGTAAAAGAAATTGGGAGGGAGCAAGAAATGCGACGCCCGCGCCATCATCAGAATTGTGACAGAAAGAGACCATACTCAAAGCTCCACACCTTTTCTTCCGCACAAATTGCCGCATTTCCGCACCGATTGACCCTATCTACCTCTCCCCAGTCTTCGCACTCACATATTTAAAAATTCGCGCCGCTTTCATGCAACGTCAAAAAAAAAAAAATAAAGTAAAAATAAAAAGAAGGAAGCAACCTTCTCTCCTCGCCAACCGCAAAATCGTTCCACTCAAGACCAAGCTCATCCTCGCCATCGCCGTCTTCTCCGCCTCCGCCTTAGTCCAGTCCGTGGCGTGCTCAACCTGCGTTGCGCCAACGGGTCCTCTGTAGTGTGTCAAGCAACAGCCCAGCAGCCAGCGCCCCAGTCCTCCGCCTCCGGCTCCTCGGTGTCCGCCATCGAGCTTTCCTCTGCCTCCGCCGCCGCACCAGTCATGGACATTGTTGAGGATTTCCTCCAGGTGCCTATCGGCCTTATCTGCACAGACTCTTTCACGGCGCTTGGCAATGCTCTGGTGAAGCAGGACAATCAAGACTTGAGGAGCACGTGATTTTAGTACCTTCTGCCTGGCGGCAAAGTCGTGGGAGAGGGGGTATAAATAAGTCCAGCACGCAGTTGTATCGCCCCACAACCTTCACACCACTACTTCCACAGGTGTGTCCTTTCGCGAGAAGTGGCGGGGAATAGCAATGTATTAGTGTTGATATGCAAATCGAACTAACTCCCGCAAACTCATTTTCTTCAAGGTCGGACCTCACACCCTCACCCGTACCTACCCTGACCTTGACATTTCATTCCACCGATTACCAATGGCGACCACAGCCGCCGCCACCACTGCAGCCGGCACCCGAGCGCAGGTCCTGGAATCCGCCATCGCACGCCTCCGGAGGGCCGCCGACGCCATCACCACGTCCACTTTACCTGATGTCTCGCGGGAAGACCGTGATCGCGCCGAAGCCGTCGTCCAGTCGGCTTCCTTCGACGTCGAGCAGGTCGTGCAGTCCCTCGCGCAGCTGCGCGCGTCCTCGCCCGATGCACCACCGCCACCGGCACCTCCAGCGCCCCTCGAAGAACGGGTCGCACGCGCGATCCGCCCCGCCCTCGGCGACCTCGCGGCTTACGCCGACGCCGCTGTCCGCAGCGAGCTCGCCAAGACGGTCGACCAGATCGTGGACGACCTTCGGCCCCTGACCGGCGGCGGCCGCGTCGAGGACTCCACCCTCCGCACCAAACTCGACGCCATCGCCAAGGACGCGCCCATCTCGTCTGACCTCGAGGATGTGCTAAACGCTGTTGCAGAGTCCCTCGTCGCGCAGTCGACTCTTCTCTATGGTCGTCTGGTCGCTGCGGCTGGTGACGCCCTTGCCGAGGCTCTGCTCCCAAATGTGGACAGGACAGCCAAGATGGATGGCGAAGAAGACAACGAGCAGGCGACGCCCGTCGCAACTGCTGATACATTCCCTGCCGACGCGCTGCTCCCAAATGTGGATACGGCGATGGCCGAGCTGGGTGGCGAAGAAGAAGCGTTACTTCTCCAGTGGTCGGAACCTAACCTATACGCTCTTAGCAAGATTCCCGACCCAACAAACACGACAATAGCTCAATTGAGGCCGTTAATTGATGCCAAGGTGGCACTTGCTGGCAACGTTGACGAAATTTGGAGAAGTCTTATCGCCCAAAGAGTGGTCTGTTGCTTCTTCAAACACGCGATGCGGTTCTTTAACCAAAACGAGGATACCATGAACAGAGATTATTGCGAATTATGGTTCGATCGGAATATGACCCAGCAGCAGCAGACAGAAGCATTGGGCGATGAACTTGTGACGCTGTTTAGATCAGGCACTGTCTTGTATTTCGATCGACTGGGCGAGGCAACGGGCTACTACAAAGTGACGTTCCTTCGTGATGTGGAATGCTATGTCACTGGAAGAGTGTTGTTTGTGGAAAATGTGCTGAACGGTCAGACTGCCAACTACAATGTTGAAAGCATGGATGGTCCATCTGAAGATTGTTCGTCAGAGCACAACTGTGTTCTCCTATATGAGGGAAGGAAGATCGCTGTACTTGATTATTGTTGGAATGCCGCTTCCGCCGTTGATGACTATGTTATGGGTCTGAGTCGGGCGGTGGGTGTTACTCGCGGTTCACTAGAGAAGACTGTGAGAGAAAAGTATGTCGAGTGCATCGAGTGCATTGAAGCTGGGTATTAGCTCCAGGTGCAGTTCCACTGATCCCGCCTGGCCCATTTGAGCAACCTCCTTCGGCGCATTTTTTTTTTTTTTTTCTTCCTCTTTTGTCTTTGGCAAAAAGAAAGAACAGTGCCGCGAGTTGGCGGAACAGGAAGACTCTTCGGAAATGGGGAGACATGCGTGGCGCAAGTGTTTGTGTGCTCAGCCCAGCCCGCACACTTGCATCCGCACACAGCACACTACAACTGTACTTCCAATATTAAAACAGCAAAGAACCTTTTCACCGCGCCCCATCCTCCAAGCCATGCTCCCCTTCCGCTGTCTCCTCGCCCTCCTCGGCGCCTTGCTCGTCCTCACCCTCGCCCCCTCTCCCGCCACGGCCCTTCCCAAAAACGACCGCTTCGTCTACCACAGCCTCCCCACCGCCGACGCGCGCGCCAAGGTGCAAAGCGGCGGCGGCATCGACGCCTCCGACAAGACGGCCAAAATAAACCCGGCACAGCACCATCTCGGCCAAATGCCGTCGCAGTACGTCAACACGAACCCCTACAAGGTCGCGCAGGAGCTCAACAGGCAGTCCGGGCGGCACGGGGTTGTGATGATCGACACGACCAAGGTGCCCCACTACAAGGACCACGTGGATTTGCGACAGTACGCGAAGAAGAACAAGGACAAGTTTACGGGAGCGATGGAGAACGACGTGATGAAGGAGAAAGCGAAGCTGATTCCGCAACATGTGCCGGCCGAGGCGTGCACGCTGCTGTCCAGGCGGGGCGTTGGGGAGGGTGGAGGGCTGTTTAGGCGCGCCGGCGGGTCGTGCAAGAAAGAAGGAGGGGTCAAGGGAAATGGAGGTGGTAAGGTGGCGGCGGCAAAGGGCGCGCCTGCTGCGAAGAAGGCGACGGCAGCCGCTGGTTCGTCTCCCAAGGCGTCCAGCGGCAAGACGAAGTGATTTGGGTTCTTGTGCGCCTTCTCTCCGACTTTCTCGGTTTCCGCGCTACACACAACCTTGATGGGTTTCTTTTCTCGCGGTTTTCCCTCAAACAGAATATATCGTTCACATTTCAAATACTGGAGGCCAGAAGTTATCGCCGAATTATGGCAAAAAAATCCGTGACGAGTTGATACGCAGCATCGACAACCTTTTAGGAAGACAGGCCTTGCTGGCGCCACTGATACGCGCTGTCGTTCGTTCCGCTGAAGTAACACCCAACCTCCCCGGGTCATTTGGCACAGACTTACACAGGGAACAGAGGAGAACAAAAATTCCTAGTCCGCCGACGTTCGGTCCAGCTCAAAAAAAAAGGTGTATGTGCTCAGCCAAGAGTAACACTTCGAATTTTTTTTTTTGATATTTACTCGCACAAGCTTCTTTACCATGAAAAACGAGAAAGAGGAGTCAAAGCACGCAGCTCCGCACCAGTCCGGCAAACGTGCTCGGTGGCAGTAACAGTCAGTCGGCCGGCTGGCTCACCGCTTTGCACGTTTGGGCGATGCTTTTGGTGGCTTCGCCGCGGCCGTCGTTGGCACCGTCGACGCCTTCCCCTTTGCTGCTCCCGGTGCTGATTGCGGTGCGCGCGCCGCACCAGGTTTGCCGCCCTTTCCTCCCGCGCAAGATTTCGACCCCTTGCCACGCCGGTACAGCAAAAGCTCCCCCACCGACTCGCCAGGGCCGCCGCCGCCGTCCCTCCTCTCCAAAAACAAGCTGCACGCCTCCTGCGGAATCTCGTGCTTGATCAGCACCTCTTGCTCGATCCTCGACACCTTTTCAAAGCCCGAATTCTTCTGGTGCCGCTTCTTCATGTACTTGTGCATGTCGATGCTGTTCTTCTTGAACGCGGGCACTTTTGCCGTGTCGATCTTGAGGATGCCGTGGCCCTCTTCCTCGTTGTAGACTTTCGCGACGACCGGCGCCTTGCTCGTCGAGATGAACTGCGTCGCGAGGTCGCCCATCTGATGGTCTTCGGGCGTGTAGGTGGCGGACTTGTCCGCGGCGTGGAGGCCGCGGCCGGTTTCAAAGTTGGCTTTGTCGGCGGATGTCATGGCGCGGTAGAGCGTTTTGGGTTTGGATTGGGCTAGGCCGGGCGAGGCGGCGACGAGGTGGCGATGGTGGTGCGGGAAGAGGGAGATACTGAGGAGGCTGACGCTGAGGACGCTGAAAAGGAGGAGGACGGGAAGGTGGGGTCGGAGCATGGCTGGCTGGCTGCAGGCCAGTTGACGCAAGCGAGTTTGATTGGGGAAGATTGGGCAAATTTATTACAAAGCGGGCTGAACACTCTTGCGCGTTTTCCAAGTGACTTTACTTTTGTACCCGGAGACACTCGGGGTTGGGCTCTGATTTCGTCCTTGCAATTCTGCATTT
The DNA here is from genome assembly GCA_025765615.1 of Zopfochytrium polystomum. Taxonomy (NCBI): domain Eukaryota; kingdom Fungi; phylum Chytridiomycota; class Chytridiomycetes; order Chytridiales; family Chytridiaceae; genus Zopfochytrium; species Zopfochytrium polystomum. Next base: position 139,014 of record JAIVFJ010000087.1, read on the forward strand.
TTTCTTCAAAAGTCTTCTTCAGTCGAGACCGCAGTAATGTCCTCGCTCTCCAGAGATGGTCAAGTCTGTACTCAACGCAAGGTCCATTATGTCGCAGCCACCATCTGACGTAATGCTCTGGGACGACATCGCTTCTGAGAGTGGGGGAGAATTTGAAAACGGTTTGTGGCTGTTGCTAAATGATCCAGCTGGGGCTCATCACAACTTGTGCTACAATGTAAGTTCATGTTTCTAGAACAGGCTTTACGCTAGAAGTACAAGCCGCGATATCCCACACCCTCCGTCGGCGCCTGGGTCTGCTGGTCTCGCGGACGTGAGCCGCGTCGGTGAACAAGGTGCGGCGCCTGCTGCAGGCAAGCGTTAGCGGCGGCGAGGCACCTCGTTTTCGAATCCTTACCCCGCGATGCTTCTTACCATTTGCTCGTTTTTGTTCTTTAGGGACTGTTTGGCGCCAGCCGATTTTCACGAATTTTTTGTTTTCACTAATTGAAAAAAGTTGACCGACATGTGTTTCGCAAACTTGTGGAGGTGGGCGTTTGGCTGTCCACAAGCAACTTTGTTGTTCCCTTTTTTGTGGTGCGGCCTGTTTGGTGGCCAAAAAACCCATGAAAAAAATAGTTTTCGCTACTATGAAAACCTGTGAAAACGCAAAACAGCCTCTCCCCTGTTTTTCGTTTCCGCAAGTTGGACTTCGACAAAAAATGGGCAAATCAGGCAAACCCTCCAAGTCAAAGAAGTCAAAGAAGAAGAGCAGCAGCTTGCACACCCAGAAGCGCCTACGAGTCAACCCACCGAAGGCAGCGCAGGCCGAGGAAAATGGAGGGCGAGCAGCTGTTGGGATCCCTGAGGCCTCATCAGTTGAACATCATCAGCTGCAAGCAGCACCACAGCCTCAAGAGATTGCTCCCAAAGCCTCAGCAGCAGCAGTGAAGAGTGCAGCAGCAGCTCCGACAGTGACTCCAACAGCGATTCCAGTTCTGGATGTGGGGTTGCCAGCAAGTCTGATCGCTTCAAGTGGACTCTCGATCTTGAATCCGCCCTTGTAGAGGCGTATAATCAGCTTCCAAACCCGTACTGCTGACAGCAACCTGAAGAAATCCGAGTGGACAATTGTGCAATCGTCGTTCAACAAGGGAAGTGGGCAGAATGCGTCTGTGAAGCAGCTAATCAGCAAGTGGAACAGAGTAGGTTGAGTGTGAAAATGCCCTACCAGCCTGTTTGACTCAACACTCAGATCACATCAGACTTCGATACGTTGAAAAAATTGCGAAGTAGCGATGTTGGATCCGGCTGGGGATGGGATGATGTGAAAGGGATGTTGGTCCAGCCCAACAAAGTCGTTTGGGAGGAATGGATCAAGGCAGCTAGTCTTGCTTGCTCTTACTGTTTATTATCTGTAACACTATCTGGAAAGGCAGGGAGAAACCGCAGGCATTTCAAAAAGCTGAAGTTCCCGTTCTATGACACTGTAGATGGTCTAGTTGGAGGTATGGTTTGGGTTGGTATTAGGTTCACCTTTGTCAACCGTTAACGGAGATTTACAGGAACCAGAGCAACGGGTAATACACACCAAGACATGAAGACATTTTACTTATGGGTGTAAATGCTTGTAAAGCCCGCCTCTTCAACAATATTCACCATTCTATTCGCCTTACATGGCTGTTGAGCGAGCTCAACCAGTCAGCTAATTAGTGTCTAGACACCCAATGGCCCAAAAATATCAAATAAACCCGATTTTTCATTGAGACATCAGCTCCCGTCTGTCAATCAGACGATGGCTTTTTCGCGTGTTTGATAGTCCTCCCACATCTTCTCTGCGGGCTTGTCCCGAAATTCAGCAGCCTCACAGTACCTGGCTAAATAACCGGTTCTAGCTTCCTCATTTGCGGCTGCTGCCTCACAAGCACGCTGCTCACGACGTCAGTTCTGTTTTTGTTGCAATTCCTCCTGCACCTGACGATCGCAGAACTCAGCCAAATATTCTGCAATATTGTCATCATCTTCTCTCGCCCGATTGATTGTTATGACATTGTGTAGGGCGCACGTAACAGTAACCAAGAGAACTTGGACTTTCTCAAAATCGTACTGAGGTGGCAACTGCAAAATTCGAAAGCGGCCCTTCAGTATGCAGATAGCTCGCTCAATGGTATTCTGTAGCTGCGAGTGCCGAAGGTTGAAAAGCTCCTTTGGATCATCTGGTCTACGAAAGCCCAGACTTAATAAAGAAAGTACAACATGAAGCAACTACTCACTCAACATTTGCTGATCCCCATTCCTTCAAGTGGTAGCGGACACCCCGATATGCCGATATGGAACAAGTGCATCCATTGACAGTGGATAGCCAGCATCTGCTAGAAAGAATTTACCTGGCACAGACGGAAACAACACAGATTCCCGCGCCTTCCGGAGCACTGTTGTGTCAGCAGCACTTCCTTTGTACCCTGGGAAAACAAACTGAAACAAGCAGCTGTCCAGTGTACATGCCAACAGGACATTCTGGCTCAAAAATCCTTCCGATTTCGAAATGGGCCGTGTGTAGTGGTTGGTACGTGTGCAGGAATGTGCGTGCCATCAATTGCTCCAATACAGTCCTTTAAGTAGGGGAAGAATCGCCGATCACGTTTCCTCTCTTGCGGGAACTCGATCTCTTCGGAAGGTGGTTGAATAACCATTGGAAGCATTGCAAACCTTCTGCACGATCGGAGAACCTCATGGAAATATCGATGGACTGTCTCTCCAGAATGCTGGAAAGTCTCCTGGGCATCACGACTTGACTTGCCACCTCCAGTCGTCGTTGTTGCCAGCAATAATTTTTTTTTGACCAAAACAGCTCTGCAACAACTGGCACCTGTGGAAAAATTTCTGGCGCTTCTGTGAAAAACCGTCCCGCAGTCAAACGGGCCCCTTATCAAACAAAATTCATTATTATATCCTCCGTTGAGGACTTAGGCGCACACAACACACACACAGACAAAAAAAAGTAGGGGATGACAAGGTTTCGAGAGGCGCGGGGTGGCGAGGAAACTGGGCTTTTCCTTTTTTGGACAGACAAAAAAATCAGTTGTCTGTCTTGTCTGTCTGTCTGTCTGTCTGACTGTCTGTCCGTCTCTCGATCACCTTCAAATTACAACAACAACAACGAAGCAAAATAAAAAACCAAAAAAAAAAAAAAAAAAAAAAAAGAAACATGTTTGGTAGTGGCGCCCCAACTCTCCTCAGGATCCGCCTGCCCGACAGCGCCCGCCGCGACCTCGACCCGCTCCACTCGTACGCGGACCGCCCGCAGCCGCCCGCCGCAGACGCCGACCTCGAGCGCGCGTTCCTGCTGGCGCGCCCGGACCTGTGCGCCCGCGCCCTGGCAACCGCCCGCCGCGGACACCTGCTCGACCCCGACTCGCACGACGCAGCCGACCGCTGCCACGACAACGAGGACGCCGCCGCCACCGCCGCCTCCGCCGTCGCGCCCCTCGTGTTCCGCGACACGGCCGCCGCAGTCCCGCGCAAGACCGCCTTCGCCGCGGGCGCCGCCGCGCCGCTGCTCGCGCCGTCTTACACCGTCCTTCCCTCTCCTCCAACCCCTGCCGGCGGCGTCGCTGTCGCCAGCGTGCCACTATCCTCCACCGCCGTCCTCGAGCTCGTCGCTCCAGGCGGCGGCGCAGGGGTCCCCGCCGCGTACACGCTGATCCGCGGCGCGAACGGGTCCCCCGCGGGATGGGCGATCGCCGGGTCCGTGCGGGTGCGGAACGCAGCGGGCCGGCACAAGGCGGTGCGGGTCGCCGAGGTGCGCGTCGAGCTGGCGGTCCAGTACGCTGGGCTGCAGGTAGCCGACGGCGGCCGCAAGACGGCGGCGTTCCGACACCGGCTTTTTGACGCCCCGCCCGTGGTGGTGGTGCCCGGCGAAATGGTGAGTGGGGTTGGTTTCTATCGACGAGGGGGAGTTCGGGCTTCAGAGACATGTGTGTCACGCTTGCACACTGACTTCCACACAACGCAACACACTCACTCGCTCACTCACACACGCACACACACACACACACACACACACACACACACACACACACACACACACACACACCCATTCTCTCTCTCGCAAAGGCCCCGAACGCAACTTTCGAGGCAGCATTCCGCTTCCCGTTCCCGAATGCGGGCCCTCCGGCGCTGGACCTGACTGCGTCGATGGGCCATCCGACGGCCGCGGTCGTCAGCTACGTCCTCACCGCGACCGCGACGGTTGCCGCGTCTTCGCCGTTTGGCAAGGCGCAGGCGTGCACCGTGTCGTACAAAGTCCCCGTGGGCCCGCCGACCGGTTTGGCGAAAGTTTCGCCAAAGACGGCGTCGTCGTCGTCCCCGCTGCCTCTGCGGTGCAGCAGCGGCGCCGACGTTGCGGGCAGCGGGCGCGCGCTGGCGTGGTGGGTGCGGCTGTCGTCGGGGCGGGTCGTGCCCGGCAGCGACCTGGTTGTGGAGGTGGCTGTACTATCCAGCGGCGGCGGCGGCGGTGACGCGGTTGGTGTGAAGGAGGCAGAGGTGACGCTAAGCGAAGTGGTAGCGCACGTGGAGACGGGCGCAGACGGGCATGCAGTGGGTGTCGCGACGGCGGCGGGGGTGACGCGGACGTCGGTCGGGCCCGGCGAGGCGGTGCGAGCGACCGCGCACGTGGCGCGGCGGGTGACGGTGTTGGGGAAGGGGTTGGAGTGGGAGGACGCCGACGCGGGCGGCAGCGGCGAGGGCAGCGGGGTGTGGGCGGCAGCAGCAGCCGCGGCGGAGGCGGAAGGGCGGGTGCGGGTGCTGCGGGTGAAGGTGCCGGTGCCGGCCCACCCGTGCACGACGCGGCCGGGTCCGGCGGTAGACGGACTGCCGGCGGAACCCGCGCGGGCGGGGGCGGCTCCCGGGAAGCTTCCGCGGGTGGGGAAGACGGTGTCGACGTGCGTGCACTTTGACGGGCAGTGGAACGGCGTTTTGATCGCGCACGAGCTGACGGTGCGGCTGACGGTCGAGCGCGGGCGGTCTGTCGACTGGGTGGAGGAGACAATGCCCATCGTCGTGGTTGCGCCGCCGTGGACAAGCGGGGACAACGACACGGAGGAGTTGCCAGGGTACTGAGTGGGGCGGGGCAAGAAGGGGTGGAATGGTTGGTTGGTGGTTTTTTTTTTTTTTTTTTTTTGCTTTCTATGATTTTGAACGGCGTGCTTCTTGATTTAACAACTTGAAATAAAACAACAAACTTTCGGACAAACGGCCCACAGCCACGTACTCAACTATCGAACGGACTGCAACCACAAGGTGTAGGATGTAGTCAGGTGTGCGTCACTGAAAGCCTACCGACATTCCCCCCAATCTTACTTCTGCGAAATCTCGCAGTCACCCTGCTGTTGGGAGGGCGCAAAGGCATGAACTGGACGGGGAAATGTTTATTTCTACTATGAAGCATTTCCGAGCTAGACCCAGGTTATACCTACTCGCTCTCTCGTGCGCAGTTTAGTATTGCGGCGCCTAACATTTAGCGCTGATCGCTGATCGATCTCAACGACCATGATAGAGACAAATCCCACTGGTGGCAACAAGGGCTAATTTCGAACTGCTGTTACCACAGGTTTTACAGATCAACCTGACAAGACGATCAAAACGCTGAGATGTTTGTTCATGACTTGTTTTTTACCGTTCCTTTTCCAAGGTTTATCTTGCAGTACGCTCAATTGCTTCTGGTAGTGAACTACCAATCTTTTTTTGAAGGTATGTGGCTGACTTTACCACTGTATCAGTCTCCTTGAACCATTTCTTGATGGGCTTTGGTTGCTGCTTTACCCACAGGTCCCTCGTTTGGACGGTGTTGGTGGAATGTGCGAAATTCATATTCAAGATCCATTCCTTCCCGTTGGAATCCCAAGGCTCGAATTCAACCATAGCAAAATCTACCTTATAAGATTGTCGACCAAGTTTGAGGTCCGTAGCCCTCTAGCTGGTTTCGATCCAAAGACGGCAAAGGTCCTCCTCAACGACATCCTTACAGGTCGAAATAGTCAATCTTTTGGACCACGCCGAACCCGAATCAAGCCGAACAACGCGCTCATATTATACCAGTACGGAGTTTTGAGTCCGCTCTACAACATATCGTAAAGCTGCCCCAATCCAACCTGTGTTTTCACATATCAAGCGACCAACTTTTCGCCGGAGAAACAAACTCCACCTCTGGTCTGTCAGCAGAGGAGACGTTGCGACGACTTGCTATTCGGGTAACCAATCACCAAGGCAGGGCGTTCAACTGACATCGGCGCGCCGGCGCTGGGTGCAGCGCCGGGTGCAAGAAGGGCAGCGGGGCCGGAGGAGGTGCGTCGGTTAAATCGGATGCCGGTGGTGGTGGTGGTTCTGCCAGGCAAGCGGACGCGGCCAAGTCGGCTGCCGGCGGTGGCAAGAAGAAGTAGTTTCGCTTTTGAGAGGCCGGACCTTCAATCATTACACACGTTTTCGAACTATGACCCGCGCTACTTCTTTTACCATTTGCTCGTTTTGTTCTTTATCAAAAATATATTGCCTGCCATTATTGCTCTTACTCCATCGTCTCATCCGAGCGTCAAAAACAGATTTCTTTATTTATTTTCTCTCCTGCCTGGAGTAATACACGCTTTTTCACGCAAGTCCGCCCCCCCCTCTTTCCTCTTGCCCCTCAGCCACCGGAACACATCTGAAAAGTCCTATTGTGCCCCCTCGGTGGCCCTGACGGTGCAGTAGACTTGGGCGGCGACTGTGCCGAGGGTGATTGCAAGGCTGCACATCTGAACGAGACAACCAGCCACAGCGAGGAGTGCTGCGTTGTCACTCGCAGCGTGGTTGCTGCGAGTCAAAGAAATTAGGAGGGAGCGAGAAATGCGACGCCCGCGCCATCATCAGAATTGCGAGAGAAAGAGACCATACTTCAAGCTCCACATCTTTTCTTTCGCTCAAATTGCCGCGTTTCCGCACCGATTGAACCGATCTACCTCTCCTCAGTCCTCGCACTCACATATAAAAATGTTTCCCTCTTTCATGCAACTTCAAAAAAGAAAAAAAAAGAAAAAAAAGAAAAGAAAAAGGAAGGAAAGCAACCTTCTCTCCTCGCCAACCGCAAAAACGTTCCACTCAAGACCAAGCTCATCCTGCCATCGCCGCCTTCTCCGCCTCCGCCTTGGTCCAGTCCGTGGTGTCCTCAAGCTGCGTTGCGCCCACGGGTCCTCTGTCGTGTGTCAAGCACCAGCCCAGTCCTCCGCCTCCGGCTCCTCGGTGTCCGCCATCGAGCTTTCCTCTGCCTCCGCCGCCGCACCAGTCATGGACATTGCTGAGGATTTCCTCCAGGTGCCTATCGGCTTTATGTGCAAAGACTGTTTCACGGCGCTTGGCAATGCTCTGGTGAAGCAGGACAATCAAGACTTGAGGAGCACGTGATTATTGTACCTTCTGCCTGGCGGCAAAGTCGTGGGAGGGGGGGTATAAATAAGTCCAGCACGCAGTTGTATCGCCCCCACCACAACCTTCACACCACTACTTCCACAGGTGTGTCCTTTCGCGAGAAGTGGCAGGGAATAGCAATGTATTAGTGTTGATATTAATATGCATCGAACTAACTCCCGCAAACTCACTTTCTTCAAGGTCGGACCTGACACCCTCACCTACCTACCCTGACCTTGACATTTCATTCCACCACCGATTACCAATGGCGACCACAGCCGCCGCCACCACTGCAGCCGACACCCGAGCGCAGGTCTTGGAATCCGCCATCGCACGCCTCCGGAGGGCCGCCGACGCCATCACCACGTCCAATTTACCTGATGTCTCGCAGCAAGACCGTGATCGCGCCGACGGCGTCGTCCAGTCGGCTTCCTTCGACGTCGAGCAGGTCGTGCAGTCCCTCGCGCAGCTGCGCGCGTCCTCGCCCGACGCACCACCGCCAGCCGCACCTCCAGCGCCCCTCGAAGAACGGGTCGCACGCGCGATCCGCCCCGCCCTCGGCGACCTCGCGGCTTACGCCGACGCCGCTGTCCGCAGCGAGCTCGCCAAGACGGTCGACCAGATCGTGGACGACCTTCGGCCCCTGACCGGCGGCGGCCGCGTCGAGGACTCCACCCTCCGCACCAAACTCGACGCCATCGCCAAGGACGCGTCCATCTCGTCTGACCTCGAGGATGTGCTAAACGCCGTTGCAGAGTCCCTCGTCGCGCGGTCGACTCTCCTCTATGGTCGTCTGGTCGCTGCGGCTGGTGATGCCCTTGCCGAGGCCCTGCTCCCAAATGTGGACACGGGGACAGCCAAGATGGATGGCGAAGAAGCCAACGAGCAGGCGACGCCCGTCGCAACTGCTGATACATTCCCTGCCGATGCGCTGCTCCCAAATGTGGATACGGCGATGGCGGAGCTGGGTGGCGAAGAAGAAGCGTCACCTCCCCAGTGGTCGGAACCTAACCTATACGCTCTTAGCAAGATTCCTGACCCAACAAACACGACAATAGCTCAATTGAGGCCGTTAATTGATGCTAAGCTGGCTATTGCTGGCAATGTTGACGAAATTGAGAGACTTCTTATCGCCCGAAGAGTGGTCTGTTGCTTCTTCAAACACGCGATGCGGTTCTTTAACCAAAACGAGGATACCATGAACAGAGATTATTGCGAATTATGGTTCGATCGGAATATGACCCAGCAGCAGCAGACAGAAGCGTTGGGCGATGAACTTGTGACGCTGTTTAGATCAGGCACTGTCTTGTATTTCGATCGACTGGGCGAGGCAACGGGCTACTACAAAGTGACGTTCCTTCGTGATGTGGAATGCTATGTCACTGGAAGAGTGTTGTTTGTGGAAAATGTGCTGAACGGTCAGACTGCCAACTACAATGTTGAAAGCATGGATGGTCCACCTGAAGATTGTTCGTCAGAGCACAACTGTGTTCTCCTTTATGAGGGAAAGGAGATCGCTGTTCTTGATTATTGTTGGGATCCTGCTTCCGCCCTTGCCTTTTGTATGCGTCTTTCCGAGGCGGTGGGTGTTACTCGCGGTGCACTAGAAAAGACTGTGAGAGAAAAGTTCGTCGAGTGCAATGAAGATTGGTACAGAATATGATGAAGAGACACGCATTATGAAAGGATAAATACACTCACATTTGAAGCGAAGTGGGCGTGGAGGCGGAAAAAACAGCTCCAGTGCAGTTTTATTCCTCCCGCCTCGTCTGCGAACCGCACAATAGACCACAAGTTGTTTATGGGCAGTGCGGTACGTTTTTTCTGCTTCCTTGCGGTGCGCTGCATTCGAGAGCCGAAACTTAGGAAGAATAAAAAAAATGCCGCGGGTTGGTGGAACAGGAAGACTCTTCGGAAATTGGCGAGACAGTGTTTGTGTGCTCAGCCGAGCCCGCACACTTGCATCCACACCCCGACTATACTTCCAATATTAAAACAGCAAAGAACCTTTTCACCGCGCCCCATCCTCCAAGCCATGCTCCCCTTTCGCTGTCTCCTCGCCCACCTCGGTGCCCTGGTCGTCCTCATCCTCGCCCCCTCTCCCGCCACGGCCCCTCCCAAAAACGACCGCTTCGTCTACCACAGCCTCCCCACCGCCGACGCGCGCGCCAAGGTGCAAAGCGACGGGGGCATCGACGCCTCCGCCAAGGCGGCCAATTGAACCCGGCGCAGCACCATCTCGGCCAGATGCCGTCGCAGTAAGTCAACACGAACCCCCACGAGGTCGCGCAGGAGCTCAACAGGCAGTCCGGGCGGCACGGGGTGGCTGTTCAGGCGCGGTGGTGGGTCGTGCAAGAAGGAGGGAGATGGTAAGGCAGCGGCTGCGTCTTTTTCTGTTTCCATGCTCCGCCGGATTTCCCCTCGCACTGAACATATCAAATGTCTTTTCAATTTCAAATGGTGGAGGCCGGACGGTGGGGTCTAAGTGGTTGCGGAATTGTGGCATATGTGAAGAGTTGTTAAATACGCAGCGCATCGACAGCTTTTGAGAAAGAAAACAGACCTTGCTGGCTCCACCGATCCGAGCTGTCTTTCGTTCCGCTGAAGAAGTATCTCCCAACCTCATCACCGTCTCAGGGCGGATCTTGTGCAAAAGACAGCTAGACTAAGCAGGGAGCAGAGGAGAAGAAAAATTCCTAGTCCGCCGACGTTCGGTCCAGCACAAAAAAAAAAAAGGTGTATGTGCTCAGCCAAGAGTAACCTTCGATTTTTTTTTTGATAGTTACTCGCACAAGCTTCTTTACCATGAAAAACGAGAAAGAGGAGTCAAAGCACACAGCTCCGCACCAGTCCGGCAAACGTGCTCGGTGGCAAGTAACAGTCGGTCGGCCGGCTGGCTCACCGCTTTGCACGTTTGGGCGATGCTTTTGGCGTCTTCGCCGGGGCCGCCGTTGGCACCGTCGACGCCTTCCCCTTTGCTGCTCCCGGTGCTGATTGTTGTGGGCGCGCCGCACCAGGTTTGCCGCCCTTTCCTCCCGTGCAAGATTTCGACCCCTTGCCACGCCGGTACAGCAAAAGCTCCCCCACCGACTCGCCGGTGCCGCCGCCGCCGTCCCTCCTCTCCAAAAACAAGCTGCACGCCTCCTGCGGAATCTCGTGCTTGATCAGCACCTCCTCCTCGATTCTCGCCGCCTTCTCGTGGCCCGAATTCTTCGGGTACCGCTTCTTCATGTACTTGTGCATGTCGATGCTGTTCTTCTTGAACGCGGGCACTTTTGCCGTGTCGATCTTGAGGATGCCGTGGCCCTCTTCCTCGTTGTAGACTCTCGCGACGCGCGGCGCCTTGGTCGTCGAGACGAACTGCGTCGCGAGGTCGCCCATCTGGTGGTCTTCGGGGGTGTAGGTGGCGGACTTGTCCGCGGCGTGGAGGCCGCGGCCGGCTTCAAAGTTGGCTTTGTCGGCGGATGTCATGGCGCGGTAGAGCGTTTTGGGTTTGGATTGGGCTAGGCCGGGCGAGGCGGCGACGAGGAGGCGATGGTGGTGCGGGCAGAGGGAGGTGCTGAGGAGGCTGACGCTGAGGAGGCTGAAAAGGAGGAGGACGGGAAGGATGGGTCGGAGCATGGCTGGCTGGCTGGCTGCAGGTCAGTGAACGTGAGAGTGTTTGATTGAGCGAGATTGGGCAAGCAACGATGCGGGCTGAGCACTCTTATGCGTTTTCCAAGCGATTTTTCTTTTTCTTTTCTTTTATTTGTTTTTTTTTTTGGTTTTTTTTTTGTGTTCCGCGGCGCCCGGGGACACTCGGGGTTGGGCTCCAATTTCGTAAGTATTTATTTCTTTAAAAGTCTTCTCCGGAGATGGTCCATCAAGTCTGTAGTGATCGCAAGGCCCAGTATGTTGCAGCCGCTATCTGACGTAATGTTCTGAGACGACATCGCTTCGGAGAGTGGGGGAGAAAACGGTTTGTGGCTGTTGCTAAATGATCCGGCTGGGGCTCATCCCAACTTGTGCTACGATGTAAGTTCATGTTTCTGGAACAGGATTTACGCTAGAAGTACAAGCCGCGATATCCCACACCCTCCGCCGGCGCCTGGGTCTGCTGGTCTCGCGGGCCTGAGCCGCGTCGGTGAACAAGATGCGGCGCCTGCCGCAAGCGTTATCTGCGACGAGGCCCCCCTAGCGGAAGCCAAAGGCGGTAAGGGAGGTACTGTCGAAGTGATCGTTAGCGGGCTATGAGGCCGACTGACTTCCACAACAGGGTCGGTCGACAAACCGCCTCTAATGGTTGTGCTCTGCTAAACAGCGCCTGAAGGGTAACATGCCGACGGCTTCAGGCACAGGCAAGCAGCCGCTGCCAAGCCGGCAGTGAAGGCGCCTGCCGCGAAGACGCTGGCCGCTGCAGTGGCAAGAAGAAGGAGTAATTTCGCTTTTGAGACGACGAGTCCTTCAATCATTCCACCCGCTTTCGAACACTTGCACTCGTTACCTTCAAAAATACATTGCCTGTCAGTTCTCTTACTTTAACGTCGCATCCTCGTGGGAACGTCAACAACAATAACCACTTATTATTTTCCTTGTTTCTTTCTCTCTCCTGCCGCGCATCCTAACGGCTCCTCCACTCCAGTCTGTCCCCCCTCGCCCGCTTCCCCTCACTGCTTCCCGGCCGCCTCGGCCTCCTTGCCCCCCAGCCACCGGTACACGACCGAAAAATCCTTCTTCTCGAGCCCCTCTGTGGCCGCGACGATGCGGTAGACCTGTGCGGCGACTGCGCCGAGGGTGACCGCGGCCTTTGCGTCCTGTGCGGCGTCGAGGGCCAGGCCGAGGTCCTTTGCCATTAGCGACGAGCCGAAGCCGCCCTCGTAGTCGCGCGAGGCCGGCACGTTGGGCAGCACGCCCGGACAGGGGTTGTAGGTGTCGGTGGACCAGCAGCGGCCGGAGGAGCTGTTGAGGATCGAGGCGAGGAGCTTTGGGTCCATGCCTGCGATGATTTGTTGGTTGGGTTGCGAGTGGTGGGAAAATCGAAGCGCAAAAACGAGTTTGGTCAAAAGGGCGAATCCGACTAGAGGAATCACACACACACAGACGCGCGCGCGCGCAAACAAAAAAGAGAAAAATAAAAAAATCCGACAGTTTAAATACCCATTCGAACTCCCAAGTTCATCGTCTCGGACGCGGCAATCATTGAAATGCCGAGCAGCATATTGTTGCAAATCTTCGCGACCAAGCCGTTCCCGACGTCGCCGCACCACACCGACTTTGCGCCCATGTGCCTCAGGACCTCCTTCTCGGCGGCGTCAAAGACGGCCTGCGACGGCGCGCCGGTCATAAAGGTCAGGGTGGCGGCCTTTGCGCCAAGGGTGCCGCCCGAGACGGGGGCGTCAATGTAGACGGCCTTTGCGGCGGACGCTGCGGCGGCCGCGGCGATATACTTTGACGTCGGGACGTCGATGGTGGACGAGTCGACGAGAAGGGCGGACGACGAGGAGTCGAGGCCGGCGAGGACGCCGCGGGCGTCGTCGAGGTAGACTTCGCGGGCGTGCTTGCCCTCGGGCAGCATGGAGACGATGACGTCGCATTCCTTTGCGAGGGAGCGCGGCGAGTCGTGGACGACGACGGTGGGCGCGGCAGCGGCGGCGGCGGACGATTCTTCCTTGAAGCGCTTGGCGGTGGGGAGGTGGGCGTCAAAGACGTGAAAGTGCGCGTCGGCGGTGGCCGCGGTTTTTGCGAGGAGGTTTGCGGCCATCGGGAACCCCATTTGGCCGAGGCCGATGAAACCAATCGTCGGCTGTGGGAGGGGGTTGAAGTGGGGGCAAGGAAGGGGAGGGTCAAGGCGAGTTGAGCAAGGAGCGAGCACGCGATCAGGGACGCCGGCGGACCTTGGCGGGGACTGTAAAATCCGGGGGGGAAGGGAAAACCAAATAGAACGAAAGGGATCAGTCGCTCGCGATAAAGACGGACGCTATTGGCTGTAGTCGGGGCGGCGATGCGCGGTTGCGGTGGGGCCGCTAGGCGACAGCACCAGTGGGACCATCGCGACCACCAACCGCCCTACGACACCAGACGAAGTAACATCACAGGACCAAGACAAGACGCCAAACAGTCGCACTTGCGTTCGTTACGCTGTTTCACTGCACGCACTGGAGAGGGCCCTGCGCGAGGCGACGTGGGCCACGTTCGCGACGTTCGCAGCCGGGGCGGCGGCGGTGTTGGCGACCACCACCCGAGAGCGGAGCGGGTGCGCCGTCGCGACGGCGGCGATGGGTCGAATCGGCGGCATATTCCACTTTTCTCTTCTCTTTTTTCCTTTTTTTTTTTTTTTTTTTTTTTGTTTCTTTTCCGGTCTCCTTCTTTTTCGGGCAAAGGTCGTTCTACAGTAGTCGCCTGACACAAACCAAAACCCCACCAACAACGGAAAGGAAAAAAAAAAAAAAAATCCTCCCTTGCGACGCAAACGAATGAACAAACGCAACGTACCTTGCATTCCCAATAAAGTTCCCCCACTCCCCTAGCGACCACCCGACCCGATCCTGCTACACAGCCGTCCTTGGTCGGGCTCGAGGTTTACAAAAAAATTTAAGCTTTGGGCTACCGAACCCTTTCTTCAGTGGCGGAGACAGGCGAGTACTCGACAACCCCTGCTAGGTAAAGGCGTCGCTGGGTTGCCGTTGTCCTACGCCGCTTCGCTTTCCATTCTTAAATGAAGTGTATCGTGGTCTGATTGACAACAACCTACGCGGGGAACTGAAAAACATCGAGAGATACCAAATTAATTGCATGCAAAGTCTACCAAGCACAAGCGGTCGTTCGTGGATTTAGCTGGGCGTCGCAGTCGAAATTGCTGGTGTGTCAACATAGCATCACCTCTCGAGAGTGGTGCGCGACTCCACCGCCGCCGGCGGCGGCCTCGACACCGCCTTCATCCGCTTCTCCGCCGCCGGCCCCCCTTCTCCCCCGTCGCGGCCCCCCTCTCCACCGACTTTACCCACGCGCAGTTCCACGTGCCCATGAACAAGGGTGTCCCCGCGGCGTCGCTGCCGCTGGGTATCGCGGACTGGAGGTCGTATCTGGCGGCGGCGCGCGGCGCGTTGGTTCACGCCGGAAAGAGGGGAAGGGCGGTCGTTGCGTTGCGTGGTCGAGTCGCCGGCGCGGGGCCGGCGGTGGGCCGGGTCGGCGGGCGATGCAAAGCTTTAGCAGCGAAGTCGACCTTTCGCTGCCTGTGCGAGCAGGATAACGACAACCGATTCTGTTTGCGGAGCTGACTGGTGGGAGAGGGGAAGTGGAGTGAAATAAACGGAGAGAGGGCCGAGACTGAAGGAGCAACCAATCCACATTTTCGTAAACGCAACACGAGCAAGTCGGCAAGGAAAGACGCCACGCTTTCAAACCTGCCAGAATTTAAATGCATTCGTTTTTGAGGGGTGGAGTTCAAGCTTGTCTTCGCTCTAAAAAAAAAAAAAAAAAAAAAAAAAAACAACAACAACAACAACAACTACTACTACAAAAGGAAAGAGCGAAGCGATTTGCAGCGGGAAGTCACTCGCTGCGTCTGTGCCATTTCGTCCGGCTCCTGACTTGAACGTCATTGCTACAAAAAAACGAACACGAGCAAAGCTGGAGCGATACTCGTTCCGGTCTTGAAAAGGTTATCGTTCTTCCGATAGGCAGCAATTGAGACGCGGGAGAGAAAGACACCCACGATAACGGGAGCAAGACATGCAAGACAGGCAAGACAGGCATCAGTGCGAGCGTGTGTGACATGTGACTTGCCCAAAAGGGGAAAATCCGGGAACATGCGCCTGCACAGCTGGCAGTGGCACCCCGCTCATGTGCCCATCCGCACTGTTGTGTTTGGTATTTGAACCAGCCAGCGCACTGCGATACGAGCACGACGGACAGACAGGCTTCCGATATGTCCACCACCAACAACAACAACAACAACAACGAGTATATATAAATAGATGACAGCGGTTTCCTCTCGTTCCATCCTCCTCCACCACAGCCAAAACACTCTTTCTCAAAGAAACCAACACGCAATAATAAAAATGAACAAGAAGATCGCCCTCCTCATCGCTGCCTTCTTCGTGGCCTTCACCGCAAGCGCCAGCGCGACGCCTCTGGGCGACAACGCGGGTGAGAGTTTTGAGTCAAGAGGACGCCGCACCGCCGACAATTCTTTGCCCCACATCTAATGATCGTCTACATATCGTTCCGATCCGTTCCCTCTTTCTCCCATCACCGTTCAGCCCCCGCACAAACGTGCTGCTGCTACGTTGAAACACCAAGCGGTGTCATCAAGTGCGTCAGTCATTCGAAGGCCTGCTGCGACATCTAAAGAAAGGTAGGTGATCCCCAGTTCTACCTTCCCCGCTCGTCCCTCCCTCCTGCTGAAGCCGTCCTCATTCGGCTAGAGCCGCAGGAGCCCAGTCACGACGATTTGTTCATTGAATATTTCAGTACCCCTCGCGCACCACCTCCAACGGACGAGGCTGTTTGTGGGCAGGGGATGGTGTTGTTTTCTTTTTTTGGAGTGTTTTTCTTGGCCGCCCAAATCTTTTGACCTCAGCCACCTTAATTTCCGAAATCTCATAACAAAGTCTTTGAGACCCGTTATCACTGTGGGCCGCCGGGACCCAACCAAAACTGTTTTTCTGGGCTGGTCACTGTGAAGTTTCACAAAAGTATGATTTGCCCCAACCAACGGGACACGTTAGGACTGTATTGAGCTAATGTATTCCTGTGAGTTGATGCAGGATTAACTTAGAGGTAACTGTGCAGCGCAAAAATGAAAATAATAGCGTAAGATATCTGGCTGAGTAAAATCAAATTTATTTTCCAACCCAAACCCAAAATGCAACAATGCAAGAACGTTCCGGCGGTAATGGTTAAAATAACAGGAAAAAGTTTCAACAATGAATCAACCGTTCCCATGGAAAGGGAACGGTTGGACTTAAAAAGGAAAACTTCCAGCACAAACCAACCGTACGGTGAAACATAGAAGGAAAAACTTCCGACACGAATTCAACCGTCCGCACGGGAATGATTAAACTTTAAACGAAAAAACTTCCAACACAAAATCATCCGTTCCCAACCGGTTGGATTTATAACCGTGCCACTGAGAAACAAGCACGGGCAGAGAATAAGTCAGAAAAAAGGGGGGAAAAAGGCAAAACGCTCCGCGCTGTCAAATCACGCGCAAAGCGGAAAAGAAGTCAATTCGGTAAAGGCACAAACGGCTATTAGAGATGCAAAAAGCCTCACTGGTGCCTTAGCGGTGGGGCACCGCTTCTTCTGGTCGTCTCTCCCAGCGCTGCTGCGCAGCTGCAACCTTTGCCAAGTTGTGCCAGCGTCTAATTAGTGTAAAAAAAGGAAACTGGATATTTCTTACGTTCTGTCGGTTCCAAAAGGGGTGAACAGCATTTGTGTTATACAGGGTAGAGGTGTTGGCTGTGTTGGTGGGACGGGAGAGCTACGTTGCCAAGGACCTCGCCTCCCCACGGTCAAGGGATTCGCCGCAGATCAAACCTTCCGTGTGTGGACGTGTGTGGCAGATATTGAGTGAGAAAAGTGCCAAGAAGCCGCAGAAAAGAACGACGATACCACTCACGAGTGTCCTTGCCGACTGCGGCGGCCGTGGTTTCCCCTGACCTTTCCGCTTCACCATCCTCACGCTCTCACAGCCGCAGCCAGCCCTCCCTGCGAAACACGGCTGCGGTCACAGGCCAACGCTTCTCGTCTTTCCCCAAGTCAGCCTCTGCAACGTCCTTGCGCAGACAGGAATGGGTGACGCTAGAGTATGTACGAATGGATGGAAACAAGTCATCATGGTTACGGATGCGCCGGCCAAAGAAGGGAAAGGACGAAAGCTGGGTTCCACCATTGCACCACTACGCACTGCACAGATGCGGCTCAAGGATCTGTGCGTGAGGAAACGAAGGAGCGTGGTAGGCGTGGCAAAGGGAAGGTGGGGATGTGCGTTAGCATGGGGAAAGTGAGCGAAGTGAAAAGGCCCTTCTGGGCGATGGGAGCATCTGGGGCGATGGCAGCGCTCAAATACCTGCAGAGAAGTATGAACAGGTCAGAGAATCTCAATAAAGTACTACCAATGTGAGTACACTCCAACAGGAATGACTGAGACAGACTCTCCTTGGAACTAGTGACATCTCAATTAACACTATTGCTCGGCTGCCCACTTTTTTCTCCCATTCGAAAGAAATCTTGGCCAATCGTCGCTGACACCGGCTGGCCTTCGTTATTGTTCACCGGACTTTACATAATTCTTCAACAGCAAATCAAATCTACATTTGAACCAACAGTCTTGTCCGTCTGCTCTGCCCGATCAGCAAATCATCCCTGCAACGAGTACAGCCAAAGCTCCAACCCCCCGCCGGCGCGCGCAAGGCAGGAGAAAAATGAATTTCGTTCTGGGCGGCGACCAAGAATATACAACGTTGTTTGTTTATTAAAAGCTCCTGCTTTTTTTTTTCACGGTCCATCCTGCCGGTCCGCGGGCACCATGCGACCTCCAAAGTCACCCACCGCCGGCAGCATCTGAGGCGACGGCAGCGTCGGCGGCGGGGGCGGAATCCTCATGGCTGTCGCCTCGGCGCACAGCGTGAACGCGCCGTGGTCGCGGCGACGAACGCCGCTCGCGGGTCTCGGACGCAGGAGGCTGCACACGACGGCGGTGGCGTAGACGGCGCAAACGTCGACGGGAACGGCGTCCGGCGCGCGCTTGCCGCCGCCGCTCTGGTCGGCGGCGGCGGCGCAGCCGGGTGCGGTGGCGGCTGCGGTGACGCGAGCGGCGTCGGTTGTGGGCCACCAGCCGGGGCTCGGGTACTGCATGGACGGCGCGACGGCGGGAAGGCGGATGACGGCCGTCTCGATTTGGCCTGAGACGTCGACAGAGGCGGTGGTGGATGGTTCCGCCGCATGGATAGCTGGCCGCGCGAATGAACGAGCGTCGTCTGCGCCGTGGTCGTCGTCTTTGTCGTGGTCGCCGGGGTGGTGCGGGAAGGGATCGGATGTCGCGCGGACAAAGAGGCGGGCGCTGACCTTGCGGGCGGCGTCGAAGCAGGCATCCGTGGAGGCGGCGGAGCCGCAATGGAGAAAGACGTCTGCGGACGAGATGCCACAGTCGGTTGGATCGTCGGTGAGAGCGGGGCGGTGTATGGTCAGACGGGGGGTGGTGGGGTTGCCGTCGCAGAGCGCGGGGGAAAGTAGGGAGTCATCTTCGGCGGGGATTTTGGCAAAGTGGGGTAATTGGGGTGACTGATGTGGCGGGAGCCACAGGTGGACGCGTGCGACGGCGTGGCGCGGGTGCAGCAAGGAGAGGGCACATACTGCGGCGAGGGCGAAGGAGTCGCCGCAACCGACGACGACGACCGTGAGGCCGTGGAGCGGGTTGTCAGGGGACATATGCGGTGCTTTCTGTCTGTAGGAGGGAAAGTAAGTCGTGAGTTCTTCTGCCTCCGATCTCCGTCCCTTAATGTTCTGTGCAATCTGTCGAACGTCGCTTGTTGTTGGGAGTGCTTCCGCGGCTGTCTTCGGGGCCGATCGGGCGGGTAAAGTACCGCGGAGCCAGTATTTTTTCCCTTTCAGTTGCGATCCATCGCACAGGAAGGAGCGACGCTTCGATTGGTGGCCCCTCCTTGGATGAGATTTTACCTACAAGCACAATTAAACCAGCCAAGGGTGCCACCCCGCTGTCTTCGACGCCTCCTCGCCTGTCTTCCACAAACGGTGCGCATCCATGGGAAAAAGATCGGTCTCGAAAGAGCTTTTTCCCGTTTCCCGCGCGAGCTGTCTTCCACCATTCAACCAGAATCATCTTTCAAACAAGATTTCCCAATCTTTTACCCGTTTTCATGTAATCCCTTTGTTATCTCTGCGCCCGCTGCCGCCGCGTGATGCTGGAGAGCAAGCCCCGTTCGCAAAAAGACGCTCCTCGTGCCCGTTCACGTCTTCACTCACAACATGGCCGGTGTAGAGGGAATAGACCTCCATCCAGTCGCTCTCTGCGCTCACACGACAGGCGCGATCGGTGAATTCTCTGAATGTCGCTTCAGGCGGCACGTCCGACTTAAACCACGGTCGCGACGGGCAATCGACTTTCGCGCCTTTGCGTCATTGAAAGTGACGGCGGTGCTCGCGGCGGCGGCGGCGGCTTGTGCGGGAGCGATGGTGCACTACGTGTGGGTGGAACAGGTGGAGAGGAGGCCCAGAGGCGCGAACTGGGCCGCCTAGGGTTGTCCAGAAGCGGTCCAATGCTGGGGAAGCGATCGACATCTACCACTTTCCAGAGTTTTCATTTTAGGCTTTCAGATGTGTGCTGACAGCCGTCGGCTGCCGGACGTTGTAAGAAAGCAGGCAATCCTGTCTTATTCGATTTGAAAGGAGGCGGAGCGGGGCATAAAACAAAAAA
The DNA here is from genome assembly GCA_025765615.1 of Zopfochytrium polystomum. Taxonomy (NCBI): domain Eukaryota; kingdom Fungi; phylum Chytridiomycota; class Chytridiomycetes; order Chytridiales; family Chytridiaceae; genus Zopfochytrium; species Zopfochytrium polystomum. Next base: position 158,851 of record JAIVFJ010000087.1, read on the forward strand.
ACCTAAAACTTTGGTTTGGTAGAAATCGCTGTGTATGGTGTTTCTTTTTTTTAAAGGAGTTTAAGTGGCCTTTCTCTTTCAAAACCATGACACAGTGGATCACTTATATGCAAAAAGCGTCAATGAACTAAGAAGAGAAACCAACAAACTATTTTAATTTGCCTTACGTAAACCTTGCTGTGCACTTTTACCCGTTGAGAATCGTCGGGCAGTCTTGGCGGAGCTGCCAAGAGATGCCAAATTTGCTGGGGTGTTTGCGCGTGATGTTGGGATCATGGAAATAGGAAATTGAGTGGAATGTTAGGGAGGGAGAGAGAGAGAGAGAGAGAGAGAGAGAGAGAGAGAGAGAGAGAGAGAGAGAGAGAGAGAGGCGCCACCGCCAAGTAACAGTAAGGCCCGCCTCGACCCAAAACAGGAATGCCGTTTGGTTAATGGTCCCGTTTTTTTCGATTTGCAGGCGTGACGCGTCAAACAAAATGCCAAATCCGCGAAAGCCGGTGTCTCGGCGGGAGCTCTTTCGTTTCTTTTGTTTATTGCTTTCCTTTTTTGGCCTTTCGTCGCTTCCGCCTCTTTTTCGGGGAGAAACTAAAAAAAAAAAACCAACTCTCATGGACACAAATCGTTGCTTTTGTTTTTCACTGTGGCTGGGTCGGGCCACTGGGCCAAGGCCGCTTCTCACTTCGTCTTGGCGCGTCGCGAAGGGAATGCGCTCCCCCGAAGCAGTACAAAATGGAGAGCCCACTTCAAGCAAACACCGACGCTCCAGCACCGAGAACAAACACCCTCTCCCCAAGCAATGAAGATACTCTCCTCCCACAGGAACTTGCACCACTTCGCCCTTACGGTGGCTGCAGCTCTCCAAGGCGTCACCGCACTGCCGTACGGAGCAGCCAGCACTCAGTGCTCCTCCTCCAGTGAGGCCGCCTCTTTCGCCAGCCTCTCGTATGTCGCGCCGATCGTGGACTGTGCGTCTCTGCTCTCTGTGGACCTCACCGACATTGGCGGTGCCGGAAGCAACATTTCGGCCGCCGCGACCACCACCAGCAACGGGATATCGTACTGCTCGGTGACCGGTGAGCTGCCGCCCGCTATTGGATGGCAGGTGCTGCTGCCCGTCGCCACGTGGGCCCAGCGATACATGCAATCCGGCTGCGGCGGCCTCTGCGGCTCAATAAGCACCTCTCCGAGCGTGGCGTACGGAAATGAGTTGGTCAACAACGGTACGTTTGTTCTGGCCGGAACCAACATGGACGGCGGCAGCGACGGCCTGTTTGGCCTCGATAGGGACAAGCGTGTGGCGTTTGCTTACGGCGCGCAGCACAAGCTCGCCCTCCTGTCCAAAAAGCTTATCAAGGCGTACTACGGCCAGGACGCCAAGTACTCGTACTTTAACGGCTGCTCGGACGGTGGCCGCGAGGCCGTGATGGAAGCCCTGCGCTACCCGGACGACTTTGACGGCATCCTCGCCGGCGCCCCGGCGTTCCTGTTCCAGTTCCAAAACAGCTTGCACCACGGCTACCTCGCCGTCAGCAACACGAACGCCGACGGCACCCACAAACTGCTTTCGTCGCGCCTTTCCATCATCCACCAAGCCGTTATGGACGCGTGCGACGGGCTGGACGGCCTTGCCGACGGTCTGCTCAGCGACCCGCGCCTCTGCACCTTTGACCCAGCGACCATCCAGTGCAAAGACGACGCCGGCGACACCACGTCGTGCCTGACATCCGACGAAGTCTCGACCATCAACGCCTTTTACAACGGGCCGCACGACCCCGTCTCCGGGCTCCCGCTGACAGTGGGCGAGGAGCAGCGCGGCGCCGAGCTAGCATGGAACGGCGTCTGCGTCGGCTCAACCGCAACAGCCAGCGTCATGAGCAGTAGCATCGCGCTCGCGGCGCTGCCCAACCTCATTCTCGACACATACCCAGGCGCCAACTACACCCTCGCGGACCTCGTCTTCGCCAACTCGACCATCGATCTCCTCCGCGCGCGCCACCCGCTGCTGGACGCCGTCAGCGCGGACCTGTCGCCCTTCCGCTCCGCGGGGCACAAGCTGATCCTGTACCACGGGTGGGCGGACCCGCACATCTCGCCGCGGACCACGATCGCGTATTACGAGGCGCTCCAGAAGCACATGGGCGTCGCGGCCGTCGACGAGTTTGTGAGGTTGTACTTGCTGCCGGGGATGTACCACTGCGGCGACGGGTACGGGCCGTCGTACTTTGACTTGGTCTCGCCCATCTTGGCGTGGGTCGAGGGCGGCGTCGCGCCGTTCGCTGTCAACACGAGCACCGTGAACCCCGACGGGTCGACGGCCACGGGCACCGGCGGCGCCGGGGGCGCTGGCGGGCCGCCGACGGGTGCAACGAGCGGGGCGACCGGGGGTGCCTCGGTTACGGCGACCGCGACCGGGTCTTCGGTGGCCGCCTCCACGACTACGGCGGCGGCGATGGCGACGAACCGGCCTGTCTACCCTTACCCGATGCTGCCAAAGTACACGGGGTCCGGTAGCCTGTTGGAAGCGGCAAACTTTGTGGCCGGAGAGCCCTTGTACACGCAAAAGACGGCGTTCTGGTTGGGCCAGGACTTTTTCGACCCGTACACCCCGATCGAGGGATGAGTTGTTTGATTCTTGTGGTGTTTTTTTTTTTTCACTCTCTTTCCTGCCACATCCCTCAACTAGTTGTTTTCTTTTCATTCCCCGGTGCGGGCTTGGTCTAAAATGAAATAAAACCAATAACTGTCGTCTTATCAATACTTGTAAGCGAGTATGCCAACTTGATTTGTAAGTGCAAGTTCGAACACAAGGATGAGCTCGAGGGCAGCGACGAATAAGGGAAGAGGCGCGACCGGATTCGTGAAAAAAAATGTCTCCATTGTCAACTGTCCTCGACCCGACCCGACACGCATATACCCCCACGCCGGCGCGGCAGACGGAGTCCGCCATGAGATAACAGGATGAGAGAAGGATGCTACAGCAACTGACGGTGGAACTGCACTGCCTGCGGCGTACCACCAGACCGCCAAAGGTGCTGCAAAAGTAAGTATTGCGGTGGTGGTGCGCACTGTCGCCCGCAGAATCGAATTCAAACTGGAACCGCAAGGCCTCGATGAAGTTGTGCGCCTGGGCTGCACAATCTACCCAGCGACCACTTGAGCTGGAGAAGTAAACGTGCCAGGGCCGAACCGGAAGAGGGGAATCCGCTATGGACATGAAACCCGGCGAATTCGAGACCAAGCACTTCGTGAACTATGTCGATGGCGATCTGTACCCGACGTTAAACCAGCTTCGCGAGAAAGGCTGTGCGGGCCGCGGTCAAGGGGGGGGACCACATCCAACTTGCTTGCTGTTGTCTAACTGTTCTGGATGAGGATAGTTCTTCCTCAATCCTACTCGAAAGTCACTCTCTCCAACCGCTTCAAATATCCAATGGCAGCAGTGTGAATCGGCGTCGTCCTCGCCAGCACCCTCATTCCTTTCTTTCCCGTGTCGCACACCAACGCCATCATCCCTAGATTTGGTGGACGGGCAAGCAGTACTCCAGTGGCCAGCTCGACCACTGCTATGGGGATTCGATCGGATCCTCTCCATGTTCCTTTAAAATTCTCTCGCTGACCATGATTCACGCGATTGCGCCAGCGTCAGCAGCGTTACTATTGAGAAGCCAGAGTGGGAGAAGGATTTTGTTAGCTCATGCGATGGATACGCGATCGAGAACCACGACACATAATTGCATGCAGTTTGAGAGCCGCGAACGGTGCCAAGCTGGAGAATGGCAGTTTTCCCCTTGACAGCGCTTGAAACTTGCATCCATCGTCAAGAACGGAAAGGTTTCCAATCGCAGAGGGATAATTTGGGACGATGTGGAGCGTCTGGGGAAACGAAAAGTTTGACAAAAGATCACCGGCCCGGATATCAAAAGCAAGCAACTTTGAACGCGAGGTTTTTTTGTGGAACTCCTGTTGCAGGGACAAACAGACAGGAAATAACCCGTGAGGCCAGGCTAGGCCATTGGTTTCATTGTGAATAGGATGCTCTGGAGGAGGGGGTTTCCTAATTCACGGCCCGATGTCAATCACAACTTGGCCGCTTCATACCGTGACTTCCTCAACGATTCCGCATCGTCGTTGACCGCCTCCGCAGCCCCTTTCCGCCTCTTCACGGACGCGACCACCGCGTCGCGCGCCGCGCCGCGCCGAGGTACGCGTCGCGGTCCGCCACACCGAGCGGCAGCGCCGAGACGGTCAAACATTGGCTGGCTTCCCAAGTGCAAACCGAATAGGAACGCATGGTTGTCTGCAACCCGTACCAAATGGGACAACCGCCAATGCGACTGATAGTCCACTAACAAGAAAAAATGAAGGCAAATTAGCTTGCAAGAAAAAAGGGAGTTTATTTCTTCGGCTGTAAGAAAACGACTATCCGCACAATACTACAAAAAAGAGTTTTTGAAAACATTCTCCACTGCATTTATACGTTTATTTTTTTTTTCACCGGTCAGCCTGGCGGTCAGAAGGAGCTTTCGGGTTTTTGAGGGCAGCCGCCGAGGGCGGAAGCATCATCATGGCCGTCGCCTCCGCACAAAGCGTGAAAGCCCCGTGATCGCGGCGCCTGCGGCGGCCACCGTCCCCGCCGCTCGTCGAGACGGAAGCCGATCGACGGAGGAGGCTGCGCACGATCGTTGTGGCGTATACTGCGCAGGCGTCGACGGGCGCAACGTCCGCGTCCGCGGAATCGGCCGTGCTGGCGAGATCCGCGCAGCCGTACGACGCAGTGAGAGGACATGCGAGTCCTGCGGAACTGGGCCACCAGCCGGGGTAGGGGTGCTGCATGGACGGGCCGATGACAGGGAGTCGGATGGTAGCTGTCTCGAGGCCAAGTGTCTCGGATGCGGCGCGGAGGAGATCCTCCGATGTGACGGCAATTTTGGGGAACACTGCCTGTCGGCAGCGGGCCAGGTACAACTCTTCCGCCGCGACAGAGCTGTCCGAGACCGCAGATGAAGCGTGGACAAACAGGCGGGCGCGGGCCCTTTGGGCGGCGCGGAGGCTGTCTCTGGTCAGGTTGACATTGTCTTCATCCTGGTCGTCCCTGTCGTGAACGCGGGTCACGCAGTTCAGAAAGACGTCAGCTTCGGCAACGCCGCAGTCCGTCGGGTCATCGCCGGGCACGGTGTGGTGGATGGTCAGCCGGCTGGACAAGCTGAACTGGGAGAAGAGTTCCCAGTCGGAAAGCTTGCCGGTGCTGCTTTTGTTGAGGTGGTGTTGCGGTGGGTCCCGCAGCCACAGGTGGACGCGCGACAGGCCGTGGCGTGGGTGCAGGAGCTCGCAGGCCCAGACGGCGCCGAGTATGCTGCTGTTTCTGCTGCCGCTGCCGTCCGGGCCACCTGCGACGACGACGGCGGTGAGGTCGTGGAGCGGGCTCGGCGGGTCGGACATGTGGGGGTTAGAATAGAGTCAGGTAGAGGTAAACTTTGACGGAGAGAGAGAGAAAGAGAGAGAAAGAGAGAGAGAGAGAGAGAGAGAGAGAGAGAGAGAGAGAGAGAGAGAGAGAGAGAGAGAGAGTGTGTGTGTGTGTGTGTGTGTGTGTGCTGTGCGTGGGCTGGACTGTTTCTTTCCCTTTTTTTTTCTTTTTGTTTTCTTTTTTTTCGGCAGCTGTTTCTCGTGGGGTGGGTGGAGGAGCAGACCCGATATGACGCGCACGACATTGAAAAAACGTGTCTTGTGTCCGTCTCTCTCTGTGTGTGTGTGTGTGTGTGTGTGTGTGGCCAGCCATTATTGATTTTCCGCATGAGTTGTGTCTTGGGGAGATCTGTCTGTGTCTTTCAGGGCTTTCTTCTGGCCGGTGGAGGGTGGATTGGAGGGCAAACGAGTATGCGAGTGAGTGGTGGGTGGTGTCTGCTGAAAACGGTGCTGACAAGGGGAAAAAAAAAAAAGAGAAAAGAAAACGAAGCAAGCTGCTCACTGCTGAGGTCTTGTTGCAACCGCCTTTCGGCTGCCTCAAAATGGGGGCTTATTGCGCTGTGCATATGCAAATCATCTCCTTCAAACCCCCCACCACACCCACCCCGCTTGGTGAGAGGCCCCGTTACAAAGAGTGCGAACAGTCCCACACACGCAAGCGTGAAACTGCTTGCTCTTTGAAACAACTGGGGGCGGCTCAAGGACCTATCAGCACTAGAATCGCGTGGATGAAGAACAGTCTGCTCAATGTCCTTGTAAGATTCTGTGAGGCTCAATTTTGCAGTCACAACACATGCCACATAATCTTCCCTCCGGAAGCGCTCTTTGGCGGCGTTTGCGCCCAAATTCTGCACGCGCACATCTCTTTGGGACCACCACAGCCAAATTTAGCACAGAGCGTACCGCTGGATGGCGTCCATGTCCAGTCTTGTCGAAATGAAGTCCTCACGTCTTGCAGCTGCTTTCACCAGAGTTACTAGCCACTTGTTAAATGACTTTTGGGAGGACATCAGTTTTGTGATAAAGAAGGGGAAGATATTCTTTCAAAGAAAAACACTCGTGGAGATTTCAAACAAAATTGTCTGACGAAGAAGCATGACACACGCTGTCAAAAAACTAAAAACGTTTGTCAATTTGTCAACAACATTCTTCTCGGAAAAAAAAAACGGCAGGCTGCTCTTGTAGACATTGTTGAGGCCTCGGGTAATCATGAATTTAAATCTTTCCATCCATTAGTTCATCGGTCTTCGCAGAGCTATTCTTGTTGTTCGCCTGCTGTTCCAGCCACGGTGGGTAATATCTCCCAAACGCCGCGAGGTCGGCCTCCCCGTTTTTCACCAAGGCCTCTGCCGACTCTGCGGTAAGGCCGTCGGCGACGATCAGGGTGCCGGTGTAAGCCTGCCTGAAAGGTCGCAGGCTCACATCCTCCCCCTTTACGCGGGGCTGCACCAAGTGCACAAACGCAATGTCGAGCGGGCTCAGCCGCTCCAAAAGCGTGCACCATGTCTCTTCGGGCTGTCGCCCATCCCTTGCAACGCGCCGTACGGGCTCAGTCGGATGGCCGTGCGGTCCGCCCCGATCGCTTCCGCCACGGCCGCGACAATTTGGATCGCCAGCCGGACCCGCCCCGCCGCGTCGCCGCCGTAAGCGTCGCTGCGCTCGCAGTTGACAGAGTCGTTGATGAACTGGTCCACGATGTACCCGTTCGCGCCATGGATCTCTACCCCGTCGAAGCCGGCCTCTATCGCCCGCTCGGCAGCGCGAACGAACTGTTGGATTAGGAGCGGGATTTCCTCTGACTTGAGCATACGAGGAACTTCTCGGTCGATCGGGCCTTGAGTTCGGGTCGTGACCTTTTTCGTGGGTTGGTGTGGGAAGGGTAGTGCGGTTACATGGTGATCGTTATAACTTGGGAAAATAACTTCAAAAGGACAGCTTGCCAGATCGCAACCACACACCTTCCCCGACGCCCGTACAGTTGACGACGACGGTGGCGGCCGGCCGAGCGGGTCGTACGAAGAGTGCGACAGCCGCCCGACGTGCCACAGCTGCAAGAACACGACGCCTCCTTTCGCGTGCACCGCCCCCGTCACCGCCCTCCACCCCTCCACCTGTGCATCCGTGTAGACACCCGGCACCGTCGTGCGCGGCCGGCCCTCCGGGCACACCACCGTCGCCTCGGCAATGATCAGCCCGCCCTTGGTGGCGCGCTGGCCGTAGTACGTCGCCATCAGCGCTGTCGGGACGTTCTCCTCTGCCGGTGTGAGGTCGTTGCGCACAGTCGCCCGGATGCGCCTGTAGGCGGGACGGGCGGTTGCGGTGAAGGTCATGGGTGAGGAGGAGTGCGGGTGGCATGTGGGGGGCACGGGTGAGGCTTGGCACACATCCAAAAGGTAATTGCCTTCGCTCTCTCTCCGCACTCACGTCAGGGGTGCCATCGCGACGCGATGTTTTAGGTGGTAGCGGCCGACCTGGATGGGTTGAAACAAACCCTTCGTCGATCCCGGCGTCGCCAATGTCGCTGCGGGCGCTCCGTTCATTTGGATGGATTTTGCTTGATCCAACGCTCCACGATTCAGATTGAGGGACAGACAGGCTTGGTGTGGGGCCAAGTTTCCTTAACAAGCATTCTTAAGGGGAAGGTTGCTTCGACATCCGTTCTGGTCGAGTGTGACTGAAGGGATAAAAAGGACAAAGCACCTACACCCATTATTGCTTTAACGCCAACCCCGAATTTGTAACAGAAATCAGCCGTTCTTGTGTTTGCGTCATTCTAAAATGTTCTTCTAGTGTTTACTTAATTGGCGGCAACATTATTAACAAACCATTTACCCATGAATAAAGATTTACATAGCATTCTAAACTCAATCATCACAGAATGCACATACTTGTAGAAGATGGGTCACTATCTGAGCCGTTATGTCAAAGGGCCTGATGATGCGTCAAACAAAGTTAACTTGGTCCGATTCATAGGGATGATTGATGTACGATGAAGTCTGGAACAAGCTTTTCATGGAGAATTGTCGCAACCAGGGTTTAAGCCTTAGTAGGAGTGAGAAGAGCAGCACTTTTTCAAGACACAAACAGCAAAAGTGCTAATCAGGTGCAGATGGCAAAGGAAGTCTTTGAGATCTTCCTATTAAATCTAGCTAGAGTGTCTAGCAAAGGGGAAACTACAGCTGAAGATCAAAAGTTGAGTCACAGACATCGAGCAAGTTTCGAACTTAGCACCTTTCCAATTGGAGGAAGCGCTCAAACCGAGTAAGGGAGCATTGAATCATAAGCTGAGCAGACACCTTCAAACTCTGTCTGCAGCCTCGTCTTAGTCCACAATAATAAGATAATAATAACGCAAATAATCACGACATGTGACAGGAGAGCGCAACATACAGAGTCAGTCAGTGGCTGATGCAGACAGCCAATGGCAAGTAATGATAAATAAAAATGGAGCCCAAGCCAGAAAAACAATCAAGAAGGATGGATAGTCCTCAAAATTACCAGTAAAATAAAGTGGGTATCCACTCTTACATAAGAGGCCGCAGGAGGCTCAACAGCCTGTTGTCCTCACACTTTCTTGAATTGGCCAAGGCTGTGTTCTCTACAATGTCATCACCTTCCACATAACAAAGTTTTGCTGTTCAAATGTGTTCAAATTTTCTGACTTTGCGAGTCTCAATTCTTTACCACTGCTGACATTACTTTAGTGACCGAAGGTTGAAGCTGGGATCGCGAGAGCCACGATGCGTTGGCGGATGGGGTAGGGAAGGATAGAACTGGCTTAACCAAAACCGTATCCAATTCCAATCCGTCTTGAGTAATTTTCTGCCAAAACACAAGTACAGATATGGCAAAAGTGTCAGGAACATGGCAGGACAGGGCAAGGCAGACAAGGAACTGAGAGGAGTGATGATTGTATTGGAAACAATAATTCACTTGAGGGATGGGACAGGTCCCCCATCCCCCTTTTATACCTTTTGAGAGTGTTCCTTGTCAAGACTCCAAGAAAGTTCCAGAAAGAGCAATTAGTAATGCAATGATACCAATGATACCAATGACAACAAGACAAGTCAGGAAAGCAAAGAAGGTTCCAGAAGGTTCCACAAGGTTCCATGAAGGAATGTTCTGGAAGGTTCCAGAAGGTTCCAGAAGGTTCCATGAAGGAATGTTCTGGAAGGTTCCACAAGGTTCCATGAAGGAATGTTCCAGAAGGTTCCAGTGGTTTCCAGAGGGTGATTCATAACATCATCTCCCCCTTTTAGGCCTCTTCTGCAACTTGGTGGGGTACCTGGTCTTGAACTTGAGCAGAAGGTCTTGGCAGTGAGTGAGGTTTGACTCAGGTTCCCAGGTGTTGTCAGCATCTGAGTAACCTTTCCACTTAACAAGGAACTTGAGTGTCCTTCCAAACCACTTGGCATCCAAGATTTGTTCAACCTCAAATTCCTCTTCACCTTCTACCTCAACTGGAGGAGGAGGAGGAACAACTCTGCCTGGAATGGAATTGGCCACAAACTTCTCCAAAAGGCTGACATGGAAAACTGGGTGGATCTTCATGGATGCAGGGAGATCCAGCTTGAAGGTGACTGGATTGATTTGCTCCAAGATCTTGAAAGGTCTCAACTTGAGGTTGTCTAGCTTGGGACTTGGTCTTTTGGACTGCAAGTTCTTCCTCATGCCTGGCCAGTAAAAGTCTCTGGAAGCAAGCTCATATGTCTTGTGCTCTCCTGGGTGTCCAGCTGTTGCTGCAACATGCCTTGTCTTGAGTATCTCAAGTTTTTCCTCTTCTTGGCTGATTTGAATCTTGTGAGGCTTGGGGTCCTTGGAAATAGCATGGGCCCACACACTGTCAGGAAGCAGTGAAAGGTGTGTCTTGGAAGGTGGGGTGAAACCATCTCCCCCTTCAGGTGCAAGGTCTGTCCTTCTGTGCTCATCAGCAGTGGGGCTTGAATTGTTGACTGGGAACTGTGATTCTTGAATCTTTGACTGAGGGTTCTGTTCTTGGCAAAGACTGTGAGCTGTGGAGCTTGAATCTTGAATTTGGACTGTGAACTGTGGTACTTGAATCTTTGACTGTGGGTTCTGTGAACTACAGACTTGGCCATGACTGTGAGCTCTATGAGCTGTGCTGGAATCTTGACTATGAACTGTGAACTGTGAAACTTGAATCTTGGCTGGGATCTGTGAGCTGCAGGCTGATACTGGAGCTGTCATTTGTGGTTGACCTTGGATACTAGGCTGAGAGCCTTGAATCAGGGACTTGAGAGCATGAGACTTGGAGGCTTGACTTGAGTTTTGGGTGACTGTTCCAATTGGTGGAGGTTGGACTTGACCAGTGACCCAATCAATGGCAGGGTTCTGGGCTTGCAGCCATGGTAATCCCAGGATGACAGAGAATGTGGGTGAGCCAAGATCCAATACTTCCAGGTTGACCATGGATGGTGGAAAGTCTTGGATGTGGAGGTTTAGCTTGGTTTCATGGCTGATTTCCTTGAACAGAGCATGATTGGCAAAGTGAACCTTGAGGGGTGTGGATTTCTTGATGGTGGGAATGGCACAAGACTTGGCAAGGGTGGCATCAATGATGTTGCAGGATGATCCAGAGTCTATAAGGGCCTTGGTTGTGATGGTTGACTTGGGTGAGAGTTGAATCTTGACATCCATGGTGAGTTGGTGGGGCTTGGAATCTGAGGTGTTTGTGGTGCTGGTGGTGGTGATGAAACAGGGGCAGCTTGGAGGAGGGTCCAGGGAATTGCCCCTCAGTGAGCCTGGACCTGGGAGTTTGGGTGCTTCTTCCTTGGGCAGTCCTTGACAGCATGCTCCTTGGAGCCACAGTAAAAACACAGTCCCTGCTGGGCCCTCCTTGTTTTCTCCTCTTGGCTCAGAGGACCCTTAGGAAGTGTCTCAACTGCATCCACTTGCATGGGTTCAGGAACTGTAAGAGCTTGAGGAACTGGGGTAGGTCTTGATGTAGTTCCTACTTGTCTTTGCTTCAGCCTCTTGGAGTAGAGTCTGTTGTCAATCTTGATGGCAAGGAGAATGTACTCTTCCAAGGTCTCAGGGATGTGCAGAGACTGGGAGAGCATGTCTTGGATAGACTCATGGAGACCATCATGGTACAGCTCCATCAGAGCTGCATCATTGTATCCAGAGTCTCTGGCTAGTTGCTTGAATTGGTTGGTGTAGGCCACACAAGATTGCTTTCCTTGCTTGATATGCTTGAGCTTGGATCTTGCTGTCCAAGATGCGTAGGGGTCACCAAAGGTAGCTTCCAGCCCCTCCCAGAGCTCTTGCAGGGTGGTGGGTGTGCTTGGGAGAGATCTGTACCATGATTGAGCTTGACCAGACAGGAGGGTGCTTGTGAAAAGAACCTTGACTTGCTCACTGGGAAATCTTGAAGGTTGGAGAAGGATGACATTCTCCACAGTGGCCATGAAGTTCCTAAGGTCTTTGGCCAGCCCAGTGAACTTGTCAGGGCTGGGAACCTTGGGCTCTCTTGCTTGGTTGGCTTGAGGCAGGGGAAGAGCTTGATGTTCTTGTTGGTGAAGTTGTTGTTGAAGCTGGTGCTGCTGGTGAAGGACTTGTTCTTGAAGTTGGTGTGTCTGTCTTGAGGGGGCTTGTAATTGGTCCATCAAGGCTTGGAAGGCAGTTGCATCAGGGAAGGTGTTGTTTGGGTCAGTCATGATGGCAGAGAGTAGTGGGAGAGGGTGAAGTGAATTATGATGTCAGGAACATGGCAGGACAGGGCAAGGCAGACAAGGAACTGAGAGGAGTGATGATTGTATTGGAAACAATAATTCACTTGAGGGATGGGACAGGTCCCCCATCCCCCTTTTATACCTTTTGAAAGTGTTCCTTGTCAAGACTCCAAGAAAGTTCCAGAAAGAGCAATTAGTAATGCAATGATACCAATGATACCAATGACAACAAGACAAGTCAGGAAAGCAAAGAAGGTTCCAGAAGGTTCCACAAGGTTCCATGAAGGAATGTTCTGGAAGGTTCCAGAAGGTTCCATGAAGGAATGTTCTGGAAGGTTCCACAAGGTTCCATGAAGGAATGTTCCAGAAGGTTCCAGTGGTTTCCAGAGGGTGATTCATAACAAAAAGGCCACTAGACTTTTTTTCAAAGTTTTAATTACAGTTGCAATCCAAAAAGAAAAATTCAAAAGCATTAATAATTCGAAATTTTTGAGTCCAGTCAAACTCCTGTTTGTGGGAAAGAAATTTTGTCAGTTTTAGAACTAACTCTGTTATGAATAGTCCGATTGGCTTTGTGTTCACCCTAGAAAAGGGCGTTTTCTGTCACATTCCAGGCACAATTTTTGGCTCCAAAGTAAGGACTTCACAATTGCATATTTCCAGAGAGTTTTAGTGATTCTCACCATTGGCTCCACGGTCCAGGAGCCATTGGACCACCTCCACATGTCCAGCATGTGATGCTGCATGAAGGGGAGTCCACTTGCCCACCGTCTCAGAGCCTATGGTTCCACCATGAAGCACCAACATCTTGACCACTTCCAAATGGCCTTTCTGGGATGCAATGCAGAGTGGCGTCGCATTGTTGATATTCTTTGCATCCACACTAGCTCCTTGCTGCAGTACGCAACCAACTATATCTAAATGCCCTCTCCGCGCCGATGAATGCAAGGGAGTCCAATTGTCCACAGTTGAGGCATTTACTTTAGCTTGACGTTTAAGCAACCACTTTGTCACATCCAGGCGCCCATTCTGACATGCTACAAAGAGCGGTGTTGCCTTGTTCAGATTTGGAGCATTCACATCTGCTGTTTGATGTAATAGCCACTTAATCACCTCCATGTGCCCATTCTGCGACGCAATATAAAGTGGACTTTCAACTGACTTATTCACTGAGTTCACTTTGGGAAGCAGCGACTTGACAACTTCCAATTTTCCAGTCTGCGAGACAAAGTGAACTGAAGTCCAACCATCCATATCCTCTGATTCCATATCAGCTTTTTGCTGAATCCTATTGTTGTGAGAGTGAGATGTGTGAGCACAGGTGTGATGTGATAAAGCCTGTTGTGGTTGGGTGTATGAGCCAGGTGCAGCACATGCCCAATCACTGGTGTTTCCATGTACCAGTTCCCAGCTGGTGACCTTCCAGCCCCTACATAGTTGACTGCCTTCTCCCACCCTCGTCGCTGGCGACAACAAGGGTTCTCTCAGCGCAGCGCGACGAGGGGTCCTCCTTCATACCTTGACTATCCCACTACGCTGCTAACCACGGTTCTTTCCAAGATAAAACCCCTTGTTGCCCTCTTCTCTCTTTTACTTTGATTCCGCATTAATTTTTATATTGCGATCCAAGGTCTTAAGCATCTGCCAGAGTTCACCTCGATTCTTTGTCCCAATTCCGTGGCTAGTCTTGTCCATAGCGATTTAGGCAAAACGGCGGCATTGTAGGCTTCGTCGTACGTTTGGCCGCTCCTCCATCCTGCTGTCAATGTTCACGTCAACTGCAAGGGCCTCTGCACCTACCGTTCCGAGCCCATTGACACGGCGTCGTTCTCGCTTCTGCCTTCGACGGCCCGCCAACTACCCTGAAAGTTCAGAAAGTTTTGCGCCGCTCCATCTCAGTGGTGGGGAGTCAGCTTGAGGCGACGCTTTGGCAGCATTTGCCAGGGTTTGCAGGTTGCCGAACGATAGCCGCGCTCTCTTCAATGCGAGGGGTGGAGCGAACTGGGGTCGGACAGTAAGATGTGTTGATAACGGCTCCGCGAACTAGAGCGAATGAGATTTGTCACAACTCTTAATGAAGTGTTACAATGGACGGCATTCGAACGACACTTCTTCTCAATGTGTTGCGGGGACTGCACTCGATGACATGTTGCAAAATGCACTGGCAAGCACCACGATTTGCGGTTCATCGGCACGACTAACCACGGGCAATCATTCAGCCAACGCATGGTTGCATGTCTAAAACACAAAGTTTCGATGTGAATACGCTTCAGTGAGCGAGTAGCAGGAATGAGAGCTTTCAAGGAGGCCAAGTGGAAGCAAGGCGGTGATGGGTGTGTGCGTGAGGTAGGGAGAGAGAAGCTTTGTGTGTGAGGGTGGAGACTGTGTGCATGTGTGTATGGAACGAAAAAGTCAACGTGTTGTGCATGGTCTTTCTCCCTCCACACCACATTTGCATCTTGTCCCCCAATCTCTCCCCAGTTGCACATCGCACCGAATTGCACCCATTTCGCCAAGTCGTCTCTTTGTGAGGTGGCTGGCTTACTTCAGTCCGATGGGAGCGATCTCGACCTTGCAGAGCTTGCCTCGGATCCGCTTCGTCGGAGCGAATCCACACGCTTCACCGCGTGTCGTTCCACCACGAAAAGTGGCGCGATGACTGTCGTCCTGTTCTTTGGACTGAATCTTGCGGACCCTGTGTCGTTGCGGGCTTGCGGTGGATTGTCATGTGCGGTGGCGACGTCATCAGCCCGCTCTTGAGCAACATTAAGTGCATTTTCGGAAGGTGGCTTCGAGCATCAGGTATAAAGTAAAACATTGTGTCGTTGACCAGCAGCAACTTCGACTAGTTCTACTCTTCTTTCGCCGGGTTCGATCCTTTACGAGCGGATCCAATGCGGCGGGAGACTCTTCGGGCACTCTTGGCCAAAGCTATTCGTCGCCAGGAGAAGTTTCCAGTTGTGCCTGGTGCAAATTGGAACACAACGAAACAAGTGCATGTACCTCACCTACAGCTCATTCATCACAATGGCCGTGCGACTTTGGGTTCGCACCGTCAGTCGCCGACTTCCGAGTTCGGCAAACGAGACAACTTATCTTGGCAAAGCGAAGGAAAATTGAACGCCGTCGCGGTATGGAGGCGTGGGAGCCAAGGAAATAGATTTGTGGGTTTCAAGAACCCCACCCAAAGGGAGGACCTAGGAAGAACACGTGGCGTACGTATACGCCTTTGCCCACCTCGTCCTCTCCCGTCACGGCTATATCCATACTGGCAGTGGCAGAAGCGGTGCGCCGGGAGGATGTGCACCTCCGTGTTCGGGAGAGGCTGGCGAAAGAGGCTGGGGCCGGCTGGAGGGTCAGGCCGTTCCGAACAAAAACCGGCGACCGACGAAGGTGTGCCTTTTTGAGCTCAGAGGTAGATTCCCTGGAGATCCTCCCGGCTTCACTCTCTCTTTGCAAGCCCGTTGGTCGTTTTTTCTTTATCCCACTGCTCCTGCTCTTCCCCTGTTTTGCCTAGTTATACTGATTTTTTGTTTTTGTTGTTTTGCAACTACATGTACTTCTTTGTCCAAAAGCTACCCTCCTCTTTCTCTTGTTTTCCTGAATCACAGCATTTTCTGAGTTACTAATACCTTCTTAGTTTGTTTTGTGTCACAACTATACTGTCCTGATTCTATCTTGTCGCCTGTCTTTCCACCCTTTCAATTACATTGTAAAATTCAGTTTACATGTAATCGCGCTGGACCCCTCAATCTCGCACGCCACTTCTTCATTGACAGGCGAAGACATTAAGACTGGTGCTTGTTCACTTTCATTTGAATCCTGACCTGGTCAATTTCTTCGCGACACGAAATAACCTCAAAAAGCATTTTGCAATGAAAGCTTTTTGAAAGATCACGTGAAATGCACGGCCTGAAGCAGAAACAACGAAGAAGAAAAAAAGAAAAGAAAAAAAAAAGAAAAAAAAAGAAATTCAACCACTAAAGAAGAAAAACACAAATAAAGAGCCATTTCCTCCCAACCTCGCCACTCGACTCGCGCCTTCCTCGGTGCACAAAAAACGATTCCTTCTCTACCCTTCCACGGATACTCGGCAGCAGCCCTACTACCTTCGAGAACCGTTGGCAACCAAAACCCACACTGTGTCCATCACTCCGATACTGTGTTCATCCCATCCACCCTGTTTTGGTAAGCCCTCGCCTTGCATCTCCCAGCCCTTCGTCACTGGCTGCTTGCACACCCACTACCGACCCCCATCAAAGCGCACTGTCAGCTTCTTCCAGCACATAACTGCCAGTGTGA
This sequence comes from Zopfochytrium polystomum, assembly GCA_025765615.1. Taxonomy (NCBI): domain Eukaryota; kingdom Fungi; phylum Chytridiomycota; class Chytridiomycetes; order Chytridiales; family Chytridiaceae; genus Zopfochytrium; species Zopfochytrium polystomum. The sequence goes on from JAIVFJ010000087.1 coordinate 175,308, forward strand.
CCCGCGCACAGTAGGCCTTCTCTTGTCCCGCCTGGCCGTGCGTGAGTTGCACTCTTAGTCGCGCGCTCGAACCTATCGCCGCGAAGCGAGATAGCTTTGTGGCAGCCAGCAGCCCATTGCGTTGGCCTCTCTTCCACCTGTCCTTCATCCCCAAGAGTCTGTCGCCCTTTGTGAGGGCGACCGCGTACCTCCCTCTCTCTCCACCGAGTCTCCATCGCACTCTCTCCTCTCGACCTAAGTTTCGCGCAAAACTGCGCTGAGCTGATCTAGATCAAAGGTTGTCCGGACTACCCAGCACTCCTATTGTATCCCCAATCTCTTTTAAACTCTCCGTCGCACGTGTAGCACTAACACCTTGGTTTACACCAAACACTCTAATTGTGTTCAATTTTTCCACCACGGTTGGAAATGGGTCGATGTCCGACCGTCCTGACCAGCCAAAACTTCACTAGTGGACTCCTGGCCTTCGATGGGTTCGGTCTCTCGACTTCCCTTGCCAACGGATCCAGCGCGGCGGGAGACCCTACGGGCACTCGTAGCCAAAACTATTCGTCCCCACAAGCAGGTTCCTGTTGTACCTGATGCCAACAGAAACGCGACTGTTACAACCCCCACCCGAAGGCCCAATAAAACAGAAAACCCTCTCGCCGGCAGGACACGAAAGTCCATCAAGATCTCCGCGGTTGGACTCCCTCCGCTCCGCAAAGAAGAATTTATGAGGCTGCTGGAGGAAGCACGAGAGAGAAATCGACTGCAAGAGAGCCGTGAATCCGCTCGACCTGCTGGGACGCCAGAGGGTACGCCAGTGGGAACGAAACAAGCACCTCCGCCTGCCCCACCAAGGCTCATCCGGCGCGATAGGCACGCGGTTTCCGGCTCCACCCCCGAGACGCCATCCTCCACTTTCGGGAGCCCTCTTCTCGCTCCGGTTGGCACCTCCAAGGCCGTTGAGCGAGTGAGGTCCAAGCCTCGAGCTCAGGCTCCGGTCGAAGCGAAAGGCGTAATTAGTGCCCCACCGGCCACCACCGCCACAGTCGGCGGGATGGTCGGCAGGACTGATGGAGGTGGTGACCGTCGAGGAGGTGTCGAGATGTGCAGACCGACAACGCGGAGAGCGTTGACTTGGGAGGAACACGTGGCACGTGCCACTCTTCGCAACCCAAAGTCTGCTTCCCCGCTCTCCGATATTGATGCCCTAGCAGCAAACGAGGCGCAGCGGCGAAAAATTGAACAACGTCGCGGTATGGAGGCGTGGGAGCCGAGGAAGCTGTCGTGGTGGGTTTCAAGAACCCCACCCAAGGAGAGGACCTGGGAGGAACACGTGGCGTACGCCTGGGTTCGGAAACCCACCTCGTCCTCTCCCCTCACAGCAATATCTATACTGGCAGCGGCAGAAGCGGGGCGCCGGGAGGAAGTGCGCCTCCTTATGGAAAAGAGGCTGGCGAAGAAGGCTGGGACGCCTGGATCAGTGACGGAGGCGGCCGTTCCGCGGAAAAACCAGCAGTCGAATAAGAGAGTGCCTTTTTGAGCTCTCAGGGTTTCAAAGCTTCCTCTGGATCGACGTTCCCTTCATCGACTGCTTTTTCATTTTTCTTCGTTTTTGTTTCGAGTTATCCTGTTTTTCAGTTTCCTTCTTTTTCCAACAGCTTCCGCCCCTCCTTTCATTTTGTTGATCTTGAGTTACAGTGTTTTCTGTTTCACTATGTTATGATGCAACCAACCTTACTTTTCTGACTGGCTATAAGCTGCCTCCGGTCTTTTGACTCTTCTGGTTCGTCTCAAGCAAGCTTTCGTTTCATTTTTCAGTTTATTAGCTCCTCAATCAATCAAGCCAATTCCCAATCGGCCGAATCACCTTGACCCCACGTTTCGTGATTATTTGTGATGGTGGTGCGTGCGTGAGATAGAGAGAGAGATAGAGAGAGTGAAGAAAGAGAGAGAGAGAGAGAGAGAGAGAGAGAGAGAGAGAGAGCAAGAAAGAGAGAGAGAAAGAGAGGGAGAGTGAGAGAGAGAGAGGGTGTGTGTGTGTGTGAGTGCGTGTGAGAGTGGGAACAAAAAAAGGCACCCGTGGTGTGCATGGTCTTTCTCCACTCCACACCCCGTCTGCATCTTGTCCCCCAAACTCTGCCCTGTTGCAAACCGCATCGAGTTGCACCCGACTTTACTCTTCGGGGGGGTGGCTGGCTTCCTCCAATTCGATGGGAGCGATCTCGATGGGTAGGTCGGTAGCTTGCAGAGCTTTCCTCTGGTCCGCTTCTTCGGAGCGAGTCGCACGCTTAGCCGTGTCGTTCCGCCGCGAAAAGTGGCGCGTTCACTGCCGTCTATAACTATGGAGGGAATCTTGCAGACGATGTGTCGTTGCCGCCGTGCGGTGAATTATTGTCATGCCCTGTAACGGTATCATCAGCCCGACCGTTCGGTTGTCTCCCATGTCGCTTTCGAAGACGTTCGACGATTTCCTCAGTGCACACTTGCAGCAATCGACCCTTGAGCAAGATTAATCACATTTTCGGAAGGTGGCTTGAGGTTTGACGATACAGTGGGAATACCGCGGGCTGAAGTTGAAGAGCCCTTTCTAGCTAAGCATCGGACTAGCACAGTTGCTATAACACGCTCTTTGCTACTCCGACGCGTAAGATTATTTCGACAGAACATCCGGGGGATGGCGCGACTCGAAGGTCGCCCGTTCCTCAAAACCTAGTGTGCCTTCCCAGAAAGAACTTTGGTGCGGACTCGCCACGGATACTCACGGCAGCAGTCCTACCTTCGAGAACCCAACCCAAACCACATCCACATCCACCAGTGCTGACACCTGGCGCATCCGCGCCCTTATTCAGTAAGTCCTTGCCTAGCATTCACAACCCTTCCTGATAGGCTGCTGGCATACCCACCACCGACCCCGTCGATGGGCCCGTGCCTGTCAGCTTCTCTTCGGCCGCCTTCAGAGGGAGGATCCAGTACCTTCTCAAGCCAGCTCAAACTCGCCCTTTACAACCCCGACCGACAGGATTATTCCCACAGAATGTCTCGTGGCACGCAGAACTGGTCACCAGGATCGCTGGAATCGGACTCCCACCTTCCCGTGAAAGAGAATTTGTGAGGTTATTGGAGGAGGCGTGCGGCAAACACGCCTGCAACCGAGCAGCAAGTCCGCCCAGGCACTCGAACACTGGAGGCTAGGAAAGAGGCGCCCGTACCAGCCCCCCCAAAGCTTATCCGGCGCAATGGGCACGCGGCTTTCGGCTCCAACATCCAGACGCAATCCTCCTCTTTCGGCAGCCCACTTCTCGCCCCCGTTGGCAGCCCCAAGGCCGGTGAGCGAGCGAGGTCCAAGCCTTAGGCTCCGAGGTAGCGAGAAGCGGATTAACGTCCCGATCCGGAGGAGCACCATCTGCGACCAGTGCCGCCGGCGGGATGGCGCCACAACTGCGGGAGGTCGAGATCCGCCGACCGACCGAAAACGCGGAGAGCATTGACTTGGATGTGGCACGTGCCCTCGTCGCAACCCAAAGACTGCCACCCCACTCTCCGAAATTGATGTCCTAGCAGCAAACGAGGCGCGGAGGCGGAAAATTGAACAACGTCGCGGTATGGAGGCGTGGGAGCCGAGGAAGCTGTCGTGGTGGGTTTCAAGAACCCCACCCAAGGAGAGGACCTGGGAGGAACACGTGGCGTACCCCTGGGTTCGGAACCCACCTCGTCCTCTCTCCTTCCTGACAGCGGCCGAAGCGGGGCACCGGGACAATGTGCGCCTCCGTATGCAAGAGAGTCTGGCGAAAAAGGCTGGGACGGCTGGTCGATCAGTGATTGAGGCGGCCGTTCCGCGCAAGTACCAGCGACCAACGACGAGAGTGCCCTTTTGAGCTCTCAGAGTTCGGAAAGCCTCTTTATTTCATGCTGTGCCTAAGCTACACTACCTTTTCGCTTTTCGCTGTTTTGCAACTTCTTCCTTTGTCCAACAGCTCCCGCCGCTCCTCCTCTTTCCATTGCTAATCCTGAGTTACGGTAATTTCTTAGTGTCACCACTTTTCGTTTTACCTTGCAACCAATCTTATTTTTCTGACTCTCCATCCCGTCCTTCTACTCTCAAGCTTTCGTTTCATTTACATAGTTGAGTCTGTTTAATAGTTCCTCAATCAATCAATCCAATTCCCAATCGGCCAAATTCGCGTAACTTGACCCATGTTGCGTGCAAATCCGGCTCCGAATATTTGTGATGGTGTGTGCGAGAGAGAGAGGGAGAAGAGAGAGAGAGAGAGAGAGAGAGGGAGAGAGAGAGAGAGAGAGAAACAGAGAGAGAATGCCAGAGAGGCTTTGTGTGTGTGCATGTGTTTGTGTATTGGAAGAGAGTCACCGTCGAAAAAGTCTGGGACGGCTGTAGAACCAGTGGCGGAGGCGGTAGTCAAGCACACTCCTTTCTCTAACTAACCTTGATTTTCTGACCCTCCATCGAGCTGTCGCCTTGCTTTCAACTTTTGTTTTTCGCTTTACCTAGTAAGGTTGTGCCGTCCCTCAAGCTGTCGTTGCGGATGCCCCTTTATAAAACTCACTTTTTAAAGTTCGGCCATGTTCTCGGACCTTGACCCAACATTAAGTGCAACTCCGGCTTCATCGCTGTGGATAGCTTCCATTTTCACTTCACGTCCTATAATCTTGTTCGGCTTGGCGCAATACTCTCTCCCTGTACACGCCGAGTGCGGCTAAATAACCGTAGTTGACCAGGTTGTTGAATCCTCGTTGGCACAATAAATCATTCCCGCCCGAACAGCCGCTAGATATACATGTACTTGCGTAAAGTCCTGGGTCGGTGTTGCTGGCAACCGAATGTGATGGAAATTTTTGTTGGTGTGGCGTAGTCCCAGTTTTTTGAGCCGACGCCGCCGCGTCAGTGAAACACGCCCACAGCGCATCGCCAGCCCACCCACCTGCCCTCGCTTCGCAATGAACTTTCTATTCACAAATCCATTCGACGACATCGTCGGTGAGTGCGTGGATCGTGTCGGATGCTGGCCTCTCGCTCATATTAACCCTCGCTACGCTCGCTGGTCATCCTGGGGACAAACAAATCGACCGGCGACTCGCTGCGACAGAGAAGGCAACGTCCGAAAACCTACCGATTGGCAGCGATGACATCTTTAGCAACCTCGAGATCGCCGATAAGGTTAAATCTAAGGAAGTTCCTCCGAAAGAGGCAGCGCGGTCTTTAAAGCGGCGAATCAACCACAAAAACCCTAACGTACAGCTCCTCGCATTAAAGGTGGGACGGTCTGCCCATGCATTCTACTCATCAACGCTCACTCACAATGTGCTCCCATCGCATTGGATGCCTCCCAGCTGACGGATACGTGTGTTAAGAACGGCGGCCAGCACTTTCTCGTCGAAGTCGCTTCGCGCGAGTTTGTGGACAACCTCGTGTCACTTGCAAAGGCCTATTCAGGAACAGACCAAGCTGTGCGTCAAACGATTCTACGATTGCTGCAAACTTGGGCGATCGCAACGAAAGGAAAACGGGATCTGTCGTATCTGTGGGAAACATACGACTCGCTGAAACGAGAAGGCAAGTTTTGTTCGAACACGCTGAGATGGATTTTGACGCCAACGCAAAGGCTTGCCTTTTCCTCCCGTTGAGGCGGGCGCGGCTGCCGCTGCTCTCGTGGATACTCAGACGGTAGGTTTCCATCCAATATTCCCATTATTCTTCAATCTAAACACACTGATCATCTGCGCAGGCCCCGGAGTGGACAGACAGCGACATTTGCATGCGATGCCGAACTCAGTTTACGACGTTCAATAGAAAGCACCACTGCCGCAACTGCGGCCAGACCTTTTGCGGGACGTGCTCGTCGAAGTCTTTGCCGCTACCACATCTTGGCATCCACCACGAAGTACGCGTTTGCGACACCTGTCATTTCAAGTTGTTGAGCAAATCGCTGCCAACGTCTCCGAAAACTGCGAAACGAACTTCGACTGTTGCAAATTCAAGCTCTTCCACCGCAAATGCATCGTCAGCTGCTGAAATGGACGATCTGGAGAGAGCCATCGCAGAGTCTCTTGCTGAAGCAAACAAAGCTGCCGCTCGTCGCTCCACCGCGAAGAAAGCAACGCCAAAGCCGGCTATAAATACCAAGGCAGATGACTCCGAGGAAGACGAGGACTTGAAGGCTGCTATTGAGGCCTCCTTGAAAGAGCTCAAGCTCTCCGAAGAACGCAAGACCTCGTACCGCGCAAGCTCGTCCTTTTCATCGATCCCTCCGCCACCAAATCCAAACGAACTGACTCACATAGAAGTTGGCAATCTTAAACTGTTTGCGGATCTGGTGGAGAGGATGGAAGCCGATGTTCAGGCGAGAGGAATCGGTGTCATGCAACACTCTCAGATATCTGTAAGCTGTCTTCTCGGCACTCTCGATGTTTCCATAACTTTGGTGTTCAGGCTCTCTACTCTCAACTGTATGCACTGCAGCCGAAAATTATGTGGTGTCTCGCGGATCGGCAAGCGAAGTTTCGAAAAAGCGCCGAAACATCAGAAAAGGTTTCCTCTGCCATATCACTTTACGATCGCATGCTTCAGGAGAGAATGGCAGCGGCGTCGGGGTATGGCGGAAATTATTCCCGCGCCGGACCATTAGCGGCGGGATCTTTGCCAGGAAACGCAACGCCTTTTGGCGCGCCCTACCCAAACGCTGGACCGCCAGGGCCAGGTTATGGTGTACCCGATCAATATGTGGGATCTTATCAGACACCACAGTCGCAGCAAGCCCAGCCTTACCTCGTGTCGAATCAATCAGATGTGCCAGTGCCGTTCGGACCATCCACGACCCCCAATCAGTTCGTGCAGTCACAGCCGTACAGTGTACCACTGCAGCCAGCACCTCAGAACTATGAGCAACCAGCACCGAGGAATGGAGGGTACCAACTCGGACCGTACGGAAGCACTTCTCCACCTTCGCGCACCGACTCGTTTCCGCCCCCAAATGGCAATCTAACCTTGGACCACAATGGCTCTGTATCTTTCGTGAACACTTCCATTCAACATCAACCGACGGGTCAGATGCAATACCAACACGCGCCGCAGCAACAGCAGCAGCAGCACCAGCAGCAGCAGCAAACATATTCTCAAGCATCACAACCAGCTGTAACCGGTCAGCATTCGCAAATGTCACCGTTCCCAGCAGATCCTGGACACTCGTACGCACTCCAACAAGGCGGTGCCGTTCCCTCTTTACTGCAGCAAGCGCCTGTTGAGCCCAATTCAGCGATCCCACCAACAAACCCGCCCACTTCGTCCTACTACCAACCTGGCCAGGCGGCTCAGGGCAGCTTTCCCCCTACTCAGCAATATGGCGTGCCGCCGTTGGCTCAGCAATCTCAACCACAGGTGGCGCAACCGCAGCCGCAAGCGCAACTGCTGCCGCAACAGTCCCTTCCGCAGGAACAGCACCCCGACCAACACCAGCAGCCGCCTGTTACAACTTACCAGGCCACCTACAACAATTCGTCGCAGGTACCAACCCAGCTCCCGCCACCAGCCCAATACGCACCATCGGGTGCGACGGCCTTGCCATCTACCGCAGCGCAGTTCCCGCCGTCATCCCAGCAGCAGCTACAGCAAGGACATTACGCTCCGGCGTTGGGCGGATTCGACCAAATGCAACCGCAGCAGCAGCCTCAGCAGCAGCAGCAGCCGGCGCAAGGGTACCTTCCGGCACAACCGCAACTCCCGACATCTTTGCAGCAACCTCAGCATCCTCCATACCAACAGCAGCAACAACAGCAACAACAACAACAACAACCGTACGCGCCGCCCCCGCAGCAAGTGGTGATGCAGCCACAGGCACAGCCGTTTGGACAGCAACCGCCGCAGCATGCGGGAATGGCTCCGCCGCAGTCGTCGGTGCAGAACGACCTGGCGCTGATTCAGTTCTAGGATGTTGTCTTCGCAGCCCTTGCAGAAGAAGTGAAACGGGCATTGAATCGTTGGAGCCACGTCGTTTTGGTGGGAGTGGCTTTTGAAGATGTATTAAGGAAGAATAGTCTGATTTTTTCTTGTTCTTTGTTGTTCTTGGTCTTGGGTTCTTGTGCCTTTTTTTTTTCTCTAATCGTTTTATTCCGTTACCACCCCTTGGCAATCGCTTTCGACTTCCTTCGTTAACCTCGTCTGCTTACCTTCAGTATGTGAACCCCTCCCCGCACCCCCGCACCCTGCCCTCTTCTGCTTCTTTTCGTACAAGAGTCTACCCCTGCTTTGGCGAGCTAGAAGCTTGTTTGAGACTTACGCCTCGGAAAAAATACACCTTTTTTGGAACGGTTGAGCGTTCGCGGCCAAAAAAAAAAAAAAAAAAAAAAAAACTTATTTAAAAAAAAGGCCTCCGTGCCACCCCCGCAAACATTCGATTCCACCCAGTCGTTTCGCGACGCAATTGGACCAAGCGTTGCGTCAGGGGGGTTGCAAGAACGAAACGGGAAGGGAAGGATGCATTGCAGGGAAAAAGAGGAAACCAAGGCTGACCTCTGTTCCTGCTGTACACGATTGATAAATGCGCAAGTATCGTGATACGAGAAAGGGCAGTGGAGGTGGCTCGTCGATCGCAGGTCCGCCCGCCCTTGGGACTCGTGCTTGCTTGTTTGTTTGTTTTTTTCTGTTGTTTGTTGTGCTCTTCGGTGAAAACAAAACCAGCACAGGCAATCTCCGAGATGAGGGGGGGCGTCCCTCTCTCTCTCTCTCTCTTTCTCTCTCTCTCTCTCTCTCTGTCTGTCTCTCTCTCTCTGTCTCTCTCCGATCTCCCTGTCACTCCTTTCTCTCCACGAAAGCCAGTCCGCTCTGTTAAGCCGCAGTGCAGTCCCTCGGCACTGACCCCGCACGAGCCGGTTTAGTGGCATTGGGAAGGGCGAACATGTTGCAAGCACGAAAAGAACAGAAGCAAATTTAGAGCAACAAACTGAAAAAAAAAAAAAAAAAAAAGGGCATATCTCGAAAGCAATGTGCCCGCGCAGGGGCCGAACAACAACAAAACGAAGGGAATTGGGAATAAAACGAAAGGACAAGGAGTATAACGGCTAGAGGCTGTGGGTCAAACTACTCGCAACACCGAAGCATCACCGCTTCGTCTTTCTCAAGCCACTTCAAAAAACTGGCGATTGGCAAGGAAAGGCTTGGGGAAAAAAATGAGAGAAACAAGAGAAAGAAAGAAAAAACAGGGCTGTGAAGATGGAGAACGCGAGGGTGGGAGGAGGGTGGGCAGGCAAAAGCAAAAGATGGAATGCAGAGGCTCATGAGCTGGTACGGCAGAAAAAAACTCGGTTGCCGAAAAAAAAAAAAAAAAAAAAAAAGAAGTCCCCAGCCAATTCCCACGAGGGGTATGTTCTTGGCAGGAAAGCAGACGGGAATTGGATTGGGGGCGTTGGTGGGGGCCACTACGCCTTCAAGCGAGGAACAGTCCAAAAACTGTAACTGAAAAGAGACTGACAAAGACAAGGTGTGGTCGGTGGAGAGCGACAGCGTTGGGGGACGTGCACACAGAGACAGGCAGACACACTGATGCAAAAAAGGGAGCGCTCTACGGAATAAAACAAACAAAAACATGAGCAATAAAAATAAAAAATACCAAATTCGGTTCCCTGCTTTCAGCCTTCCACTCGCGATTTATCCACGGCGGTGCATCCTTTCAGGCGCTCTCCTCCGCTTTTGGTGTGTGGTTGTCTTCCTCCGTATCCATCGCTTCGCTCGCCTCGCCTGCCTTGAGTGCCTCGAGTTCGGCTCGCAGCTGCTCCATTCGTTCGTCCAGGGCGCTGGTGCGGGTCTTGAGCGTCTGAATGTAGTCCACCGTACGCGAAAGGATGGATACCCTGTTCGGTCCACGCGACAATGCCTTGCTACCCGCCGTACCTTTACCCATTCCGGCACCAGCACCCGCTTGTCCGCCTGGATCGTCGTCGACGTCCTCGTCATCGTCTTCGAAAGCGGTCGAAGAAGACGACTGCGACGAAGAGATCGATCCTGTCAGCGTCGTCGACGACGGTGGCAGGACTTGCACTAGCGCCTCGAAACAAATGCGAAGCTCGTCGCGCCGACGCTGGTCAGACACTCTGTGGGCCGTGCACCGATCCAGTGACAGTGCGGGAAGCGGAGATCCATCCGTCGGTGCGAGTGAAGGCGACGACGCGACCGTCGCTGGCATCCGTGGGGACTTGCCTTTCAGGCGTGGCGACGGCACGGCGGGTGGCGGCATGAGCACGTCGTGTGGTCGAAGGGCGGCGGGGGACGAAGTGATGCCTGCGGTCAAAGTAGTCGGTGTTCCGGCAGCAGGTGATGCTGGTACACTGCTCCTGGAACTACGGCGAGTCTTGGATGCGGGTCGGGGAGGCGCGGGCTTTCTCCCTGTCGGGCTCGGCACTGGCCTTGCTGAGGAATCCGAGGATGAACCGCTCCCTAGTCGCTGGGGTGCAACAGCAATGCGAGGAAGGATTCGGACTGGCCCGCTTCGCTGAGCGGGGGGGGAAACGTCCGCCATTGCAGCTGTCGGGAGGGACATGGACCCTGGACTTTTCAACGGTACTGGCCCGACTGCTGGAGACGTACTGGAACTTGCAGGTAGAGACGAACGGAAAACAGACGGCGAGGAATGAATCGACAGTTGAGGAGTGTTGAGTGGACTGTTACGTGGTGAGAACAAACTTGTGGGTCTAAAAAAAAACGCAAAGCAACGCTCGGTTGAAGATCAAGCGAGACTTACACTTGAGACGATGGTGACGCGTCAGAACTTGCTGGAACGTTCAAAGCTATCTTCCGCTTTAGTGGATTTTGCGAAGGGCTGGGCAGCTCATTACCAGCTAGACCGGGAAAACTCAATTAGCTAAAACTCCTTTGATGCAGATCAGAGCTAACCTGTGGCGGGTGTGTTTGGTTGGACCACGGATTCAGAGGGGGAAGTGGTGATGTGGGGCTCTGTGAAAAACGGAGACTTGGAGCTGACTGGGGACCAGCCGTCTGGGGATTGCGCTGGTTGTACACTGCTGAAAAGGTGCGCGCCATTCTGCGGAAAGGGCTCAATCGAAGATGCGGAAGTATCGGCAACATCGCTTCGAGGAAATGACGTGTCCATTGATCTTGAAGCCGAGGTCATTTGCATCTGAGAACTAAGGTCCAGAGTACCAGAGGGGTCTGCCGACGCAAGCAAGGCCAGAAAGTCAACTTCCATTTGATCCTGAAAAGACTGCTCCATGGCCAAGGTGTTGGGACTTGTGTTGTACAGTAGGGAAGAGGACGACGCTGACTGCCACTGTGTGTCGAGGAGCGGCGAATGATGCGCAACCATGGCGACAGGGGAGGGCGTACTTGCAGGCGAGGTCGGAAGGGAGTGAGAGGGACGAAGCGCTCCAAGAGGTGACGACCGCGGGGTCACTGAAGTATTTGTTCTCGCGGCGACGGCCCGGGGTGTGACGGCGGCGCGGGGAGATGTGTTCAGAGCTCGACCGTTGTGGCGGCGGCTGGGGTGCTGAGGTTGGCTGACAAGGCTGGGCTGCATCTGCGGGGGCGGAAGCCCCGAGTGGAGCGGTCGGCCATCCAGTGGGGTGGACGAGACGGAGGAGGTTGAAGGCACTGCAGCCAAGCCGTCCCCCGCCGCAAAGGCACGCTGCGCCAGATTGCCGAAAGAGACAGTCTGCTGCGGCTGAGGAGAATGTTGAAACAGCGAGCCAGGAGCAACATTCCCTGGGAGTGGATGGCCTAAGGAGTAGATTGGCTGGTGGGGCACTGTGTGCGATGAATGATGGTTCGGCGACAGCGCCGAGCTTGCAAGACGTACGGCTGGCGATGCGGTAGTCGTGACATACTGATGGTCGAACGCGAAAGCCGACTGCATCTACACATGACGAAAAGACGTGAGGGGGGCAGAGCAAAGACGACGAGAGTCCTCACATGAGAGAACGAAAGCCCTTGGGGGTGAACAGGAAGGTGGTGGTGGCTTGGGGAGGAAACGGCGAGTGATTGATGCGAATGATTTGGCGGGGGAGGAGCTGGAGAGGAAGAGGGAAGCGTAGACTGCAGAGGAGTGTATGGAACGGGTAGGAACGGCAGCAGGAGCCACGTGGAGGGGTCAGGCATCCCCGCGCCCTCCAAGGACAAAACGTCCTCTGGCGTTGTCCAGGCTGCGATATGGCCGCCGCCGCTGCTGCTGCTGCTGGCGCTGCCGTTACCGACGCCGTTGCCGCCGTTCATCATATTCGCTGATGGGCGGGGTGGTGGGGTGGTTGCAGACGAGACGAGACGAGAGTGGTCTCCTGCCGTCGTGCGGTGGGTGGGTGGTGGTGGTGTTGTTGCTTGGCTGCGTGCAGCGGCGCCGGACTGACGAGCTGGTCGTCGAACAGAGTTTCTTCTGTCTGTGTGCGGCAGGAGAGAGTGGGGCGAGGGACAGACCCCACGACAGTCGTGCTTCCTTGTCAAGAACAACCAGCAGCTCCCTTGTGCCTGTCCCCGTCCCAGTCCCACGCGAGGTATGCCGCGTGCGCTGTTTGTCCGGCACTGTCTGTCTCGGGCTTTCTGTCTCGAGGGTATGCAATGAGGACAAGTCAGAACTCCGAAGTACAACGAACAAAAAATGAAGGAGAGGGGTGTTCTCTCCCATTGGGCGATCGAATTGAAGCGAAGGGATCAGATGAAACTGCGAAAATGACCTCACCCCAATGGAGAAAGAAAAGCCTGTGGCCATCTCCTTTTTCTTCACCTTTTTTTTTTTTTTTTTTTTCCCCTCATTCTGCCGATGATTCGCTTAAAATCATCATCAGTTCCTGAAACAATTGCGAAAGAACAAACAAAGATGAAGACAGAAAGGCCAACCGGGATTTTTGCATCGTTTTTCAATGCAGTTCGGGAAGCGCACGTTCGTAACGCAAAAGCCGCACGATGGAGAAGAGTGTTGGTTGGGTTTTAGAAGACAAGAAGCGCTCGTTGGAAATGAAACCGACCATTTCCTCCTGCATGCTGCTTGGAGTTCGCCCAAAACAAAAAAAAAAAAAATTTTTTTTTCTTTTATGTTTCGTGGTTCGCAAGTTGATCCGAAAGAAAATTGGAGGGAGACGACCGACAGAGTGGCAGAACTGTCATCACTGGTGCGTCATCCTCGAAGCCCCTTCTGTCCTTGTTCTCGAATGTGCACTGTCTTTCAACCCGTCCAGGAAAATAATCTTAACCACCTTCGATCAAAGTCCCATCAGTTCCTCCAGTTCCCGTTCCTCTTCCTCCGTTAGTTGTACTTTCGTGCTGCTTGCCCCCACTGGACCACCGTCCTTAGCATTACCAGCCCCTTGGTGAGACTGCTCGGCGGCGGTAGCAGCCACTGACGCTGCGGGCACATCACCAACAGCGGCCACTCCAGTTGCAGCACCCGTCATTGCCGTCGTGGAAGGCTTACTTACGAGGTCTTTTGTTGAAGGAAAAATGGTACAATAGTTCAAGGATACCGAGTACAGAGGGAGAATCAAATGAAGGAATATAAATTAGTGCAACGAGGGGAAAAAACGAGGCAGGGCCGGCAGTACAGTACCCCGTATCTTCCATCCGCGAACCGTGCCATCCAACGAACCAGTCCACAAAAGACCACCGTGCAGACCCAAGCACGAGATCTCGCCGAAATGCGCCTCGATCACTTTAACGGTCTTTTCAGTCTGACAAGACACAAATTTCAGCATCTGGTGATGGAAATAGTTCCATCGGAAAGGGCAATCCACTCAACTGCAATGTCCCAGACCCAAATATTTTCGTCGCGCCCGCCGCACACCAAGTATTGCCCTGCCACCACTGCGAGGCACTTGACAAAATCCGGATGTGTAAAGGACGCATCTGGAATTCCCTTCTGATCCAAAGAGGGGCAGTAGAATGAGTAAGTTTACAGAGGCAACGAATGATTTTGGGGATACACCCACACCCCTTGGCCACCCATTTCGCTAACCTCCAAATTCCACCTCTTCGCAGTCTTATCCGCCGAAGCAGACCACAGCTCTGTATCGCCGTCGTCCGTCTCAACCGTAACGAGCCCGTACACGCTCGTAAGGTGCCCCTTCAGCAGCGGTGCCGCGGCAGTGGCAGAGACAGCCGCCGCAGATGCAGGCCGTCCCGTCGCAATATCCCACGCGCGGATCGACGTGTCCGACGACGCCGAGAACAGAACGTCCCCAACGCGAGCGAGCGCCTCAATGCCGCGTGTGTGGTCACCGTTGATGGTCACGAGCGGGCGGCGGGTCGTCGCCGGTGTCGCAGTTGATGATGTTGTTGCTGTTTTAGCCGTGGAGGAGGAGTCCAAGTCGGCCGGTGGCTGGGGGGTCGTGTCCCACACATATATCGTCCTATCGGATGAGCCTGAGCAGAGGCGTGTTGGGGAGAATAGAAGGAGCGATTTCACAAAATCGGCGTGGGCGAGGTAGATTTGGAGGCATGTGTGGGACTGGGGGTTCGAAATGATTGAGTGTTTGAGTGCGGGTGTGTGGAAGAGTGGGCTTGGTTAGGGTGGAAGTCTCATTACCTTCACATCCCACTTTCGTATGCTCTTATCCCAAGAGCCCGTGTACAAAAATTCGTCTGACCCATCCGCGCTCGAGTATGACACGGCGAGGCTCGTTACAGGCCCGCCATGACCCTTGTACACGTTAGACGCCTTGCCCGTCTGGAGGAAGAAGCCTTAAAAAAACGAAAACTGCAAAATCAATGGGGGAAAAAAAGAGCAGATCCCTCACCTTCAGATCGATTCTTCTCGCGACGTGACCCGACTCGGCGAGGAACGCCCACAACGGCTTCGGCCCTGCATCCGCGGGGAAAGGGGCGGGTGCGACGAACGCGATCGCGAGGATCTTTGATGGGAAAGAGTGCACGAACTCGGGCACCGCGCCGACAGACGAGAGCGCGGCAGCTGCGGCAGATGCATCGAGGACGGCTGTCGTCGAATCGGACGCAGCGGAGGTAGCGGAGGCAGCGGCGGCGGCAGCGGCGAGAGCGGCGTCAATGCGAGCCTTGCGTTCGATGTGTTGCTGCAGGGCTGCGAGGTCCTGGTCCGACTGGAAGAAGTTCGACGGGTCCGACGTTTCCATTTTTGTCTCTCGTCTCTGAATTCTTCCCACCGCATAAAGCACGTCTTACGCACCAACGCAACCAAAGGCCTCATGGACTGTTTTAGCAATAGCATTACGGGCGCAGGCGCCGGTGGCGCTTTCGGAGTTGCAGGATGGTTAAGTGCTTGCACGGCTTGCAGGGCGCCGTCCTCTCGCAGCAGGGGCTCGTTGGGTGCGAATGCCAAGCACGAACCGGTACCACTGTCAATCTTTCGTCGTCCACCTTTTCTGCGGTTGGGAAAAGTGCCATTCTGGACTCATATCAATGGAACGAGATCGAATAAGCAATTCTTTGAATATTGCCGAAAGAGAATTAAAGGCCACTTTGACACCTCCACCATTCGTCAAAAAATGTTCTACCAAATGGGCCCATACCTTCTTTTTCACATTCCCCATACGATTCAGCAATACTCGGAGCTGTGTTTTCTCTCTCTCCTAGTTACTTCTCCCCAGCAACCTTGGCATCGATCAAAGAAGTCACTCACAGCACCCATTAATCCAGCGCGCAGTGATCAAAGGCGTGAACAATACAATGCAAATAAGGAGCGATCGTTTCCGCCAAAGGAGGCGTACTAATTGATTCCGTCTTTGAAGGTTCCGCGGTGTTACGGTCCATCCTCAGTCGACGATATATGCAGTGAAACGCATTGCTCGTGGTACCCAGATTTTTTAAGCACAATCTGCTCTCCGGATGGAACTCGGGTGCGGCAAGCCAAATTGATAGACTCGAATACTTCGTTGAAAAACTTTCCCATGAATGTGTCGACCTGCAATGGTTTGTGAATATTCCCGAGCCTGTAGATCAGCCATCCCCGCGTGGAAATAGATCTGTCGCTTCGATCCGCCATCTTTCTCTTCTCGAAGGTTACCAGAAGGAAGACTTTCTGCTTCTCGGAATGGTGGTCGTTCCCCAAAAAGGCAATTTCGAAAACTTGTCGAGATTCTGTAGACGTTTCCCTTGCGGCATACAGTGGCCAGAACGACATTGTGTCAGGCCCTGTACCAGCTTGACGAGGTGGACGAACTTGGCCTCCTGGATTGGCGTGAAGACTGGAACTGTTGCAAAGACAGCCTCCATGCCGCGTTGATGGTTTGGGTCGACTTGTCCCAAGCGTCGTCGAAGAGGCACGCCGACTTACTCCTCGTCGCCCAGATCACAGAGTTCCGTGTTCAGCACCTTTGCGCGGAAAGGTTCGGCCCGATATTGCAGAAACTCTGTGAGGCGCCGTCGGCGTAGGCCCCAGAGATTCGAGCGATACAAGCTCGGCGAGACAAGACTGGATGCGGTGAGCCAGCGGCATATTCGCGCGAGTGATTGCCTCATGATGGGACACGCGGTGCTATGCCACTCGCGCTCGGCAGTTGACGTACCGTACATTGCCAGCTTTACAAAGGCGATTGAAGTTTTCGAGCAACTCTCCCGCATGGCAGCTTTGACACGCTGATGACAGAAACGCTCAGAAAACTCGAGGTTATGGCACCGGAACTATCCGCGAGGCGGTTTGCAGCATCCGTGGTGCTTGCGGAGAAGCATGCAGACGAGATCTCGACGCCAGCTGCGCGAGCGGTGCTCGACCACTTGCTCAAGCGGCAGCGGTTTGACTCTTGCAGTCACGCTGGGTGTTTCTATGCCAGTGCAAACTTTGACATTGTGTCAATTGACATGCTGCTCGGCGTCGTGCATCTGAATGGCCTGCCGCCAGCCGGCCTTCCCGGATCCGTCAAAGACTCGTCCTTTTATAAGCGGCACTTTGGGAACCGTGACTTTGAGATTTCCCGCGCAGGATTCACTTTTGGAACCTCTTTACCGAGCTTCGAAATCACTTTAAGTTCTGCGTTTGCGAAAATGAGCGGATTCGAGTCCCCAGCTGCCGGCAGCAGAACGTGATTGAGAGCATTCCTTGGAGCTGATCGACTTTTACTGTGATGGGCCGACCTTCCAGTCCGCCTTCAAAAAATGCACAGCCAGTGGTTTTCGTCGAAGCATTCGGTGGTGCTGTTTCGTAAATTACAAAATCCTTGCAAAGAAAATCGTACTAGCTTCATATTGTCCCTGAACGACGATGACGGAACATGCTATGTCATCCCTCGTTACGACCAAAGCAAGGCCTTGAGCGAGATCATGGCAAACCGATCGAGATATGATCGAATCGTCCGTCGCCGAGCGGACGAAACGCTGAAGTGGGCAACCAGGTTTGAGTTGCCGCAGTTTTTGCACTTCCTCCGAACCCAGACGGCTCTGTGAAAGTTCAGTTTCCGCGATTTCAATCATTGTTCGTATACTCCACACGCTCATTGTTAGAACCACAATGCAGCAGGCCATAGCAAAAGAAGTGTCATTGGTGGCGCTTTGTGATGGACATGGTGGCAAGGAAAGTGCTTGAACAAGTGCAACTCCTGTTCGGACCCACGAGGAGTCAGAGTCTGGGAGGAAAGTGGGTGGTCTGCGCCGTCCGACTCCCAAAGGAGATCAGAGCGGAGGCCGCGGAGTCAAGCGGACGCAACGCGAGGATACTTCACATCGGAGGAGGGATAGCGTCGAAGACCTTTGGAGAATGCAGAGAATCGAGTGGACAGATCTCAAGCCGAGAAACGACCACAGCAGGAAGCAGCCAAAGAAGAGTTGCCATAGCGCCAAAGACATGACTGGAGGCGGGCAACTTTCAAGAGGGAAAGAGGAGGCTCCATCGAACTAACCCGCAAGATGAGTTCGCCAAGCATCCTGTGATGAAGATGCTGCGTAAGGTCGTAAGCGCTTTCAAGCTAAAGGGTTCTTCTAGCCACCTCTGTTTGGTTTCTTCCGTTTTTTCTTTTTGTTGTTTAGCTGCCCCCTTTTCCTCCTTTAAGTGGTAGTTCTTCTTTTTTTTTTTCTTTTTTTATTCCACGCAGCCGGAGCTGCGTGACGGGAAGAGTGTAATGCCACGCAGAAATGGCAGGAAGCCAAGATCCTTGACAGAACCAAGTACGATGCCGCACACAGGCCACACCAGCCGCTTACCCACCGGGAAGGAAATAAAAGAAAGGCAACACCTCAAGACAATTACAGCGGTATCCCTAAAACTTTGGGGAACCAACTTGATTTCAAGTTGATTTCGAGTTGGTTTCAAGTCGAAATCAAGTCCGCAGCAAAGGGCCAGAGACTGACTTGTTTAGCTGGCCACTTTTCCATCAGCCTTCCTCCTGCGATGTTGTTTGTCTGCCTAGTCCTCTGTGACTTGATTCTGACTTGAAATCAAATTGAAATCAAATTGAAATCAAGTTGGTTCCCCAAAGTTTTAGGGATATGGTTGTAAAGAGAGAGAACATAAGGAGACAAAATTGGGCCAAGGCCCTGCGAAAAGTGTCAATTGACAGCAGAGAGGGTGAAGATGCAGAGAAAGAGCAGAAGAGGGCAGAGCCGCGGAGGAGGAGTGGAGCAGGAGTAGGTGATAGTCATCAATGTACGTCTGGGGGCACAGGATGTGGAGGGCGAGGAGGAGCTGCCCGTGGAGGTGGGTTGGAGACCTGAACTGTGTGTCGAATCCAAAGAGTACCAAGAGCTGGACGAGCAAGGCCGAGGTAGTGCTGACGCCAAGCCAAGGTTCCTCTTCGCGTAAGGAGCCAGTCGGGAGGGCAATTGTTTGTGTGGTGGCGTCCACATACGTGGCATTGAGGGGCGCGAGGTGGCCGCTGTCGGCAAAGCGGAGGTGCTGGAGGTTGCGGGGAAGCAGTAGCGCTGACAGATGGTTGCGGAGTGCCAGAGCTCGAGGAAGGGGTGGGCGTGACAGGAAGAGTGGGGCTCGCAACCGGGGAGGGTGTTGGGGTCACAATTGGACTGGCAGGTGGAGGTGGAGTGGGGAGGGTGGTGGCGGTGGCTGCGCTTGTCAGAAGGTGTAATGCCGCGGTTGCGTTCCCAAAGGATAGTCTCGTCGCAACGAGGGCGCCAGATGAGTCGATGGACGTCTAGGAGGAAATTGTGGAAGATGCGCACAAGAGCTGTGACAACATCATCGGCCGGGAAGGTCTTGCGGTGGTAAAGGATATCGTAAAAGGACTGAGGGATGACGCCACGAAGGAGGATGAGGAAGTTGAGGGGTGCGTTGACAGAGAGGGAAAATTCAGGGAGGTTGAGCCAGAAGGGAACAAAGGAGTGAGGGGAAGGGTGCAAGGGGTCTGAAGGAGAGCAAGTGGCGAGGGCGGAAGAAAGAGAGCTTTTAACAGCAAGGTAAGCATCATGAGCTACTGGGTAACGAAAAACGTGGGAAAAGGTCTCTGGTTCAGTGGCGCAACGACGACAGAATCCATTGGGATAAACTGTCAGGTACCAAAGGTGGAGGCGGGATTGAGAGGGAAGGGATTCAGTGAGTAACTGAAGGCGGAATTTGCGGCGATGTGAAGCAGAAAGAGTATCAAAAAGAGAAGAGGGGCGGATACCAGAATGAATAACAAGAAAAGAGGATTCCCAGTGAACAGAAGAAAAAGAGTTGCCGAAAGCAGAAGCAAATGAATAAGAGGAGAGACTGTTGTGAAGGGTGTGTTGGTGAAGGTGGCGGAGTTGTCGTCGAAGTTGCCCAAGGACTGCTGTCTCGCCAATGAAGGCAGTTGCAGGTAAGAGAGGCTGCGTGGTGAAGGGGATGTCAATGGGAGGCGTTGTGACTTCGAGGTTTGAAGCAAGCTGGTCCGCTGCTCATTGCCGGCCAAGCCAGAGTGGCCGCAGGTCCAGACCACAGTTGGCAGAGGTCCAACACGCTTTGCGAGGGGCCTGTCCAACGATGCCCCAGAGGCAGGCAAGTGGAACGGAGGAGAGAGTGGAAGGGACAAGGAGGGGATCGATGGGCGGGGCAGGATGTGGGCCGAGGGTAATCTGTGGAGAAGGATGCGATGGGGTTGGGGGGGTGAGAGAACAAGCAATTATAAGTGGTAACTACAGAACTGTTGTCAAGTTGAATGGTGAGGGGGATAGGGAGATGGAGTGTGGAAATCAAGGCGGAGAGGAGTCCAACTGGCTCAGCAGTGGCAGAAGAAGAACTAATAGGGGGAAGTGCAACGGCGAAGGAAAAGGGGGGATTGAGAAAGACGACGGCCGCAGCCATAAACCCCGTGTTGCGAAGGGAGACATCAGTGTCTATGGTGAGAGAGGGGAGCGGGATGGGAGGGTGAAAGTTTGGAATGGGGCTGGCAAGGCGAGCAGGGGCAGATTGGATGGTGCTGAGATGAAGATTTTGCAGGTATTAGACTCAATGCTGTTGTGTGACTGATATTCGTAAAGGATGTTGGCCTGCTGCTGAAGGTCAAGGAGCAAGCTCGAGAGAGTGTTGGTGTCGTCCACAGGGCAAATCCAGAAACTGAGATTGGGGTTTGGCGTGAAGAGAGGAGCAGGTATTGTTGGCGGTGGGGTGACTGAAAAGGTGATACCAAGGGTGTGCTTGTCAAGTGACAGAGGACCGGATCCCAGAAGATTCGCCAGTCGAGGGGGCCCTCCAAGGAGCCTTGCTGGATCATGGTGCCAATAGGGAATGTGGGAGATGGGCTGAAAGCAGTGATGACAAAGGAATGAAAGCGAGCTTGGGTGTACACGCATTCAGACGTAAGACTCAGGTAGGTGGATGCGGTACCAGGCAGAAACAAGGCCGGCAACAGGTGCACTGTCAAAGGCCTTCTTGATGTCATTGAGGAGTAAGAAGAGGGGAGAGGAGGTTTCATGACAGTAATCAAGAGAGGAGCAGACCAGATGGATGGGGGAACCAGGGAGGTCAGAGAAGTTACGGCCTTTAAGAATCTCAGGAGAAGAGGAGAGGATGTGGGATAAGCGACGGAGACAGACGCGCTGAACCACTTTGGCGGCAAGTTTGCAGAGACTGATAGGCCGAAGGTTATGAAAGAATTTGCTATGTTGGCTGATTGATGGATTGGACTGCTGTGGTGTACACTACTGAAGGTGGTGGTGGTGGGAGGTGATCTTGGCTTCTGTCAGTCTTGTGTTTGTCTTTATACAAAACTGTTACAAGGACCATCACTTGCAAAATGTGGCAGAACAGAAAGGACAGACCACACACTAACAAAAATGGATGGGGCACATATTGAACTTCAGAGGTCAAAGAAAATGAGTCAAAGTAATGAAAAAGAACAAAGAAGAAAACAGCTTCACAGATCAGAAAAATGAATCAGAGGTAAGAAAACCAATGCAACTCAGATGGCATTCACTGAGAATAGCTGAGAGAGATTTCGTCATATAGTCTGCAGGCTGTTCTCCTCCAGCAATCCATTCAAGCCGTACAACCTTTTGTTCCACGGGTTCTCAAATGTAATGATACTTTACCATGATATGCTTTGACCTATTGGTGTAAAAATCATTTGAGCTGAGGTTCACCACACCACTGTTGTCAGTGTAGATGACAAGAGGAGTTGGAGACAGAAGTTGAAGTGTTGAATAGATTTGGGATAGTGCCTTAAGTTCTTGTCCAAGTTCAGACAACATATTCAGCTTCCTGCGGCGACAGCATGACAGTGCTGCTCCAAACAGATGTCCCACTAATAGCTGTTCCTGCAAATAGAATATAGAAGCCAAGCTGTGATTTCCCATCTGAGTGGACACCTTGGGCAGTGTTGGAGTAACTGGCTATGTTGGGATCCTTGCTGAAGGCACCAAGATATGATACTGCTGGGGCAAGGTCTGGTTGTGTGTGTGTTGCAAGGTAGTTGATGCCGTCATGGATTGCCTGGTACAGTCTCTGATTTCCAGTTGCTTTGTCCATCCTACGTGGCTGAAGATTGAGACAACTGGGAAGGGCAGTTACTGCAGTGCGGTTGTTGATAATGTTGGCGTGGCACTGAAGTAACTCCTTGATATAGGCTTTCTAGTGTAAGCAGATTCCGTTATGGTGATGTTCCAGCTGCATAAAAAGGAAGGTTTTTGATTGCTCCCATTTTGCAGAGTTTGTAACAAGATTAGGCAAGGCAATGGCAGAGGAAGTTTTGCCAGAATCACCAAAAACAAATATTGTAAACTTAGCTTGCAGTGTGGATGATGCGCCAGTCAATTGACAAAGAAGGATGCAGTGGTCTTCCAGAAGATTGTACTTTCCTGACAACTGTTTGATTTGGGTGGCTGTTTGTCTCGTGTACTCAGTGTTGTGGTAATGAACTGTTCCATGCAGATTGGCACATAAAATATGCTGTTGAGGTATGTGTTGCTGATATCAACTGTGTCAGTGTCCCAGTTGATTCAGGCAGCCATTTCAGTGAGTAAAAGACTATTGATTTGGAGAAAAGGTGAGTGAGTATTCTGAATATCAATGCAGTGACACTAAGTGGGGCCCTTTGCCATGAGCCGTGCATAGAAGCACTCAATGCTGCTGTCTTCACAAAGTTTGACCTTGTAGACCCATTTGTTCCAGATAATGTTGACATTGGTGGGTTGTTCAATAACTGCAAAGGCTGTCTGCACATATACAAGGGTCTGGGCAAGGTGTGCTTGTCAAACACAGTTGGCCTGAATGTGTACCCTTTGCAGCGTTGTCAGATGGTGGCAACAGCTTATGTGGTTCTGATGGAATTTCGCCTGAAGGTAAGAAGTTTGTGGTGGATTCCTAATTTTAAAGTGTTATGTTTGTTTTGTTGTTGTAGAGAAATAGAATCTACTTGTGATGGTTTTAACTTTAAGAAACTTTATTTAGTTCAGATTTTCTAAGATACCCTGCACACAAAAGAAAGCACAAGAGAAAACTCTGCACAGGTGAGCCTTCTGCACGATGCTGGTCTGGGCTCCCCCCAGTACCGTATGAGGCAAGGCGACCACTCCCCCATACACAGCTTGCCCTCAACGCTTTCCCCCGCGTCTCGCCTGGGCACTTCAGGAGAATAACTGTCTCCTGGTTGGTACTCCTTGCGGAATGGGCTCCCTGCTCAGGACTCCATCTCCTCTGACACAGGTCTGGGCCACACTAGCCTACAAGCTGGGACTTCGGTGTTCGTGGGCCTTCGGTTGATTTTACATTGCCGGTCTGCCACATCGGTCTGGCCTTTCACAGTCATGCCTATAGTGCTCCCAGTAAGGCCCACTGGGGGTGATGTTAATTGCAGTAGCACGGAATCGAACCTGTCGTGCCGTCACCTCCAACACCAGAGCTGTACACCGTTATCCGATTCACTTTCGCTGTGGATTACCATGTGGTTGATACTTTTTACCAATTCCAGTTTAACTTCTTCCAATTCTGATTGCTGAAGCTGAATGCTGACCGAATGGAGGAAGTTGTTGTTTTCTGGAGTGACTCTGCTGTGGGGAATGGTTGATGCTTTGTCTGACTTTGTTGAGGCTGCAGAAAGCTGAATGCAACTCCAATTCAACTTGTTCAACTGGCAAAATTCAAGTTCAAAGATGGTTCAAGGTGACTGGTGACTGAATGGAGCAAAGTGGTGATGTTGGTGTTGTTTCTGAAGATGATCTGCAGGAATGAATAGTTGAAGGTTTCCTGAATTTTGCTGAGACTGCTGAGGTTTGAATAGTTTGATGATATGGTAATTGTAACTGTGTGTGGGGTGGTTGATTTTTGCTTTTGTTGGTCTAGAGTGGAGAATAAAGATAGAGACAAAGTTAGTGGTAGAAAGCATTAGTGAGAGTTAGTATATCCAGATGTTTCCACAGAGTTTGATTGCTTGATGATGATTTGCCTTTAGTCTCCATATGATGTTGTGGAATTTATGCTAGTAGAAGAGTGTTAGTGCAAGCAAAGAGAATGAAGACTTAGCCAGATGTCTTCTACTCTGCCTCATTAAAGAATCAGCAGAATGTTTTGTCAAGTCTAACATCCAAGTCAAAACCACAAAGTTTCTGGTCAGATTACAAAAGTTGAGGGCAATCTCTGAAGCTTTGGTTATGCTGCATGAATGCATGAGGCATTCAAAGAACATAGCTGTTCTGGAGTGACTCTATTAAGAGCAGTTTGAAATCTAGAGTCAGTTAGATTTGGTTTGGCTAAGGAAGGAATCTTAGATGAGAATGGAACTTCAGTAATCTTGCAAGGTTGAGCTTGTTTATAGTTTGCTCTGAAAAAGTGTTAGTGTTGAGTGTCCAATAAAGATAAACGTTGATACTCCTCGGAATGAGGCAAAAGTTATTTCAAGGAACATTGTGTTTTGTCAAAGAAGTTGGTTAGGATACTTCATCAGGGTCAAGGTGAGGATTCAGGTATGGCTGTGGAATTTCCTGTGATGTGGGACCTTGTGTAGTGTGTTAGTATGTCTGTGTATAAAAGCTGAAGCAGTCAAGATGTGTGAGTTGAGGTCCCTAGCCAGGGTCAAGTAAGCCCAGCAATAATAGTGTATTCCATAGTTTGACTCCTGAGTCCAGTTTCATTTGGCTAAAATGGATAGAGCGTTTTCCCAAGCCAGCAGCTTGGCACCAAGAAGACCATGCCAAGTTGGTGCCAATCCATGCTGAGACCACTTTGCAACTCTGTGCTGATGATCATCGTTCACTTATTCCAAGCATCCTCCATCTAATTGGCAATACAGTGCCAGTGATCATCTTTCACTTATCCCTAGAATCCTCCCCCCTAAGTGGAAGATGATGTTTGATGTTGTACTGGGCGCTGGCTTGTGCTGATGACAAATACTCCGAGTATTAAGTGGAACGGAAACCCAGTGTCAACAGTTTTCCTCCTCCTCTGCTCAAGCAGATAATATATGAGAGGTTTTTACCCTGTGCCGGTCACGCTTGCCTAGCAACCACTCAGAATAGACTGTTTACAAAATGGTTAGGATTGTTAAACTACTCAACCAGTCCTTGTTCTATCAATGAATGGACCGCAAATTGTCTTTGGCTGAAGTGCTGAAGTAATGTGAGAAAAGATAAAGAGAGGCTTAGCTTGATGTAACAGAGTCCAAAGTTATGAGGAAATTGCACAAGGTTGCCATGGTCGTGAGAGTTGGCACTTGCACAACTATTGGTCATCCCAATCACTAATATGTTTGATGGTGAGAGTTTCAGTGTGGTTGAAAACACTCTGATCTCAAAAGGTGGCCATGTCAATGATAATTGTATCAGGGAATCCAGAAATTGAACCGCCGACTCCATGGGTTGATAGACGAGGAAAACACCATATCATTAATTCCTAATTTGTTATGCCCTGTTGAAAATGAGTAAGTATTATTAAAAGGGCACAGGGACAGTTGTTAGAGGTGCAGGTCTCCAAAAACTAAAATGCCTGTGTTGAAGTTCATGGAATGATGAATCATTACTGACAGGAGACTGCATGGCTGAATGTTGCGAGGATAAAGGCAGTTACTTTGATGCATATCAAAAGCGAAGAGCAAAACACTTAGCAGATTGATTATTAGTTGATGGAGCTGGTTGGTTTTTGAGGACCTCTGCTGCTTGTTGTTCAATCAATATGGAGAGGCAGATAACCAGGATAGTAATAGTTGGTGTGGTGATTTCTGGTGCAGTAGTAGCCGAGTGATTGTTGCTTGATCAGCCAGGTCGATGTGTTGCTTATCATAGTTGTTTTGTCAAACAGGTTTTTGAAGAGTGAGATTAGTTTCGCTAAACTTGTTATCTGAGGAGCTGGGTTGCCGACAACAAGAAAAACTTTTCCTTTTCCCATATCCAACAGGCTTTGGCCCAGTGAGCCAACAAAGATTCAAACAACTTATTGGAAAGGGCGAATATGATGGAGAAGTTCCCCATCTGCTGATTTTGCAAAGCTGTCGACTCGATTGTATGCTTCAGTGAATCGGGTAATGAAGGCATCTGAGGCTTCAGTTGGTTCCATTTTGATGCATTCAAAGTCGTCAATGATCTCCTTTGCAAGTCCCTGGTCTGCTGTGCGGCAAATTATTTCTAATTCACCAACCAATTCGTAAGCAAGGTTTCAACCAGGTGTGGTTTGGGTGAGAAGGGTTTCTCTGGTCCATGAGGCAGAGGCACCAATTGGTATCTCTGTCCTTGGAATGGTCCATCTCTGATGAGACAGGTTCCAGTGTTGCAGAGGTCTAGTGGATCAACTGTATCATTCTGCTCTGCATTGATGTAACTTGTGTCAATGCAGTGGCGTAAGTCGATATTTTTGTTGGAGAGTTCTGTTGGTTGAGTCAGTAGTCATGTTGTTTTCTCAGGACAATTATGTGTGCCAAGTTTGAAAGGATTTTGTTGGATTTTGGGTGTGTTGTGAAGGTGGTGTTGCAGCAGATGAAAAGTTGGTTTGTTAGCTTGGTGTTTGTCAGGTAGGGGGGTGGTCGTTGTCTCCAATTGAGGACAAAAAACCAAAAATTAATGGTGAGGGTTGGACGTAATCTGGTGACCCTGAATGGAAAAAGGCGTCGCTTATCACAAAGGAGAGTGATTTTGGGATGCCGTTGGTGACAGTCGTGTAGTCCCGAAGCAGGCCTTTCCAATGATAGCTTGGGATCGGCTGGGGGAGGTCTGGAAGGCGAGCAAATTGAGGTTGAAGTTGGAAAAGTGGGTGACGGCTTTGGAGGCGGTGGATATGACGTAGAAGCGTCCGATCCAAGATTAGGAGGGTTCGTTGGAAAGAGGAGATCAAGAGCTTTCCAATGGTAGTAACGGAATTGCTGCACAATGTCTGTAGCGCCCGTGATCGGTCCGCAAAGTTGGCAGATCTGAAAAGCGTACAACCCCTTCTACTGATTGGATCTGGCTGGAACCAAGGGGAATGTGATTGGGATGGGTAACAGTTTTGTATGAAAGAATTTGCTATGTTGGCTGATTGATGGATTGGACTGCTGTGGTGTACACTACTGAAGGTGGTGGTGGTGGGAGGTTGATCTTGGCTTCTGTCAGTCTTGTGTTTGTCTTTATACAAAACTGTTACAAGGACCATCACTTGCAAAATGCTGCAAGTCATCCTTGCAGAGCAGTATCAGGTCAAAGCTCCTGCACACTGCTTACACCAAAAGACCCAAAACTAACAGGTTAGTTACGTCGCCACCCCACGCGTCTTTCTTTGGGACTGGGAAGATGGCAGTGAGGTCCATGTGGAGGGAATATCGAGGACAAGGAAGGTTTGTTGGACAAGGGAGAGGAAGAGAGAGATTGCGTTTGGGCCAGACAATAGTAAGAGTTCGCAGGAGAGTTGGGAGGGGCCAGGAGCCTTATTGGAAGCAAGGGACTCAAGAACAGAGCGGCATTCATCAAGAGAGGGAGGAAGCATAATGTGAGAAAAGGTGATATGTATGGGCGGGGGCACATCTCTACTTGAAGGGAGGACGTGGGAGGGAAAGGGTGGAGGGCTCAGGGGCAAAACCAACGTTCCACCTGTTCACTGCAAAGGCAGGGAATTTGCAAGGGGCATGCTCAATCTCCGGACCCGCTGGGGTTTCTGCCAGGATGTGATCAATGCTGGAATCGGATCGCTTGCGGTTGAGGATGTTGTTGAGGACTGTGCAGATCTGACCTGAAGAGAAGAGATCCTGGCGCCGATCGATGGCAGTGGCAATGTCAGTCCTTTTAACCCTTTAATGGTCTGTGCCACTGTTCCACATGCGGCACAATGACCCTCAAAGTTGTCCCATATCTAACTTCTGCACCAATGAGACTTTCGTGATGAAACTAGAACCAGCACGTTCAGAATAGAAAGGGCTTTCTGTTCGTACCTTTGCACTTTGTTTTACCCAATCTAGACAAATAGTAATTGGAACAAGACTGCAGCTGTGCTGATGGCGGCACACCTTTTCTCCTATTAGTGGACTGATGTAAAAACTGCACCAAAGTCTTTCAAAATTTGCGTACTACTCCGAAAATGGACATGAAATAAAATGGCTTAAGTGACTATGGCTCCAATTTTTTTTTTCTATGATGATTCTGTTGAGCAAAAGTTGGAAAAATGAAGAAAAAAGGCCAGCGATAACTGAATTTCGAAATGTGACACATTTGGATGTTTTGCAACTTGCACCACACTTGCAAAAACAAAGATACACAACTACTTACTTAGTAACAAAGACTGTTTTGGATAAGGGCTCTCAGATGATGCTGGCTGTTTGCTCCTTTAATTGAGTTTTGATGAAGATTTGGTCCATTAAGTAGGGGGCACTTTTGAATGGTCATGGAGCCACTTACTGTCGTTTTCGCAATCCCAGCATTCTCCAAATGAGACCAAACTTTTACATAGCACATAGCGAAATGACTAAGCTTCAAAATCTTACTTTTTGTTTGAATTTTTTATTGATAAATCTGGCCACAAAAAATTTTGAAAGAATTAAATGATTTTAGGGGGTCATAGACAGTGTCCATTATGGATGCAAGCAGAACCCATCACCCCCCCAACAGCAGATTCCAATGGAAAAGCAACCACTTGTCCACACACCAAAGTTCTGTTTCAGCACTTGCAGCAGATCCAGAAGCATCCAAATTTCCATGAGCACCAGGCAGTGTAGAGGGCTCCAAACTTCCATGTCCAACCAAAGGTTTGTGTGGGCTCTCTGCGTATGTTGTAAATATCTGTTCCTGCTTGACGGCGCATAAGAGAGCCACTTTGGGCTGCACGATCACATAGATTTTGTAAGTTGCGAGTTTTTGGATAAGAACAGATATCACCAGCCTGAGATTTCAATTCTTTCAAAGTAGACCAGCCAGCGATTTCTTGGAGTGTCCAGAGTTGATTAAATGGACCTCCCAATATGCCTTTGTGTTTCTCCCGGGCTTCTTTGGCAGTTTTGGTGTAGCTGGGGGTGTGTTTTCATTGGCCTTAATTTTCCGAAGTTTTGTTCCACGGCAGATTGGCGTTAGCTGATCAGCAAACGGATTCAAACAAATGAGGTGTCCACAGATGCGCGCATGCTGGATCTACCTCTATGCTAAAAAACGCGATTGGGAATCACGGTGATGTTGCTGGATCACTCTTTTTGACGTGGTGTGTTGAGCGGGAGTGAGACGACCTGCACAGTGATCAGAGATGAAGAAGTTCCCATCTATTGTTAGGATATGAATGGAGTGGTAACAACGTCAAGGGAACAGTACCTGCACAGTGATCAGAGATGAAGAAGTTCCCATGATCACTGGGCATGTGGGCAAAACAAATTTAAGGAGAATTGGAGAAAAGGAAAGGAGAGGAAAAGGTGAAGGACACAAACAGGACAAGGCGAGGACAGCGTTCTTGTTCACAACATGGTGAGCAGGCAGGTTGTGATCGGTGGCACTGTGCCGTATATGGCATGCTGTTTCGTTGGTTTGACGAAATTTTTTTTCACTAACAAAACGAGAAAGCTAATTTAGATCGCATTTGCAGAATTGGTAGGACTACAACATATTAAAGTTTCACGAGGATTCGTTTTGTTTTGGTGAAGTTCTTCTAATTATAATGGCGGAAAAGTCAGTCATCGTTCCACTGGCGGTACGATGACCGTTAAAGGGTTAAAGGAAGCAGATGCAGCGAGCTGTGCGTGGTAGATTGCTTTGCGAAGACGCTGCAGGAGAGGGAGGGCATCGCTGGTGAAGGCTGCAGTTGTCACAGTAGAGCTGGTGAAGCGGGCAAAGAGAAGGCAAAGGGCGTTCCTAGGGGTTGAAGTGTTCCAAGAGGAGGGGAGGGGAGGAAGGGTTGTGAGGAAGGAATGGAGGGGCAAGGTACCACGATGAAGCTGTTTCCATAGGTCCTCAATTTTCTTACGAGCCTCAATATAGGGGGCAAGGCGCTGGTTGGTCTGAGCTGGAGCTGTGGAGGAGCCAGAACATGGGAGGCAGCGTCGGGCAGTGCTGACAAGAAGCTCATGGAGGGAGGAGGAGATAGTGTCGAGGGCCTGGGTGTATTGGAAAGCGCAGCCAATGGAGGGATAGACAAAGGGAAGGGAGGGCTGGGTCAGGAATGTCCGTTCAGCTGGAGTGAGAGTGGAATCAAGGGTATCGAGTTCAGCCTGCAGGGCTGGGAGGGCTGTGGCAATCTTCTGTTGAATAATGCGTCAACAGATGGGGTTGAAGGAGAAGGTTGTGTATGGACAAAGGGCATGAACAATGTAGCAGGGTAGATGGTCAGAGATATCAGGAAGGTGGGGGAAGTCGTCTGGGGAAGGGATGTGGGTGGAGGCGATGTGGTGGAGGAAGGTGTCAGAGATCCAGATGCTGTCAAGGCGCTGAATGGTAGGGTGAGATGATGGACAAGTGGGAGAAGGCAGAGAGATTGGGATTGGTGGCTTGAAATGTATCAGAGAGGCCACAAGCGGAAAGAGTAGGAAGAAAACCACGATGTGAGGGTGGTACAGGTTCAGCAGTGTTGTGATCAAGTGGGGAGACAAGTGCATTCCAGTCGCCAAACCAGTAAGCTGGGTGGTGTTGAGCGGAGTCATGGTTGAGAAGATTGGTGCACCACTCCTGGAGGGGTGCAGTTTCAGGGGAATGTCGCGAAGCACCAAGTGGCTCCTACCCAGTCCAACCTAAACAGCATGCAGAATTGGTGAGGTGAACTGGGGCTTGAACCCAGCACACTGCCATCATGGCCAAGAGGACTTCAACCTCCTGTCACACACCAGGGGACTGCCACCCCCAGCTCTACATACAGTCAGGAAGAAAAGGGCAGGCAAGGGACTTCAGGTACAGTTCTCACAGTCAACAAGAAGGGGGGGGCAGCAGTTTAAATAGGAGAGGGTTGGAATCACAGGGAGGAGAGGAAAAAGGAGGGAAAACACATACAAAACAACAAAACAATAAATAAAACAGTAAAAAACAGAATGGATGGGTGATTCACCAAATGGGGCTGAGCCATCAACAAAGAGAGACAGCTCAGAGAATCATGGGGCCATTTCTTGGCAGGCAGCCACCAGAGGGGGTTGGAGGAACTGGCAAGAAATGATTGGTGCAGATAAGAAGGCAGTCACCACAGCCACAGAAAGAAAGGAAGACACACAGAGAGACAACAAACAAACAATTTAATAAAGATAAAACAAGAAAAACAGCCAAAACAAAGTAAAACACTAATTGAAAAAATTAGCAAAATCATCAACAGAAAGAGAGAAAAAGCGTGTCTTCTCATACAGTCTTATGAGGCATTGCATCATGTTAGCTGGGCAACTAGATTTTGCACTTCTCCCACAGAAGTGTTTCAGTCCTTAACGTCATTCCAAAAGTGACGTGTCTATGGCCAATCATAGTGGACTTTGCAGCCCTACAGCCAGCATGGTGTTGTAAACGGTGGTTCTATTCCACCATGTGGCAGTGGTGGTGGAAGACACCAATTATGTTGCCGGTTTGTGTCTGGAGGCTGACGGAGGGATGATATCAACTCTGACCTGTGTTGGTGATTTTGGCCTGTGTGTTGCAACAAGAAAGAAAACTTGCTTCGTCCTCCTTGTAATGCACAGATTGGTGACACCAGGTGATGACAGAAGACTTGATGAAAAAGCTGAGTTTATCAGTGCGTTTATCAGCTGTTTTAAGCTTGATTTTGGCAGGTCCTGTTTAGAGTGCTGTTAGTTTCAGGATTGGTTCTTCGTTGTGCAGATCAAGAAGAGTGGAATGGAGCTTGGTAAATTTTCCATTAACCCGATTAATGGGTCTCCCACAAGGGCAGTTCTGCGCCTTCTGTCTAGGGTACAGCAATCTCCCAGTTCCAGAATGTCGGGGTTCCCAATGAAAATGTGGTGTGGCAGTAAAGCTCAAAAGGGAAGGCGGTCTGTCTGTGTCTTCAGCCAACAGGCTGTCTGCCTCACCCTTTGATTCTGTCTATTCATCTGACAAAGCATTGGCAGAAAGTTATGCCAAAATGAAAGGTGGGTCTGTCCCCTTGGCATACACACTCCCTCTCCACAGTGGGAAAACAATTTTCCATAATTTCCCAAATGGCTGAACCAAGTCTCATACATCGTGTCAAAACAGCCTCCTCCCACCACCATCACTGTGCCATTGTCCCATAATGTGCTGCCTGTCTCCCAGATCACCTCCAAATTCAGCACTGAGAAGAAAAATCACACAAACACAATGCTGCCAAATGCAAGACAGTTGTCTACTTACATGCAAAGGAATAGAGCCTTGGCAAGATCAGCTGCTTTATTACCATCCAGTGATGGTGGGCCCAATTACCATACCATGTTTTGACAGGTCAGGGAGCCTGGTGGATCTTCCATGCAGTGGATGGCCAAAACAGGCCCTCAGTCCACAGCCTATAATCTACAATATTTTGCTTGAGCAACAAAAGGCTCCGAGATATCCTGAAACAATAGCGACAATTTGAAGCGACAATATGCTGCAGACATTGTGCATTCATGTCAATTTCACATCAAGAACCATTTGGAAAC
Source organism: Zopfochytrium polystomum (assembly GCA_025765615.1). Lineage (NCBI taxonomy): Eukaryota > Fungi > Chytridiomycota > Chytridiomycetes > Chytridiales > Chytridiaceae > Zopfochytrium > Zopfochytrium polystomum. The sequence goes on from JAIVFJ010000087.1 coordinate 207,624, forward strand.
ACTTGCACTCGCTTGTTATTCACAGCCGCGTCTCAGAGAAGAGGTCTTTCTTGGCTTCAAATGGTTGCAAGCATGAGGAGTGGACTGTTAAAGATTGGGCCAAGGTTATTTGGATAGATGAGGCAACCTTTGAAACTGGGAAGCCAGGCAAGGTCTGTATGTGGAACTCCAACCCCTGCCAGGTGGGTTCATAAGAATTTGAACGAAGAAGTCCAGCTAGGATGTCTCTTTGCCCTGGGTCCCCGAGAATGCAAAATATGACATGAAGGACTGCTGGGTAGTTTGCATTACAGAAACGAGGCTTTCCTCGACCAGACGGAAAGAACGGTCTTCGCGTGGATTCTGGGGGGTTGGGTAGTGGTGATGGCTACTCTATGATCCCGCCATCCCAAGATGCAGCAGAGGTCGGGTTCAAGCGGCAGTGTTCAGCAATGTGCGCAAAAGAATCGACTAGACGAAGCACAGAGAAAAAGATCAAGCGTGTACGCTGGAAATGGGGATAGGATCGAGTAGCATTCAGCGGTGGTCTGCTCTTGACGGTGAGTAAAAGGCCGTCGGGAATACGCGCTGGGAATGCTGGCCTGACTTCGCCACGGGCCCGAGGTGAATGCGACGCGGCAACGATCCTTGTCGCCATCGGGGTACAGCGGTGAAGGGACATGTGTAATAACCAGGCGGTCTGGGCATGGAACCTCTCGACGCTGTCGCCGCGGCCAGGGTTAGAACGGGCAGAGCCAAATCTTGTCCCTGCAAGTTAGCCAAAACCGATTTCACATTAGTCGCTTCAAAACAAGCCACGTAGGAGCAAAGTTCCTGCGCTCGTCGGAACGGATATGGGTGGCGACTGCCACCATTCGAAACATGAAACCTTCATTGTGCGTCAGTCGTCGGTCAATCCACTGCCTGGCCAACTGGAGCGCACCTATTGCCAGAGACCGTGCGCATGTTTGTCCGCCTTGACTCAGCCTTATGGCATCTAGCACTTGCGGACGCGGAACGGGAAATCGTGGGCGCCCTTATCTTCGAACTTTTGAGGATATGACGGCTTCTCTTCATCTCGGCTTGCTCTGACGCACGGGGCATTGAGGTAACAGGCTCCATATCTTGAAAAGTGGACGTACGGTCCTCGTGGACCGTTGCAGGCCCGCCATGACCATGCCGTCTGGAGGCAGAAGCCAAACTACCAAAAATCAAGGAAAAAATCGAGAGTGGATGCTCCCCGACCTTCAGATCCATCCTCCTCGCGACGTGGCTGGACTCGGCGAGGAACGCCCACAACGGCTTCGGCCCTCCATCCGCGGGGCCGGGGGCGGGTGCGACGAACAGCGATCGCGAGGATCTGGTGGGATCCACCGCGCCAACAGACGAGAGCGCGGCAGCAGCGGCAGATGCATCGAGGACGCATCGAGGACGCCTGTCGTCGAATCGGACGCGGTGGAGGCGGAGATAGCGGCGGCGGCGGCGGCGGCGAGCGGGGAGTTGATGCGAGCCTTGCGTTTGATGCGTTGCAGCTCAGTTCCTGCTGGACCGGATGGACGGGTCCGACGTTTCCATTTTTGTCTCCATTTGTGTTGCAAGTTTCGCGCAGCACCTCAACAAGGCCGTGCACCATGTTCGCGATGCAGGTGGCTGGCAGTGAAGAATGGGATGTGCACAGCTTGTAAAACTTCGTGCGGCTCGGTGATGGGGCAAGTTGACGCCTGCGACTTAATGTTCTTCCTTGGTTTGGTCCACCAGCGTCTGGTGCGTTGGCCGCAAGTTGTTTTACCAGAGGAAGGACGAGTCTCCAAGACATAAATCGCACACTCTTCTTACTGCAGTACAAGGGGCGCCGGTTGGCGCACGGGTGGCGCGGTTATCAATGCCATGCACTAACTCTCGTCAATCCGACGTCATGCACCTCTTCAACCCTTGGGACACAAAAGGAGGCATTCTGGGGCCAAACATGTTTTTTTCAGGGCTGGAAAGTTCTGCTTCAGTTTCTTTCAAAAATTTCAAGCGATTCACTAAGACGCGGCCAGATGCAGCGAGCCTCGCACATGCAACCCTCAAGCCCGTTCTCTCCACTGACCTCGTCGCCCCCACAAGGATACAACTTGTCCAGGGTACACCCTTTTGTCACATTGGCTTTTCTAACAGGACGAACCTCCTTTGGCACTAGCTGGCCTTGAATGGATTTTGCGAGTTAAAGCATGAGTCGCAGGCGAATGATCAGTCTGAAAACACAATTAAAGAGTACTTGGAGCTGTTCAAGTCTGTCGTGGAAAATTCAGCTCCCGGGGAGAATGGCTCTGACGCGTACGGATTCTCCTCGGACCAGTTGTCGCGGATACGTGCGGCGATATCTTGTCTGGCGGGAGACGGAGGCACTGGCTCTGGCGGGAGAATGTGCGTCCTCAAGTGGCTGCCTCAGTACGCTTGCGTCCTGTTTAGCGTCGAGCACAACGCCCTCGAGCTGCAGCTCCACCTTTGTGCTCTGGACGGATGGAAGTACTCCCCGCAACTCGCACAAAATCAAACGGTGCACCACTCGGCCGCCCCAAGCCGACCAATGGTTATCGCGGGCGAAACTGTGCCAAACGAGTCCAAGAATGAAATACTCCGGAAGTTCGACGAGTTGCTCAAAAATGCGAAGCGCCGCATCGAAGATGACCGGTCCGCCGCTCATGGATCGCAGGGTCACCAGCGCACCCCGTCATTCATCAAAGCTATTCTTTCCCAGGCCGTTGACACTATCTTCGCCAATGACAAGGTAGGCGAGGACAAATTGTGTGACCTGCATCTCCCGTGCGGCGGTACCACGGACGTGGGCCTTCACACGGGCGGGCTTCCACGGAACACGTCTTACCATCTTGTCGTCTCCATGATGGGAGCTTTCTTGCGAGACCCGTATCTAATCGAGAAGCTACTCCTCCACAAATACTTGTTCGTGTTCGAGCACCATTATCAACCACTCCAAGAGAGTGCCGGTCCATTTGACCCGCGTGGCGTTAATGAGTGTGTTGTATTGCTCGATAACGCAGTGGGTATCGCATTAAAACTTCATGAAGCGAAGCACGATTGCGCGGTGGCAAAAACGATAATAGCCCTCAAGAGCAGTCGCTTGAAGAAATATGTGGAAATTAAGGGTAAGGCTCAAGCGGCTGAATGCGAAATACAGTGGGATGCCATTCGATCGTGCGGCCCAACAAATATACCGAAGTCGTGGTCGGAACTGAATGTATTATTATTTCTTTGATTAAACAGAAGTTGAGCTAACGAAGCTTTTCGCAGGCGCAATCAGCACAGTGGTTCACGCCCGAACAGGCTCTGGGTAACTTGCAGCCGTTTGCCTTGTTGAACAACTTGAATTTTGTCGACGTGGATCGCTGGTACTCCAACTCGCAACTCGATACCATCAACCCGGCTTTTTGCCTGACGGCCTCAGCGACTGTCGCGCAATTCTTCTTCAGGTCTTCGGAAAATTTGCAAGACCACGCTTTTTGCACAAGTCCGACAGATGTGTCAGCCATAACTAATACTGTCCGCACACATCACAAACGTGTTTCTGCTTGGCTCCGTTCCGAAGAATCAGAGCATCTCATGTTTACCACTCAGCGTAGCGAAGAGCTTCTGGTTGTTTGGATCGCAACCTGCCTTGTTCACCAACGCCTTTCGAAAATATGCCCACTATTCGATAATTATTCCTGCAGCCTAGATGACAAAATGCTTGAGGTCCTATCTTTGCGCGACAAATCGGCATTGCGCGCAAGTGCCAATGTACGCAACTACATTCGTACTGTAAACAAGGGCAAACGCGGGACTCTATTTTCAGTCACGGAGCCAGAGTCGACGATCGAATTTGCACGACTCTATGCAGCGGAGGACTCACAAATAAAGGAGTTTTGGAGGGAGGAATTACGTGAGGCGGAGCGAAAAGAGTCTTGCCATTTCAGCAGAGTGCAAACGAAGCAAGCCGCCGCAGCCGCCCGTCGCGCCGAGATCAGTGAGCTGAAAATGAAAATTGCATCGAAGGAGGATGAGCTCGCAAGCATATCCGAGAGACAAGCCCAAATATGGCCAACACAAATACACAAGGCAGAAAAACGTGAGAAGTTGGCATTGCAAACCAAACCTCTAACTCCATATTTCTCTCGGAAATGAAATTGCACTACGTTGAAGAACGAGTAACGAATGAACGAAACAAACTAAGAGCGTCATTGGGAAGAGCAGAAAGAGAATTATCTGCCGCTTTAACACCTCCACCATTTGTCAAAAATGTTCTGCCCAAAACGGAAAGCTTGGCCCAGCCCATTATTTTCTTCTTTCACATTCCCACAACGATTCAACATTACTCGGAACTGTGCCATCTGTCTCTCGTCGTTGCTTCTCCACGGCAACCTTGGCATCGGTCAGAGAAGTCTCTCGTGGCGCCAACCAATCCAAAGCGCGGTAACCGTTGGCACGAACATTACGAACGCAACAAGGAGCGATCGTTTGCACCAAAGAAATCGCTTTATCCTATTGTCTCAGTGTTATTGAAGGTTCCCCGGGACTACGGTCCGTCGTCCGTCGATGATATATGCAGTGAGACGCAGTGCTCATGGTACCCCGATTTTTCAAGTACCATTACCTCTCTGGGCGTGACCGAGTCTGGCGCCGTCAGCGAAGTTGATAGAATCGAATATTTTGTGGAAAAACTTCCCCATGAGTACGTAGACCTGCAATGGTTCGTAAACATTCCCGAACCGGTGGATAAACCTTCGCCGCGAGGAAATAGATCTGTTGCTTCGATTCGTCAATTACCTCTTCTCGACAGCTTTCAAAAGGAAGATTTTCTGCTCCTCGGAATGACTCGGTCGTTCCCGAATCAGCAATTTCGAAAAGTTGTGGAAATCCTCACCAAGCTGACGTTTCCGCTGCAGCATCCACTGGCCGTAACGACGTTGTGTCAGGCACTGTACCAGCTTGGCGAAGCGAACGAACTAGGCGAGCTGGATTGGCGCAAAGACTGGAACCGTTGCGAAGACAGACTGCACGCTGCGTTGATGGGTTGGGTCGACTTGTTCCAAGCGTCGTCGAAGCGGCATGCCGGCTTACCCCTCGTCGCCGAAATCGCCGAGTTCAGTGCTCAGCACCTTTGTGCAGAGAGGTTTGGCGCGTTACTGCAAAAACTCTGCGAGGCTGCGTTGGTGTGGGCCGCAGAAATTCGAAACAAGCTTCGTGATACCACACTGGATGCGGTCAGCCTGCGACATCTGCGCGCAAGGGAATGCCTAATGATGGGACACGCTGTGCTGTGCCACTCGCGCTCGACAGTTGACGTGCTGTCCACTGCCAACTTCACCAAGACCTTCGCTACTTTTCGAGCGATTCTTCCGTACGGCAGCTTTGACAAACTGATGGCACGAACACTCAGAAAACTCGAGATTATGGCGCTAGAACTCTCTGCGAGGCGGTTTGAAACTTCTACAGTGCTTGCGGAAAAGTACCCAGACGTGATCTTGACTTCTGCTGCTCGAGCGGTGTTCGACCAGCTGCCAATGATCCTAAAGTGGCAGCGGTTTGACTCTGACAGTCGCACGGGGTGCTTTTACGCTGAAGCAAACGATGATATTGTGTCAATGAATTTACTCGACGGCGTTGTGCACTTGAATGGGCTGCCGCCGGCCGGTCTTCCCGGATCAGTCAAAGACACGGCCTTTTACAAGCGGCATTTTGGGAACCGTGACTTCGAGGTTTTCCGCGCGGGATTCTCCTTTGGAACTGCCCTACCAATCTACGGAGATCACTTCAGGTTCTGCGTTTGCGAACATGAGCGGATTCGAATCCGCCAGCTGCCGGCAGCAGAACGTGATTGGGAACATTCCTTGGAGCTGATCGATTTTAACTGCCGGCCGCGTGTGGTGTGGTGGGCCGACCTTCCTGTCCGCCTTCAAAAAATGCACAGCCACTGGTTTTCCTCGAGCCGCTCGCTAGTGTTGTTTCGTGGAGTACAGTACCCTTGCGAAGAAAAGCAAACCAGCTTCATGGTGTCCCTGAATGACGATGACGGAACATGCTATGCCATTCCTCGTCACGACCAAAACAAGGGCTTGAGCGAGATCGTTACAAACCGATCGAGATACGACCGCATTGTCCGTCGTCCAGCCGACGAAACGCTGAAGTGGGCAACAAGGTTTGAGTTGCCACAGTTTGTGCACTTCCTCCGAAGCCAAGACGGCTCTGTGAAAGTCCAGTTTCCGCGATTTCAGCTTTCATTTTCGGAGCGACAAAATTGTGACCGCCTGTACAGTGATGAATACGCTGGATATTTTGTCGACAACATCGGGAGTCTTGACAATTTTTTGCGCGGGTTCTATCACTACTTGGTGCTGAGGTCAACAAGGTCCGACCAAAATGTAAAACTCGTTGTTCCGAATGGCCCAGTGTTTGTGAGGGACAGCAAGACGGCCATTGAGATAAGCGACAGGTTTGATGCCGAGATCGGTCACTTCGTTTACGATCTGCGGGATTCGCTTGACATTTTCACATCCACCACGCTGGCCGCCCGGCTTCAGCTTGCCGCAATTTATGCCGCTGCAGGTACGCTGGTGCCGGATCTGCGACTTGGAATGACAGGATGTGAGGCGGCCCTCGAAATCGTTCGGCAGAACTGGACGAACAAGCCGCTGTCGCCCGACGAGACCTCGAAGCTGACAAGCATATTGCAGTTTGCGTACCCTGAGCCGGCGCTGTTCCTCGCTGCATGCGAGCTGGGCGATTTTTCGGAGCGGTCGGCATTCTTATTCGCACCATCAAAAGAAGCTACAATGTCAGTATCCTTCCGGAACAGGATGCAAAACATGATTGCAACAGTGGAGTACGAACATAGATTTGAGCGACCGCAGTGGGAGAACGGATTGCGACAGTTTCTACCGCACCACCGCAGCACCTATACCTCGCAAGTTTTGGTACTACGGAATGAAGAAATGAGACCTCAGCCCCTGAAAGTGTGTCCTGTCAATGCGCAGTATATTCAAGACCGAGAATGCGCCTTAAAGGATTTGCTGGTGAGGAAGGGTAGATCAATGTCGAACACAACCGCAAACCGGCCGTTTCCTCTTGAAGTGATGAGTGAAAACCGCGTCGAGGATTTGCTATACCGCGACCTGAAAAGAAGCTGGGATAGCTTTTGTCATGCAGATTCGTTCCAACTTCCCAGTAACATTGATAGACTTAAGGCCGATATTGAAGGCAAGTTGTTTTCCAATCCAATATGCAGTTATCTCATCAAAATGTTTATTGCGCTTGCAAATTCACCAGACATCCTTGCCGATGTGCGGCGGAAGCGGAATGCCACTCTTTCTTACGTAGAAGGGGTGTTCAAGCAGGCAGAGGCTCGAACGGAGTTCGATTTGAGACTTCAGACAAATCGCGCAGCGACGCCCCTCTTCACCGACTATCTGCGTATTGCTATGCAGCAGGAGGCTTTAGGTTGGCTGCACCCGTATCTCAACTCCGAGCAAAAAGGGAGCGTTCGACGGGACATCCTTGTTCTCCTTGGTCTCGGCGTTCTCGAAGATAAGTTGGTTCGCATTCGAAACTATCTTGACGATCCACCGTCTCGTACTCATGCTATTAGAGAGCTGCTGGCTGTGCGTGAGTGGGATATTGAAAAGTTCTATTTCTGGCTCGTGTTTGAAGTCGAGACGGGACTGCAGATCCGACCAGAGCAGTATCTGATTGCAAAGCACATGATTGACACACCTCAAGCAATTTGCCAGCTCAACATGGGACTTGGCAAGACCCGTGTAATTCTGCCGATGCTCATACTGTATTACACCAATGCCTGTGCGCGGCGCCAAAATAGTGTTCTGCGCATCAATATCCTGCAGGCGCTGATTCCTGAGGCAGTCCTATATCTTACCAGTGTGTTTGCCGCGAGCGTGATACCTTTGAAAATCTGCTTGCTTCCGTTTCATCGCGACGTTAAAATTTCGCTGAAAGGTGTCAAGATATTGCACGAAACATTAAAGATGCTGTGGGATGGCGGGGGCTGCGTGGTTGTTTCGCCTGAGCAGCGGCTGTCGCTCCAGCTCAAGTGCAACGAGTTGCAGTATGGTGAAGACCCACTGTGGAAAGGACTGTCGAACGTCCTCAGCACCCCCTTCCTTGACATTATTGACGAAAGTGACGAGGTTCTTAGTCACAAGTACCACTTGGTGTACGCTATAGGCTCCCCATGCCCACTGGACGATGGCTTCAAGCGGTGGACTGTCGCAGAGTCAATTTTCCGAGTTGTCGCAAAACTCGCACCGCAATTTTCTGCACTTGGAATTTGGAATCAGGCACAAAAAAACACTGGGTTTGCAGCTGGCTCGTTTCCGGAGATAAAAGTAAAGCAGACGGTCAATCAATATCAAGTAGAGAACTGGAAGCTGCTTTCTGAGTGCATCTTCGACGAGCTGTTGGCAAATCCGCCTCACAGGCTTGCCGAGTTGAGGTCCCTGGGGGAGGATAGCAAGGCTCAATTTCGAAAATACGTTCTAACAACGTCGCTTGAGGCCAGCAGGAATCAGTTCGCCGGGAATGCAGAGATTGGCCTTGCGCTCCGCGGATTCCTCTGCCATGGATTATTGCGCTACGTCCTCCAACTGAGACACCGTGTCAACTACGGAATCGACGAACGTCGGTCGGCAAAGAAGCTTGCCGTTCCCTATCGCGCTGCCGATGTGCCCTCCGACCGCGCTGAATTCAGCCACCCCGATGTTTCCATTTCTCTGACGTACCTGAGCTTTTATTACACGGGATTGACAGTGACAGAGTTCAAAGAGGCGGTCACTGCGCTTCTGAAACTCGGCCCTGTCGCTCAAGGGCTTTTTTATGGTGCGTGGTTCGCGCTTGCAAGGCACTCTCTATCGTACGGCGATGCACGTAAAATTGATTCTGTGAAAAAGATTGATCCCTCGGACACCGCGCAACTGCGCATGCTTCATCGCGTCTACAGGAAAACTTTGAAACTGTCAATTTCTGGCTGCAGTCTTGCGTGTTTCCGCGCGACACAACCCAGTATAAGAAGCGAATTGCGGCGACTGCATGGGATCTGGCCAGTTCAAAGCATTGCAGTGGATTTTCCGGGACAAATGATAGCTACCCACTCTTGCCACTGCAGGTCGAGCAGAACGACCCGAAAATAGATTTGATCATTGGGACGAACGGCCTTATGCTTGATCGAATCCTCCGAGAAACACTCTCGTACATGACGGTTGAGACTGGCGACACTGCCGCTACCATGTGGCAGCTCCTCCTTCTGCTCTGCACCGCCAATCACGCGAACGCATTGATAGACGCTGGCTCACTCCTGGCTGGGACTGACAACGAGGGGCTCGCGCGCTTCATAGTGAAAGACGAGACATTTCCGTCCAAATTCCGCGGAGTTTGCTATTTCGACGTCAGCAAACAGTGCTGGATGATTTTGAACAAGGAGACATTGGAAAGCTCACAAAAAGAAGTGTCATCGATCCCTGAGAGGGACACATTCGTCCTCTTTGACGACGCTCGCACGAGGGGCGCAGACATGAAGCTCCCTCATGACGCAGTGGCGGTGCTGACGTTGGGACCCGGCATCGTCAAGGACAAGCTGATGCAGGGCGCTGGGAGGATGCGGTTGCTCGGTTCTGGCCAAAAGCTCATTCTTTGCGGAACATCGGAGGTCACTGCGAGTTTGCTTTCACGGTCTGTCAGGAATGTTCCAACCGTGGAGTTGGTACTGAAAATGATGATCCGAAATACGGCCGAACGCATTATCGCTGGGATGCCGTTGTGGGCCCAAAACGGACTTCGCTTCGATGACAACCAGCACGACCCCGATAATTGTATGCTTGACGAGAAGCATGCCCTTGACCTTCTTTATACGCCGCCCGCTTCATCGCGCTTGCTTACCTCCCATATCGAGGAGATGGTGGAATCGCGCAAGCGGGCGGAAAGCGAAATCCAGGGTGAACTGGTTCGGAGGGCTCACATAGTGGCCGAAGGTGTTGAAGTCCAAGTCCTCGGATGCGACGAGGAATGCGAGAGAGAGCTGCAGCAAGAAAAAGAGCGGCAAACCAAGCTCGAGAAGCAGCTTCCTCTGGAACAACCAGCTGTCGAGCTCACGTGGAACTACGCCATCGCCACTCGAGCTCGGCGCGCAAAGGAGTTGAATGAGGTTTCGGAGGCTGTCCCACTTAGCTTTGGTCTCCAAGGGTTGATAGGATCCAGCGCTGCACACATCTCCTGGGATCCTTCCGTATACGCCACAGCCAACTTTTTGAACACAATTCAGGTCGGAAATGATGAAACGAACAGGAGCTTGTATTTGCGCCCAGTGATGGGTGTCGTTGTATTCAACTCCACTTCGGAGATCGTTCTCCTCTCCGACAAAGAAGCGGATGGAGTGCTGAACGCCTTTCACTCGGCTCCATTTCCTCGGGATACTTATGTTTCGTTTTGTTACTTGTCCGACCTATGGAAATGGACCGAAGATGGGTCGCAGCCTTGCCCAGCAACGTCGGTGGGCTGCCGCAATTGGAAGGCACTTTCGCCGTCGAGTGCTGCTAGCGCCAAATTGCTCAACGGCGAGACAATGTATGGGTCAATCGCAGGGAGCCTTAAGCACCTGTTGAGGAGCCGACAGGCGGAAAAGGTTGCCCGAGAGCTTGTCGAGTGGCGAAGGAAAGAGGATCAGTGGGAGTGTTCTGACTTGCAGGCAATGTGTCGTAGTATTTAGAATTTTTTGGTGAAAATGTATCAAAAACGGGCATTGCGGGCGACACTTTTAAGTTTTGATGGATAGCACAGAAAGAAATTTGTAGTAGTCGCTTCGAGCAATTCAAGAAGCTGTGAATAAATAAGCGCGGCATTGCGACCCCGCACAGCGCTAATGGACCGAGACCTTGCCCCGGATTCAACCTGAACAAAATCAGACGAATCAGTTGTCCTGTTGGAGCCATCCTCACTCGCCGCAGACTCCGTGTCTGACAATGCCGAGCCCGACTCCAGGCCAGCGCTGGCGGAGCCAGTACTTTTTGTGCGCGCGACTCTATTAGGATCATTCAAAAACGGGTAAGCCTGTACATCAATCACGAGCTGGACGCTCGCGGATTCATTTATCTCACGCCAGTCGCGACGGCCGTCGCGTCCAGCGAGTCAGCTCACTTCAGAGAGCGAGACGAAGAGAGACAGAGATACCAAGCGATCCGTTCACCGTAACGACTCCACCGATAGCATCTGCTGAGGCCGCTTGGCAAAGCGCCGTACTTGCAGGGGCGGAATGAGATGTGCTGGGACTGCATAGAATTTTTCCTCTGGAGGGATTGCAAGAAATCCCATCCAAAGCATAGACAACAGGAAGAGTCTCTTTGAGCAAGCCCAGCACTCAGGGCACAGAATTACAGAAACGGCAAAGGTTGCACACCCGCGACAGCAGCTGCTCCCTCGGCGCCTCCTCCCACACCCGCCGCATCAAACTTGTCCCCAGCAACGACCTTCACGCCCTCTGGCGGCACGACCCCGGCTGCGTCGTTCCGCGTCGAGTGCGCGGCGTACCAGACCGTCACCCTGCTCGTCACCAGGCGAAAGTACTGCCTGAATACACGGGGTTGGCGGTGGCCGCCGGCCGTCGTGGCGATAGGGACGGGGAGGGACTCGTGCGGAGTGCGGTCTGTCATCCACACGATGGCGTTCGCAGGGAGGTCGCGCACGTGGCGGCGGCGGCGGGGCAGAAGCCCAACCTGGGGTGGATGGCGGAAGCTGGCTGGAGGCTGAGGCTGCGTGACGAACGGCGGTGGAGGCGGCGGCGCCGGTGGAGGGTGGATCTGTCCCGGAGGAGCGGGGCCAAAATCCAGTCGGCTGCGCAAGTGCTCGAGACTACCAAGCGGGCCGACAATGTCGCCGTGGTCCTTGATGGTGCAATCCCAGACTCGGCATGTGTTCGCCACCGACGATGCCTGGAACACACCGCCTTGTATCTGCCAAACGTTGGGACCTGCGGATATAGATTAGACGCGCGTTTTAGGAATACAAGACTGATCCGCACGAATGTTGAAGTTTGCCCAGGCTCACCTATCCCAAAGCCCCAGTGGTGAAGCTTCTGCTTGAGCCAACCGCCGTCTTCGACATTGCTCTCGTCAATGCCATAGTAGCCGGGCGACTCGATGTGGAGACCCGGGCGGCGCTGGGTTTCTCCCGGCTCGAGGAAACTTTCGTGGACCGTAAGGTAGCCAACCTTGTAGGCCTCGTCGGGGCAATGGGAGAGGCACCGGTTTATGAGTGGAGCGAAACGCCGGCACGCTGGCGGCAAAGAGTCGCTACTTCCCATATGAATGGGGAGCATGTTGAGGTGGAGCGGCTCCAGCACGTCCAAACCCCCGCGGTCGCCCAGGGCAGCCATGAGCGACTGGACGGCGGAGTTCACGTCATTGCCAACCTCCCATCCGCCGGCGTTCGCCCCATTCCCGTCGGCAGCATCGTCCGGCACGGCGGTGCCACGAATCAGGGCCAGGAGACGAGACGCAGCGGACACTGCCGCCGCAGCGGCAGCGGCGGTTTCGCCCTTCAAATCGTTTGCGTTTGCGCTGCCACCCCAGCGCTGCACGACCCAGGAGGCAAGGTCAGACCACCGCTGCTCCATGTTTTCGCGCAGTTCGCTGTCGAGCTGCTCGACGTCCCAGTAATCGACAAAGTCGGAATCTTCGCTGCCGCTGCCGCCCCCGTTGTCGGGGAACCCGCGCACGCGCGGCGGCGGAAAGAGCAGCCTGATGGGTTCCTGCCAGGGGCCATCGTCGTCTTCGCCGTCATCTTCGCCGTCGCCGCCACGGCCAGCGGCACCGCCGGCGATGACGAAGAAGCCGCTGTTTGTCCAGTCGATGTGGGAGGCAACAGCGTCCCTCACGCGCGAGACGACGGTGCGCAGGGCGTCCAGGTCGCGGCCAAGGGTCTTGCGAAGTACAGAAGTGCGGCTGCGGGTGGCGCCCAGCAGGAGTGCGGTGATGGCGGGGTCCCATGGTGACGATGACGACGACGACGACGACGACGACGATGACGACGATGGCGGCATATGGGGGGATAGATGGATGGATGGATGGATGGATTTGCAAACACAGTTTCATGGGCTGGGTGGGTGGCTGAGCACTCTTGTGATGTGTCTCGCGCCTGCGCCCAAGAATTATTGCACTCCGAAGATCCCTTTCGGTTTCGAAGCACCACTACTCTCCCACTCATTAGTATTTAGCAGCGCTCTTCAAACCGTCCAAAGAGAATGGTGCCTTTCTTTATAGTCAAGATATTGGAAGAAACAAAGTTTGGAGGGTGAAAGTATCCCATAGGCTATATGTGCAGAAAATGCTGTGAGTGGAAAAACTGGTCTCTAGTTTACCGGGGTGAGCTCTCGTTATCAGCAGCTAAATTGATTCGCGACAAACGGTCCTCCAAGCGGAAGTTAGTGGTAGTTGACAGAGAATGCTCGTGTGAAAGTAACTGCAGCACCGAGAGCGATGGAAGGTTAGGTGTTAGGGGCCACAGACGACGGTCCCAGCAGAGCGACGGTGGTGATGCGAGGGGGATAGTTGCGTATTCATTCATTCATTCCCATCCATCCATCCATCCAGCAGCAGAAGAAGCAGCATCCATCCGTGAACTGCTAATTGAAGCAAGCACACCACTTGATGAAACAACAATGCTTGCCGCGGCGAACCGTCCCTGCGAGCGTGCGTTTTGTTGCTTGCCGCACTCCGGACACCCATCCATCCATCCAACAAACGCCCACAACAAATCTCGGACTCGCCGTCCGAACAAAAAGAATTTAGAGGGCAAGTTTGCTGGCTGACGCGCACGACTACAGCCCTCGGCCCGTTGTTGGCGGGTAGAACGCAGCAGCGCCCACCCAAGAAAGAAAGAAAGAAAGAAAGAGAGAGAGAGAGAGAGGTAGTGAACGCGAAGGAGTGCGGGAAGAGTGAACGATTGAGCGATTGAGCGCCTGGACGTGGTTTGAAAGGTAGCGGGCGGCAGGCTGGAGCGGACGCGACGACCACCATGGTGATTCTCGGCCCCGACGACCACAACGACAAGAACAACAACAACGCATCCGCCGCCGCGCGGAAAGCGCGCTCGCAGCCTCTCTCCTCTTCCTCCTCGTCCGCACCACCCTTTGCCAAGAAGACGACGACGACCGCAGCTGCTCCCTCGAGAGCTCACCGACACATTGCCGCATCTACGGCCTCGACGTCGAACGCGCGGACTGTTGCCGCTTCTACCTGTTCCCCTTCACCGACCGGTGGGGCACTCACATCCTCTCCCTCAACGGCTCGACCCCTCATGGATTCCCGGCGCCAGCCCACCCTGACCGCCTTCTTCCCTCGGTCTTCTGCCAAAAAGGGATCGGCTGCGTTGGCCCCGGCCCAATCCGCTGCGGCGGCGAACGGGGTCGCCTCGGCTGCAGGTCCACGCTCGGGACAGGCAAAAACGACCGTGGCGAAACTGGACGCGGCCACGAGGAAACGATCGCGCGATACCTCCCCACCGATCGAGAGGCGCTCGCCACCAATCTCGGTTGCATCGTCGTCGGATTCTTCGGTCGCCGTGCCCATCACCTCCCCAAAAGCTGCCAAAGGATCCACGAGTAGAAGCGGGGCTGTCAGTGGTGCCACGTCCAAAAAGGCTGGAAGCTCGCAGCCACCACCGAAGCGGCTGAAAGCCGGGGCCGCCACTGGCCCCGGTAACGTCGCCGTCGCTCTAAAGAGCCAAGCCGAAAATGGACCGACTGGTGCAAACGAACCGCAGCAGCAAGAGGAAGGGGGAAAGAAACCAAAAAGAACGACTCCGCGTAAAATCGCGGGCATCGTCGTGGATCTGCCCACAAGATTGCAAGACGACAGCGAAACCCCCAGCCCTGATCAGCCTTCCAGTTTGGCAGTATCGCCCAAAGGAACAACAGGAACGAAGGCAGTCTTATCGCAGGTAACGACGCGCTCTTGCTGCGAATTTCCTTTTTGAGATTCTAATGGGAATTCTCTGCTTCACTATCGGTGCATCGTTCGTAGCAGCAGCAACCGTCTGCAAAGAAGCTGATACAACCAGCCCTTTCGTTTTCAGTAGGCTCAAGCGCTAACAACAAGGATGGGGTTGCAACAATTGCCGCTACCGCGCCGTTCCCCGTTTTTGTCCGACCGCTCGCAACTTTGGACAGCATCGAACGGCAAAAGCCTCCGCCCATTGCTGGAAAGAATGTTGCGCTCGATGTAGAGTTGTCCCTCGAACTCTTGAAGGTTTTCGACTTTCTGACCGAGTTTGGAGATGAACTTTTGGGCATTGACACCGATGACCTCGGTAACCTTGGTAAGGCACCGTGAAGATGCATTCGTTGCGCTCTCGCCCCGCTGAAGCGTCATTTCTCCTTCTTTCACCGTCTCAGTTGATTTTGAACTGTACCTCCACCGCTCGAATGAAAACTTTATGTCAATCCTAGCCATTTACAAGGGCTTCTTGCAGTACCTACATTCGCGGTGGGCGATCCACCAAGACTTTGATGTTCAGTGGGGTCTTCTTCGGCATTTCGACAAACCCATTTTACCGTGGCAGCGGCAAAGTGCAATTGACCCTGTGCTTGAAAAACCACTAAAGGCGCTCCGATCAGGACTCCTTACAGACTTGACGGCTTCAGAACACGCATTAATTCTCTCGAGCCTTGTTGACTCTGTCCTTGCCACGACTGGCGCCCACGACGCACTAGATCGGCGATTGGAGGCTTCCGACGGCATTCGGAAGGAAATTCGGGAGCGCAACAAGCTGATCTACGAGATCAAGACTGGCAACAAAGCGTTAGAGGAGGAAGTGGAGAAAGAGGACGAAGCGATAAGGGGCTTGGAGGCGCGGATTCGGTCCAGAGAATGGATTCGCCGAGAGGGAAGCGATTCTCCTCCGGAAGTGCCGGACTGCTCGGTTGGACAAGTATCAGGTGGCGTGACTTTGCGCGTAGGAAAGGAGACGGTAAAAAGCGCAGCGGCGTCCTCCGGCGGAGGGGCGGCGGCCACTAAATCAAAGCGGCGGCTGGCACTCGAGACAAAACAGCAGCAGGAAGAGTCCATGAGGGAGGTCAAGGACGAGCTGTCCCGTCGGATGGCGGAGCGAAACCAGATCGTGTACAAGCTTGCAAGTGCAGAACGAAAGCTGGCGGCCCTGACGGCGGAGGAGGTGGCATTAAGAAAGCGCCTAGTCTCTGAGGCGGGGCGAGTCAGGGCGCCTCGGCTGATAGGCTGGGATCGAGAAGGATCCGCGTATTTTTGGGTTGAGGTGCAAGGGGGTTTGATCCGGAAACCCGGTGGAGATGGGGATGACAAGCGCAGAGACGACGCTGGTGACGACGACCTGGACGGCGGCGAAGTAACCTGCGGCATACTCGTTCAGAACGCCCCCGACCTCTTCTGCTCCTCACTTCAGTGGGACGCAGGTGATGTTTCCTCGTCTACTTCGTACCGATTCATCTCCTCCTACACGCTTCTCCGCGGCTTTGTCAGATCGCTCAACGACCGGTTCTTGCGCGAACGTCATCTCTTGGCGAAAATTCAGGAGCGCTTCCTCGACTGCGGCGTCCGACTCCCAACGGCCCAGATCTCCCGTGACGCCGCGTGGGCCAAAGTCATTCCGCCAGACGAGGAGCGCGTGCTCGACGCTTGCCTTTCGCGTTTTGGGGCGTGGATCCAAGCGCGTGGAAAGCCTGTACCTGGTTCGGCCCTCGAGGAAGAAACGGCGACTGCCCGCCGCCGCCGACTGCAGCTGCAGAATGCACCGCTGTCCACCCGCACGCGGTCTCGCACAACGACTGCGGCCACTGGCGCGACGTCGGCTGGCTCAGCGGCGTCTGCTTCTGCAACCGCTTCGACTTCCACTTCTTCAGCTGCAGCAACGCCTCCCGACGGATGGGACCCCACACAAGGGTACCGCGCCCTGATGGTGGCTGCGGCACGCGCAAAAGTCCTCGAGGTCCTCGGCGTGTGCGGCGTCTCCGGCGACGCGGGTCTGCGCCGGCGCGTCGCGAGCTCTTCGCATGTGATCGAGCTGATTGACACCGTGGCCGACGCGGTCGCGAGAGGTACATTTTCGGCGACGTACACGGGTGGGGCCGACGCCGGGGCGCGGGTGCGGCAAAATCTATGCATCGACTCGGGCATACCGGAGCCGGGTATTGCCAGCGGGACGGAGCCATCGGAGGTCAATACGGGAAGCGGCGACGACGACGTGAACTGTCACGGTGGCGGCCTGGCCGACGCGTCGGATCCTTGGGCCCCGTTTATCGCCGCATTGGGCAAAGTGTTTAAAGAGCTGGACAGCGCACGCGCCGCCGCGGAGCCGTCCGAGGAGACCGTCGAGATGGCGAGCGGGAGCGGCGTTGCGTCGAAGGGTGCGGGGCGTAGGCAGGGCGCGACCTACCAGGGACACGCCCACGGTCCTGCGCAGACATCCCTTCTGCCTCCGCGGGTAGCCGGCGTCCGTGCCTCGTCGCGGCTCGCCGCAAAATCGGGCGTTGGCTCACTGCCGACGTCCGCCTCGGTGTCCGGCGCGAGCTCGGAAAGGGACGATAGCAGCAGCAGCAAGAGCGACAGCAGCGACGACAGTGGCGAGAGCGGCGACGGGGATGTGAAGATGGGGGGCGGCGACAGACGCGTCGTTGCGAATGGTTTGCGGCGTCCAAAGCGGCGTGCCGCTGCTGCGGCGAGACGTAATCGAAATCCCCCTCCCGCACCGAGCAGGAGGGCGCCACATCGGACGGCGCGATCGGCAAAGCCCATTATCGAGGACGACAGCGACGACGAGAGCGATAACTCGGATGCGAGCAAGAGCAAGTGCCCGGGCAAGGGCGAGGCCCGCGAGGGGGCTTACTGCAGCGCCAGCGAGAGCTCCGAGGAGGGCAGCGACGACGAAGGGGAAAAGCGAGAGGCACCCCGGCGCCGAGGCCCAACGCCCTCAAGGGCTGGCGGATGGGAACCTGCCACGCGCCGTTCCAACCGGCTGGGAGCAGGCGCGGCTGCTCAGCAGCTGGAGCGCTCTGTAGAGACTAGGGCTGGTCTCGCGGCTGCGCCGTCCGGTCGAAGTGCCGCTTCCCAAAAGCCAGTTGCAACCACTGCACCATCGAGGAGCCTTCGCTCGCGTGCGAAACGGCGCCGCGACAGCGAAGAGGAGGATGACAATGGTCTGGAGGAGGAAGCGGAGTATGAATGAAGGTTTGCGTTTGGAGTCTGGTCAAGGTTGTTGCCTGTGGAAATACTGGTTTTGGTCTGCGGGACACGCGAGTCGCGTGATGAAATTAATCCATTTCTTCCGCCCATTGAAGTCTTCTCGTAATACTTTCTGACTGTGCGAAATGTTCTACCGAAGGGCGGAGGAACGCAGTGGAAATAACAACCGAGATCGGGGTTTTGTAACGCTGCACGAGTTTATTGATGGGCCGCTTTGGAGCTGAGAGGCCAGAGAGACTGCACGGACCATTTAAACCTTGACCGAGTCCCACTGACCCGGCACGGGCGCTTCCTCCAGCGGGAGCCACGGCTACCAAACGAGAAAGAAAACCGGAAAAAGTCAGAGCCCAAAGAATCGGTCTCTGGAGACGGAGGAGAACTTCAAACCTTAAGCTCGGCCATCTTGGCTACCAACTTGAGTTCATCCTGCGCCTGCCAAATCAGCTCCTCCATCACGCCGCAGTCAATCTTTTCGACGATGCGGTCGAGCTCAGTCTCGGACTCTGCGATCTTCAGCCGCTGCTGCGTGATGGACTCGACGGACTTTCGGTAGATGGCATCGGAGGGCAGGGCAGAGACGTTGTTGAGGATGCGGCGGTAAAGGGAGATCAACGCTGGTCGCGGGTTCGGGTGGGCATCGAGGCCGAAGAACGTTGAGGCCTTGGAAGCATGGGTAAAGAGTGTTAATCGACGACGTGCTTCGAGGATCGCATTGCTCTAGTTGCCGAATCGCCCAAACACTTGCGTCCTATCGCGCAGTTTCATCGCGAAAGCATTCGTCGAGACGCACAGCTAGGGCCGAAACGCACCTGGGGCGGCTTGATCGTCTTTGTGATGTTGCGAAGCACCGGAGTGAACCTCATGGTGGCAGAAACGCAGAAACGCGCAATCGATCTGTGGTGACAGACTTTCCAACGACCAGAGCCTCCGTTCCTTGACACGTCACCCTCTTCACCATCACCGAATATTGTTATTATTGCTGTTGGTCCCCTTCCTGCCGAACCGTGTTCCCATGACCGGACTCAGTGATCGCTCTTCAAGCGATAGGTAATTACTGCTCGCTGTTGCTACACCCCCTGTTCCCGCCGCGCTCGAAAGCACCGTGCTTGCACCAGCGCTTGCAGCCGAACCCGAAGCCCCGCCTGGTGCCCCACCGACGCTTGCCCTCTTTCCGGCAGATTTGACCGTTGCCTGCTGAGAATAAAGCTTTTATCCAGCAGCAACGGTAATGGTGAAGCTGTTAGAAGCTTGCTCAAATAGTCCGTCTTTCTGTGTCAACTGGGAACTCACCCTAGATTCGTCCATGGTGGTGTGTGGTCGTGTCATTGAACTGCTATTACGAGTCCTCAAATTGCCGGACGGCTGACGCCTGGAATAATGAAATGGTTAGTCGCACTTTCTTCTTGTGTAGGATCTTGTGTGAAGCATACTTTGCGCTGAACGGTCGCGGCGACGATGACCGTGCCAGTTTCGTTGCTGATGTTGAAACCATCTCGGGTGATTCGGCAGTGTCGAAGAGAACATGTCGTGGAGCCTGGAACAAGGTTATTCAAAGTTAACGTTAACCAAAGGAACTTGCCGGCCTTGTTGACCCAGATGCGAAATTGGCTTGCCCGGAACTGAGGTCTTGGTCCAAACCGTTGGAATTCAACGCTGTCATACGGATTGGTGGTAGGCGCTTGCTTGAGGACCCAACAGATGTTGATGGCCGTGAGCCTTCCCTGGAAAATTTTTTGAGAACTCTTCGAAGACTTTATCCATCCCCACCATCCCTGGGCTTGACTTGTTTTCGCCAATGTCATGCTGTTCAAGGACCTTTATGAGTAATAATTTCGATGCCAAGAAGTTTTCGAGGAGCTTGTTCACCTTGTCCCAAAGACCAAGTCATGAAGTGATGAGGAAGAGCCATTAGAAGGTCCAGAAGCAACAGGAGGCATTGACGCGAGCGGCAGAAGTCTCATGCCCGCATTGTTCCTGCTTTGACATTGGTCAACCAAATGCGCTAAAGGCCAAGAAAATTGCACCTTTTCCAGTTCCGGCCGGCTCCAGCTCGAATACCAGCAGCACTCTGCAAACGCCCCCCACTCTGGCCGCCGTTTTGGACCTGCGGGTTATTTGTGGCGCTGCTCGCAACTCCCGGCCCTGCCTGCATCAGGCTCTCCAAATTTCTCGCGGACGAAGGGCGAACCGAACCGGCGATTCGTGCAGAAAGCGGTCGGGCAGAGGTTGGCCGGGACTGCTGACCATCCACTGAGGAGGCGGTTACGTTTGTTATTGCAGCAAGGAGAGCAGATTCGAGATTTTGTGCGAGCGAGGAATGTGTTGACGGAGAGCGATGGGCGCCGTAAGTGAAATCTTCGGATGATGATAAGTAATTTCGGGCGACGGATGATCTGGTGCGTGCCGAAGACTCCCGCTTCTGTAGGGAAACTGGTCGGATGGTGATGGCTTTCATGAGGGGATCGACCGAATCAATGAGAGATGTATCTTCGTCGTCTTCGTCATTAATGGCACAGATCGTGGACGAAACATTGGCATCTTTTAGGGGAACTGCAACGTTGTGCCATTTTATCAGCTTGTGAATGGCAAGAGAGCAAAGGAGAACGTACTGTCATCCCCACGTATCACCGCGGGTTGGAAGAATGGCATAACCTTTGTCGTAATTAGGTTTTATGGAGGAAGTTCTGCCGATATTCTGAAGCACGGACGAAAGTCAACTCACTTCAGACCACATATCATCAAACAGATAGCCCATCATGTCTTGACGGATGCTTGCCTTTGGCGTCACTGGCGGTATTCCTCGGCGTCGTGACCTTTGCTTAGTAGGTTCAAATTCTGCGTCCTCGTCTCTGCATTCCAAATTTGTATTAAACCATGGCTCCAGTTTAAAGCCCAATGTGGCTGACTCACGTTTCATCCAAAGCCAACCACTCCTCAACCTCCCCATCAAGGGCAAACACATCCTCGCTCTGCGAGTGAGAGGAACGTGTCGAATTTGAGCCGTCAAAGACCATGGTCAGCTCGTTGCACTCCGGACGAGGCGGTTTGATGAATGACATTAGAGAAGAGCAAAATAAGCTGAAGACTGATACATCGATTGTCTTTAAGTGATCCGAGACAGGTCATTGTCAGTGTTCCTCGCAAACGAAGAAAAGTGCTTTCACCTGAAAGGGAACAAGAACGTCGAAAGCAGTGATATCCGACAGTAACGGCCCTTGTGCTATGATGTGTGGTTCACTATCCCCTATAGACTCTGGTTTCAACAAAGAAAGAATGCGTTTATCCACTAAGACTTTAAGTGGTTATTCTAGGACAAACCAGAATCTGTCCCGCAGCCACTACCAACTTCTTTCACCCTTGCCCACCGAACAAGCACAAGGGAGTATGGGGTCTTGGCGGATAAATCACTCGACTTTATATCGTAGGACTTTTCCTCCCAGCATTTGCTCAAAACAGAGGACTCGGCCATCAAGAGAACAAACAGCTTTTCGGCATTTTTTCCTGATTCGTAGTACGATCCGATCCCGGCTGCTGGAAGTATGCCTCGTCCACCTTTCATGTCAACCTTCCCACTCTCGCAACTCAGAGGGGCTGTTGATGCGACAAGACCGTTCGTAATTGTGCCGGTTGCCAAAACACTGGCCCCTGAGGATGATGTTCCGTTGTCAGCTCCTGGCGGTGGACCTGGTAGTGTTGCCATTCCGACCACTGTGGGAACATTGGCGAGTTGCAGTTTCAATGAATCCATTCCCCCTGAGCCCCCTGTGACCATTTCAATACGCAGCCGCGAGAAGTGGCCTTGGCGCTGTCCAAAGGGGTCGTCGAGTGTGGGGGTCAGGGCGCGTCTGTCGGAATCGGCACTGCTAGCAGACTCGTTGGGAGCGTCAGCGTCGTGTGCGTCTAGAGGAGTAGATTGTTGCAAGTACTTGAACAGATACCTGTGAAATTGAAGGATTTTAGCTCTCAAGCATTCCGGAATCCTTGCATTCGCAACGTGGTACCGGCCCCGTACCGTACCAACGAGACTTGAGCGATTTCTCCTTGACCTCTCTCAAACTCCGTATTGCCTCCGTCGTCTTTATGTCGCCCCAGTCAAATCTGCTGCTTTCTGTCGTCCATGTAAGGGAGTCTGCAAGCTCTGTTGGCCCAGAGGGCATTGTCGAGGGTGTAGGAGCGGGGTTGCTTTCCGAAGGAGCCTTTTCTCTTTCTTGCTGAGATGTTGGGCGAATTACACTTTCTCTTTGGAGGTGAATACCCTCCAGGCAGATACTAAGAAGTTCGTCCTTGGATAGTGCAATCGTGGACAACGAAGAAGTCGACGGTGAGGAAAGGTACAGTGAAGAAGAAGGTGACGAAATCGATGAGTGGTGGGCAACGGTCTGGGGTATGTTTGTGAATTCTGAGCGAGGCGGTCGCTCAGGAATGAAGAAGTATGGGGAGCATGCCCTTGATTGTTGACGGGAGATGAACTCGTAACCAAGGTCTCGCATAAGGAAGCTTTGAGTTCCACATATACTAAAACAAGGGTCGAGTCAATCAAAATCTAAAACTTAACAGCCAACTTACCGCAAGTGGGGAAATAGGGAGAGCCAGTCTCCACACTCCTCCATTAACTGCGAATTGCCCAGCAACTGAGGGGTCTCTGTTTTTGCAATGAATAAATAGCCCAGCATATCATTAAGGCACATTGGACCTTTGTGCATGTACATATCCAGCTTTAAGAGCATTTCTTGTACCTTGGCCGTGGCTTGGGTGTCGAAGTTCTAGGATTGTGTTGAGCTGCCGACTATTAGGCAAACAGATGGGAATGTTCAACCTGTTCCGTGGACGCATTGCTCCAGTTACTGCTGGGTGCATAATCGTGAATATCACTATGCCGTAGAGCTGCCGACGACGATGTCGCGTCAGTTGATGCAGTTGTGGCGGACATGGATGACGTGGTCGCTGTGGAGGAACCAGTGGTGCTGGTACTGTTCACGGCGGGGCCAGTTCCACCTCGCTGTTCATAGTCATGTACAGATGAATCTGCGAAGGCATTCTGCTTTTGGTGCGTGCCTCCGCCGCTGTTCCGTGCATAAGGACCAAGGGCTCCGGAGCGTGCGTGGGCGGTGCTCCGAACGCTGTTGAAGTAGCTCGTGAGACCACTTGTGCTGCCGTTGGACCTATGATCGACTGGGGTGTGGCTTGTGATCATGGATGGCGATGACGTGTTGCTCGACTGAATTCTCGCGTGGATTGTTTCGCCCGCGCAGTGTCGCCTCGGTGTGGGTTTCGTTTCTGGCACGCTGATGGCAACACTCGTCGTCCAAAGCTACCCTTCCCGACATGCAACAAAAACAGCCTGGCTTGGCTGGCTTTGTTTTTTGTTTTTTCCTGTTCAACGGTCGACAATTTTTCGTCCGATACACACAGTTCAGCTTAAAGCGTTACGCAGCTGTCGTGGAAACGACTTCCGCTTCAGAGGAAGTTGTTTCATTATCGTTTCTTCATGACGGTCACGCAGCGTTGTTGTTTCTCAATGGAAAGCCAGCGTTGGGAAGCCAGCGCAAGGTGGGTTGACCAAAGAAAGTGGTGCCATAAAAAAGGAACGGAGAGGGGACCGATCGGGAATGAATGATGCTCCATCAATACAGCCATAGACGGTGAATAGAGAACATTGAAAAACACAGTCCCCTCCGACAGGTTGGGATCAGAAGTCGACGAACACATCAAACCAGCCATGGGACCCGCCGACTCGCTCGGGCCTGCCAATGTCTTACTCGTCATCGTCGTCGTCGTTAGCGTTATCGTCATCATCCGTGTCAGAGTCGGACGATTCAGATGAAGAATCGCTGGAGAACCCAAATCCATCTCCATGATCGCTCTCATCCCCGTCTTCATCGTCGTCGTCCTCGTCCCGAAGCTGGTCGGCGTAGATTTCCGGATGTTCCTTAAAGCACGCCTGCATGGCGCGGAACTGCTCCACACAATCATAGCCCTTCGGTTCTGCAGTGGAATACACAAAGCACGAAAAAGCAACCTTGAAGGATTCGCCACAAGGAGGCTGAGTCATTGCCCCAAGGCATGGGCAGTCCCAGTTTATCTCCCCAGTTTCGGCGTTGTAAGCCTCCGATGATTCGGACGATTCAGAAGACGAGCTTTCCGCCTTTGCCGACTCTGTTGTCGATGTGGATGCTGCGGTGGGCTTCGAGTAGTGAGCAGTGCTGTCGTCCTCGTCGGACTTTGAAGGGAAGCGGAACGAGTCCCCATCATCGTCAGGTGCAACTACCGACTGAGCGGTCTTGGCATGGGTCTCTTCCGAGGCAGCCACTGACGGAGATGAAGAAACATGGGTCGAGGTCTTTCCAACTTTTGATGCAGAGGGTGCGTCCGCTGCGGCGGCTGCAGCTGCTGCCGCAGAGGAAGAGGTGGGGCCTCGCATTTCAAATCGGAAGGTTTGGATCTGGAAGGAAGAATCTTGACTGATCGCGTTGGTTGTACGTGCCGCAGCTGACAAGTCCACGCTTGGTTCAAGGTTGTTGCACCCAGCCAGCGAGATCGAGCCCGACCAATCAGAAGTGTGAGAGACCAATTGTTCGTCTCGTTCAATCGCTCCCAGCCAGCGCCGCCCATCCACTTCCAAGGCCAGGCTGCGCCTCGCCTTCACACACGATCGGGAGACAGCCTTTCGCACTCAGCTGCTGCAGTTTGGTCTCTCGCTCTCGTTTGGCTGGCCGCATCTCTCCGTCTTTCCTTTGTTCTCGTTTTCTCTTTGTCCAACTCCAGTGATCCATCCGCCAATGTCGGTGAGTATTCGCGCTTCTCTTTGGTCCATGGCGATCCTTGGCGACTTCCCATCGCACTTCTCTCGTTAGCAGCCTTTAACATGCACCGCTTTCTCACGTTAAATTGCTCCAATTCTCGTTTTCGCACCTTGGCTTCCAGAAACCAGACTTCTCCAAAGCTCCTAAGGATTCCCTTGAGATTGCCAAATACCTTCGAAGCTCGTCGTCTAAGCTAAAGATTCGACAAGGCGTCCTCAACGGCCGCCGTGTGGACTTCTTTAAAGGTATGTTGCGTCCCCCCAGATTGGTCGCTCTTCGGCCAATCAATGTTTGCGACGTGGATGTCACGTGATTTACCGAACTGGTGGTCGGCAGGGAAGCACGCTGTCAATGCCATTCTCCGAGAGCCGTACAAGAAATACTCGGCGGCTCTGCCAGACGCAAGTGACCGCCCTACTGCCGAAAAGCTTATCGCCGAAGTACATCAAAGCGGATTTTTCCTTCGTGTGGAGAAACCGCCAAAGTCGAAAACCCTGAGCCTTCAACCCATTCAAGTTTTCAGCCCAGATGCCTTTTATATATGGGTCTACGAGGGAAACCAGTGGTGGGGCACGCTAATGGGGCTCGGCGTACTTGTCCTCACCCTAGCAGGCGTCATGTTCCCATTGTGGCCACAGTTCATGCGGACAGGCGTTTACTACTTGTCGTTGGCATTCCTTGGGCTCTTGGGCTTATTCTTCGGTCTCATAATCGTCCGATTCATCGTGTGGTTGGTGTTGGTGCTGACCATTGGACGCGGCGGCTGGATTTTCCCGAATTTGCTGGCGGACGTCGGCATTGTCGAAAGCTTTATTCCCACGTGGGGGTAAGTACTGGGCGGCTCCTTGTCCTTCTTGGCTGTCTAAAACTCTATTTTTCTAAGTTGGGATGAGAAAAAGGGCGAGAAACGCAAAGAAGGCAAAAAGGCTAAAGACAGCGATGCCGAGTCCGATGATGGAAACGGATCAGGAACGAAGACTTCGGATTAAAGTGGAGCGTCTGATTATTTCCTGCCTTCGGGCTACTGTTTAATGGCATGAGCTGGTCAGGGCAATAGAATCAAAATGTCTTCGAAGTGGTGGTTCGGTCAGTCAGGCTGTGTCTGGCTTCCACCCGACCCGACGAACGGAGTGTCAGTTGGCGTGGATGACGACAATGATTTTGGAGGTGGCTGGTTCGCTGAAGGCGCATCCAACTTTGCGCTCGCGGCACCGTACGCCACAAAACACGAATCAGAGGACGATGTCACGGCGTATTCAGAGGAAGAGGCGGATGGTCCTGACCATATTGTCATATCCCAGTCGATCGCGAATTCAAGCAGGAAACGGAAGCGACCCAAGAAGCAAACTAACAAAGAAGAGTCAGAAGACCCGCTTCTTGAGGCGATTGGTGTCGACGAAAACTCAATCTTGCTAGCCCACAAAGAGCTGTGCTTGGATTCTGGCCTGTTTCCTCTACAGTCGTACTGTCAGTATACTCCTCCAGCCCCTTTTGATCCAGTCAATTGGGTCGCACATATCGCCGAGAGTAGCGACGCGAGGCCAAAGGTCATTCGCGATCTCGTCGACAAAGTAAACGAAAACAACACAGACGATCCGCAGCACGTAGACATCGATGAAGTAGTAACGGTAATAATCCCACGACGAAGCGCGTTCCTGCTCTCGGACATGTCCATGGCGGGGCCTTTGAAAGAGTTTGGCGCGTTCGACCTCATCGTCATGGACCCGCCATGGCCGAATACGAGTGTGTCCCGGTACGTCGCCCCGCTCCATTTTTTGGTCGGTCTCGCATGTTGACTCGATCCCGCACACTCGACGTTTAGAAAGAAAAACTACAAGCCGACTACGGACATTTACTCCCTCTTTACACTACCAGTTCCCTCTCTTTTGAGTCAAACTGCGGTGGTTGCCGTATGGATCACAAACCGTCCACGTGTCGCTCGGTTCGTCCGCAACAAGCTGTTCCCAGCGTGGGGACTGGAGCCCGTAGCCACATGGGTGTGGCTCAAAGTAACACGAAATGGCGAACCGGTTCTTCCTATATCTGGGTCCCGGCACCGTCGAAGCTACGAGCCGATTTTGATAGGACAGCGGGTTGGGAGGGACAAGAGGGTACCAGCGGCGTTGCAATTGGAGCGAGAAAAGATGGTCGTGATCGCCAGCGTTCCATCTCGTGAACACTCCCGGAAACCACCCATAGGCAATGTGCTTCGGTCTTTCTCCGTTGGTAGCAAAAAGTTGGAGCTCTTTGCGCGCTGCGTTCGCCCTGGTTGGGTGTGCTGGGGGAACGAGGTTTTGAAGTTCAACGACACCAGGTACCTTGAGTCAGCGAACACGGGCTTTCACACAGCAGACTCCGCGACTTAAATCTCATGGCAACAACATCGAAACATGAGCATTTATTGCTGTGTTGCTTAAATTTCGATGTCCATAGCGATCAGATGTTCTTCATGTCGGAACGACAGTTAGGGTATGTCATGGGCGAAGCCACCAGATTGGAATGCAATGCGGAAGAAGTTGTCCCGTGCAGCGACTATTGATTGGATAATTGCATTGTGAGATGCCATACAATTGCATGGGCGCAAAGAAATGTGTGTACCATGAAGTGGATGTGGAGCATAATGCGCCAAGACCTGTCGAATCACCCATGGTGAACAAGTGTTCGTTCGAATCTCGTCAACAATGTGAACTCACGTCTCGGTTTTTCATCACGACAACCAACTCTGCACGACAAGGCCATGGTTTAATGAAGATGAGCGTTCAGCTTTATGAGCCTTACGATGGGTAAATCCTTGCGACCGGTCGGTGGTGAATGACTCGCCGAGGTTCGACTAGATGAAAACAGACACAGCAGCGTCAGTGGGATGCCATTGGCGTGTGCACCGCGGCCGCTCACCGAGATTACGCCTTCGATCTCCTCGAGGGTCTTCGCGGCCTTGATGCAGCTTTGAGTGAGCTCCGGGGTGATGGTTGGGCGCGCTTTCCACATGACGGTGTGGACGACCTGTCGGGCGTTGGAGGACATTGTCGGCGGGTGGGTGCCGAGACAAGTGCGGGATTGCAACGCGGTGGCAAAATCGAAGGGACTGACTGACATGTCCGAATTCTGGCGTGCACACGGCGGCGTCGGTTCTGTGCCTCCCGTGTCCGGCTTGTCGTTGCTGCCTAGAGGTGGCGCCGATGACGACCAGCGAGACGCAAGCGCCACCATCGCGAGAGGCAGAGAAGGGACGCGCGGTGGCGGCGGCGGCATTCGAGGAGGCGGCGCGGGAGCTGAGGGAAGCGCCGCCACTGACTACAGCTGCTCGGTCGCCCTCACGTCAGCGTCCCGTGAGTGAATCTTGAGTGAATCTTGCTACTGTGTTTTCCATTCATCATCATCCTCCGAGCAGAGCGCGAGTTCATCGACTACCTTCTCGATGGGAGCGGCGTCGAAAAGGTGGTTGATGTCGCGAAACTTCGAAGAGAACTGGAGGAGGGACACCTCAGCGGGGAGTCTCGGTCCCCCAGCCCTGGTCCAGCGACTTCCCCAAAGTTTACCGCAACCTCAACACCGAACCTCGACCACCTGAAACACACACACTCGAAAACTGGAATGAGCTCGTTACTCGACATGGATGTGGATTTGGATGTTGTCGATGATATTCGCCAGGAAGTAAGGATGGACACTTTACACAGCCTTCGTATTTACTTCTCTGATTAAGTTGGGTGGTAAAGGAGGAGTGCAAATAAGATGAGCTCGAAGAAATAACCCCATCACTAGTCCCATCTCGGCGCCAGCTTTCAGATTCAAATTACTTAAGGCAATCCTCGATGCCACGTCCGCATCCGTCGTGGGGGCCGGAAAAGGTGAAACAAATACAAGAAGCAGGAGTTCTCATACTGACGGAGTAGGTTGCAAGGATCAAGAAGCAGAGAGGGTTGTCGAGGAGACGATGAGACCGCTCGAGAGTTCCACGAGAATTCCAACCCTGCCGAAGCCAGCAAACTTGAACCTTGGATCCTCGTTCAAAGACTCTCGCGTGACCAATTGGTTGAAGTCATCAACATCGACACAAAATCTGGTATAGTAAATGCGAAATTCCTCACCTTCACCTAAAGCCCAATTAGATAGGACCGTTGGATGAGATATCAGAGAGACTGGTCACTCACGGTTATGCTCCTCTTCACCATACTTTGTTAACAAATCCGGCGAATAACTCCCAGCCTGGTCTCACTGAGCGACAGTCACGGTCATTGCGACAAGCGTTCTTGCAGATTTTTGATGACCACGACAAAAAATCGCGAATTATTCGTGATCTTTCTCTTAAACTGGAGGAGGAACGAGAGGAGACAGAGAAGCTGCGACGGCAGTTTTCCATGTTGGAGAATAACATGAAGAGTGACTCCGAAGCAGATTTGAGGATAATTCAAGAGCAACAAGTTTGTTGAGTGTCGTGACATCTGCATCCGCTCATGCTTCGAAGGAACTTATTTCGTCACTGAAGGCGGAAATTGCTTCCTTCGACTCGTCTCAGCGAACGCTTCAGCGCGAACTGGAAGAATGCAAAGAAGAGACCACAGCCTTGCGGCGGAAACTTCAACAAAGCGAGGTGAAAAATCAATCGGTTCAAGCGGAGATTGATGATTTGAAGGAGAAAGTACTGTTTGTTTGTTTTCAGTTTGAATAATTGCCTCACTACCGTTTTAGATTGAAAAACGGCAGATTTTAAGTGAGCAGAGCTTTGCTGACATAACCAATCGCCATATGAAGGACCCAACAAAGAGTGGAGTCGATCGATTGACCCTCCAAGTGATAGATGCTTATGAAAAGCGACTGGAATCTCTTCGCTCTGAGTTGAAGGCAGAGAGGTTAGTGGTCGGAACAAATTGCCTGCTGACTGAACCATCCCAGGCTGCGAGGTTCAACCAGAAATGGGGAGACTGACCTGAACGATGAAGTTTTACTAAAAGAGTTGATTGTATGTGGCAATTCGATCGTGGATTATGGCTCATTGTTGAACAGGAAACGCGTAGGAACTTCGAAAATGCGGTGGAAGATGCAGCTGAAGCTCGAAAGGAACTTGAGCTCGCACGACTGAAGCTTTTAGAGACGAAGAAACCGGATTGGATTGCCAAAACGAAGCAAGCAGTCGGTAATGCACCGGTTGGATTTGTTCACTGTCTCAACATCCTGCAGGGGAAGGCCTCTCCACCCGTGAACTCATAAGACGAGATAAGCAAGCATGGAGAATGAAGCTCTTTTACATTGACGGCATGGACATTGACGAGTGCCGCCAGCTCCTCAAAGTAATGTCACAGTCTGTTGTCGCCATATTCCTTACTGTAGAAAAGGAGGTGTGCTGCAAACTCGCAATTCCTGACGTTTCTCAACTTATTCCTGGGTTGTCGGCCATCGATGCTACACTTCGCCTACTTCCTCAAGTGCAATCTTTCGTTCTCGCAATAAATAGCCTCGTTCACACGCATTACCTCCGCTTTGTGACTGATGAAGTCACTCCCGCGGATGAAGCCATGAAGAAACTCGACGAACTTGTGGATATTGTCGCTATGTGGGGACGGTCAGTCGAGGGAATCGACCGCTTGAGACGATTCAAACAGGAAATGTTGCGTGCTGTATCGGTGCAGGATGGTCCCGACGCAATGGATCACTGCCTTGATGCGATTTTCAAGTTAAGAGAGTCATACAAAGAGCTAGTCAACGATGCGGCAAGAAAGGTGTGCACTCATCACGGCACCGTCGCGCTGACAGTTGTTAAGGAGCAAAACACAGAAGGACAGGCCGGACGAATAGTGAGGCACTTCATGGACTTGTTCGACATCCCAACCATGAATGATGTTCTTCCTATGATGAACGAGATTTATGTTAAGTGGGCGGAGAGGAACGCAGGTAAAATGCAAGGCTCTGTGGAGTTGACATTACGCTGAACGACGGAATTTTTTTCCGAAGGAATCGCTAGACTTCGCTCGTCGCTACTTCGCAACAACTCGCGGGCCTTGGGGGGAGCACGCCTGGACAGCGACTCACCTGGCCGCGTAATGCTCAAAGCGGCCGAAATAATTGAAACCCTCGCAGGCGAAGAAACTACTCGAGGCAGCACGCCTTACCTGCAATCTCTCAACAAATAAATTTTCGTAAGGCGCGTTTCTCACGTCAAAGGGAGAAAAAAAAAATTGCTCGCCGTTCCAGAAAGCTTAGAATGGGGGAAAAAGTCCCGTTGCCGAAGCTGCCACAGAACCAGAACGGTGTCGTTACGAACGATGCTCCCCAAGAGATACCGATCGCTGCACGATCTAAGGGTGAGCTCAGGGTGTATGCCTAAGTCACGCTGAACCAAGGTTTCTAGGTCCAGGCCCAGCCGCGTACACGCTGCCTTCGTGAGTATCGACCCTAAATGAGCTCTTTACGCGACGAATCACGTAGATCGATTACTAGCTTACTATCTCCATCAGAACCGTGGGCTTAAACGCGAAAACTGGGAAGAGAGCACCAGCGTATTCGTTCGGAATCAAACTAAATTATGACAAAAGTAAGCCCGTCTTAGTCTTTATTATTGACTTTCAACAAGTCGCCAACTTGACTTCAATGAAACACAGAGCAGTCCCGTGAAACACCCGGACCAAACGCTTTTTTCCCGCAGACTACCAGAACCGGCGCGTCCAAAGGTCCCGCGTTTTCGCTGCAGGGCGGCTACAAAAAGGACTCGCCCGACGGTAAGGATCTTCGAGTACACGCGCTCGCTACTGCAACTTAATGCACCGCGCGATTTAGTGGACGGAGAGAACGGAAGCCATTCAAACAACGTTGACACACCAGGTGATGGAATCTGCAATATTGGAAGAGGCGTTTGACCCTCCCCTCCATTCAGGCCCCGGAAAATACAACCCGACTTACATTCCATCGAAAGAACCAAAAGCACCCGCTTACAGTATGGGAGGCCGACGGAATAACGATAAGCGTAGGAAAAACTCTTTGTTTTTTGGGTACTCGGTACTTCCACTTACTTTTTCCATAGTCAACATCAATCCAGGGCCAGCAGAATGTGAGAGAATAAGCAGCGCACACTGCCATTCTAACAACAACGACAGACACAATCAGCTCCACCATTGGTCTTCACCCAGCGATCACGATGCCTGCCGCAGCAGCTTACACAATTAAACCGCCACGGCCGATGAAGCGTGAGTCTCGAAAGTTTTATCAGAAGAAAGCCGCAACCACAAACTCAAACTCGAATCCTTCAGTGGAATCCTTTTCACCCGGACCAGCTGCTTACTCTGCCCTGGATCCATCTAAAATCAAAAAGTCTGCCCCTGCGTACTCTCTCGGAGGAAGGTGGCATCACGAGTCTGAGAGTCCGTTTTCGGGACTCAAAGGTATGCCAATCCAGTACCTGCGACCTCACCTTTCCTTGAACTGGCAAATCAAATTCCACCCACACGCACCATCTCCATTTCCCCTCGTCGTCGATCACTCTCTCTTTCTCCTTCTCCATTTTTCTTTTATTTTTCTTCTGCCTTTCCGGCGGAAATCAAAACTCGCGCACTCATCAAGACGCTTACGAGATCCACAACGCCAACGGACATCTTGTGCAAGGCCCTACACCTGGGCCTGGGCACTATTCGCCAAGCATCTACTACAGCAAGGAAGCAACGCCG
The DNA here is from genome assembly GCA_025765615.1 of Zopfochytrium polystomum. NCBI lineage: Eukaryota > Fungi > Chytridiomycota > Chytridiomycetes > Chytridiales > Chytridiaceae > Zopfochytrium > Zopfochytrium polystomum. Next base: position 240,312 of record JAIVFJ010000087.1, read on the forward strand.
TCGTTTTCGTTCCGTTGCAAGCACAGCGAGTACGAGTTGTTTGTGCCGGACACTTGCGAGGGGGAGTTCATTTTTTGAGGTTCAAAATAGATATTTTGTTTGCCATATGCTTCTTTCAGTTTGGCTGCTCCAATTGGCTTCAACCCACTTTCTTCACACTCGGTACAGTTTGCTGACCCTGGTAACCGGACTTTACCCTGTACCAGGAGGATCTAGGATGAGGTTTGAACAAAAAATATATAGTGCCTTCTCGCTGACTGAGGCATGGCACAATTCGCGAACAACTTCCACTGGGTGCCCAGTTTTTCAACTTTCGTATTTTGGCTTTATGAACACGCTGACTTTCCTGACTTTCCTCTTCGTAGAGACTCGTGCTGAGAGGCCTCGGAGTTCACTTTTTTTCGTGAATGAGCCCACCCGAATATCCACAGAATCCAAACAGCCAAGTTCACAACCGCCGCACCCACCACGCATCGGACAGCCACATCCACGCGCTTCACCAGCACCGCAGCAATTGCGTCGACGCAACCGCCACAGGAAACATTTATCGTCGAGATGCCAGCGCCGAAAGTGCGAATGGAAACGGTATTATTCTGAGGGGACGCGCCGCAGCAGCCGAGATCAACCATAAGGACCGCAGTGGAGTTCGCGCCGTTCCTCAAATTCTGTGAGGCGGCGAGGGTTTCTGCCCAAACCTGGGCTGCCTCCGTGATGGCATCGGAGCGTGCCGACGGCGCAAAAAGGTGGATGACGAGCAATGTGGATCCGATGACGGAAAGAGCTGGGAGTGCCAGAAGTAGCCCATACGCATTTTGAGAGAACACTGTTGCTCGTTTCTCTGGGGTGCATGGTGCGGTTGGAGGCGAAGACTCGAGCATGCTTTCAGGCTTTGGTGTAAAGAGGCGGACACCAAAATGACCAAGAAAAATGGCTGCGACCAGGTACCCGCCAGCGAGGAGACCAAGGCCTGGTGGAAATTGAGGATGAATCGAATAGTATTTGAAATATTGAGTCTGTGGATACCGTTAACAAGCTCGGTGCCGATGAACCTGGTGTACCACACTCGGCCAGTTGACCTCAAGTTCATCGAAATGACAGCAGATGTGATGGAGGTTGCTGCAAGGACACCTGCAGCAATGAGAGTTTGGACTCGGTAATCGCTCATTGAAATCGAATATTTGTCGACTCTGTCGTTGTGTGATGATCTTAAAGGAAATGCTTGATCTGAGTCCTGAAAAGCCAAATTTCGGAAAGCATGTTTAAAGTTTTGCAGTGGTGTTGCACTATTGCGTAGGGTTTCTATTCCACAAATGATAGTGAAATCATGAGCTTACACCTGTTTGAGCTCCCTCTGAGCTAGCTTGCAGTACCGCCTGCGAAGGTTATGCAATCGTAGACTGGACGAATGATTGGATGGTCTAAAATCAATTGTCAGACAAAATTGTCGGAAGACGGCCTCATTCAGAAGCGTCATGAACTCAAAGACGGCATGCAAGCCCTTTCTTCTTCTTCGCCTTTCCAACCCACCTCCTCTCCTACACCGTCTCTCAATTAATTAATCTTTTATGTCGATTGCGACTCATTCGGTGATTGATGGAATGGTGAATCAGGGAGGGTCGTGCTGCCCCTGCATCTGGTTGCCAGAAAAATCCGTTAACGCTGCGTGACCTTAGATCCCCCAGCTGCACCCAGAGAGCACTCTCCCACTCTGGTATTCAGGTCTAACTGTTTCAATTATTTCCAGGCAGTATTCCAAGGATCTTCCGAGAGCTCCTCCATGTTTGTACGCCACGAGACGGGACAAGTGGTGAGTGCTAACGCTGCTGCTCTCTATAATTGAAAGCTGATCTCCTACGCTCTTAAAACACACCAGATGAGCGACTTCCTGGAAGAACGCTCTCAGTACGTCAAAAATAAGTCGCGATCCAACCAGGGCGGCGACTGGCTTGACCGCAGCAGCCAGAACAGCACGGACTTGACTGCTTCTTCGGGCGTTGGTGCAGCTAGTGGAACCCAGCGAAGTCGACACGTTGGAGGAGGCGCCGGAGCCAGCTCCGCGTTAGAGTCTGCTCAGCCGATGGCCGTTTTTTCGGCGGAAGGCCTTGGGACGGACGGCGCGGCGAATTGGCTTGCTCATCGAAGAAGGAAGATGGTAGATCGAGACGGCGGAAAGCATTTCAACATTTTGACAGGCAAGTATCCCCCTGCGTCGACAGTTTTAGACCGTGGCCGAAATTTCTTAAATACTTTTCGCCTTGCTCTTTGAATGCAGGTCTGGAGTCCACAATGGCTCCTTCGGGAAGATATGATCCTGCCAAAACGGCGAAGCGCGTTTCGGTCGAGAAGATCATGCAAGCACAGCAAGACGGTCTTGGGCGACATTACAACATAATCTCAAATGTCAACAGGGACTAATACATTTGAAATACTTAGACACATAATGTTTACTATGTCGAGATATGTGGACTGGTTGAACTGGCGGCCAACACTTGGCGCCGTTGCAACTTCGAAGCATAACGTTACAATGCGGCAAGAAGACATGGAAAAGAGATGAAGGAAGGAGTCAGTTGAAATTGTACTGGAACACGAACGCCATTCCAGATTCCAGAAATAGAAGTCGAAACAAGCCTTTCCACCGACGTTGGTAGTATACAGGGAGGGAAAATGCATTGTCAATGCCATAAAAAGGCGTTATGCGCTGGTTGTGGAAGCTGTGGCACTGGGCGCGGCCGAAATGTCCGTTCTATACTTGATTGAACAATAAGTTCGAGCAGATAGTGGATAATAGGTCGAGTACGATGTCGGCCAAACGACGGGGGCATCCAAGGCGACTGTCGATCTAGGTAGGGCTGCCGTTGTGGTTGTGCCAATTTCGGATGGCAGGCCCGCTGATGAGCTGCTCGTTGTGGTGCTCCCGATTCTAGTTGCGGTACTGTTTCTTGATTCACTGGTTGAGCTCGTCGCACTGTTGGACGAAGTTGAGGAAGGTGATGTTGAGGAAGACGAGGTGGTGAAACTCAGAAGGGCTTGAGGTTGGGAACTGGTGGTAGGGTCGACCGTTGAAGTGGAAGTCGGCACTGGAGCCACGCTGGTTGCCTGGCTCGTTGCCTGAGCCGTAGTTTGCTCCTTCGTCGATGTCGGTGTGGTGGTGCCCGCGCTTGATCCCGATCCAGATCCAGACGAGCCACACGTCCCATAATCCCATGACATGATGAAAACACCGACCGCTTCATCGGCAAACTTATCAAATAATGCGGGAGACGCATCCTGTCATTATCGTAGTTAGGATTGCAAGCTTCATTGCCGCACCTCACCAGGCCTCCGAAAGGGCAGCCAGGGCACTGATCAGTGATCTTCGCTTGGACGGAAATGCCGTTGTAGGTAATGCAAACATATTTGTAGCAGTCCGAGAGCGAGTACTGAGGGGAGTTCATTGCGACAATCAAACTGGTGGCGGCCTCGACGGTTCCGCACGATCCGTAGCCAACTGAGGGATCGTAGTAGGTCATCTGCACCAAATTGGGCGGCGTTTTGTCAGCGATGAGAGACGAGCAGAAAAAGGTGAAGGCTTCAAAACCGCTTGAACGAACCCTCCCAGAGTACGCTGCGCGGCTGGGGATGGGCAAGGCCACTGCAACCGAGACCGCCACAGCGGCGACGGTGGCGGCGGCTCTGCGCAACCACGACCGCCGCGGCGGCCACACCGGCTTGGCTGCGTTATGCTGCTGCGCGGTGGTCTTTGTCCTCATGGTCGTCGTCGTCGTCAATCGGTCGCCGTCGTCGGTCGCGGGTGAAGCCGTGTCAATCAAGGTTTTCTGCTGGCTGTCGTGTCTGCCCGCTCTGTCTCCTGTTCTACCTGTCTGTCTGTCTCTCTGTCTGTCAGTCTTGGCAACACTCGATCAATCTCTGTTTAAACTGTTCTCTGTCTTGTTGCTATTGTCTTCAGCCACCAACTCAGCGCCGTCATCATCATCGTCAACAAACCAGCCACCGCCGCTTTTTCTTTCTCTGCTTCTTCTTCTTCTTCTTCTTCTTCTTCTCTTCTTCTTCCATTTTTCCATTTTTTCCAATTTTCTTATTGCTGCGTGTCTCTCTTTCTTTGAGGGTCCCGCCAATGCAGAGATGCCAAGCCCCCCCGGATGTTTTATTATTTTGTCGGCGGCGGCGTTGAGTTTGTTCGTGCGAAGAGCATCAAGCACAGAACAAACACAAATATCTTTAAATACACGAGCTGCAGACTCGCAGGTTTTTTAAGTCAACCAAAAAAAAAAAAAAGAATGAAATAGAAAAGTTGAAAAAAAAAGATACTGAGGAGTGTATTAGGCCAAAAAAAAATACTTGAAGAGTGTGGCAGGCCATGTAGATGAAAGAAATGACCGCTGCTGTTTGTGGGTGGTGGTGAACTACTGGTGGACTACTCTCTTGTGATGATGAAACTGAGGTGGGAGTCTGTTGTACAATGTATGCTGTTTGGCTTTATACAAAATTGTGACAAAGACCACGTGACAAAAAATGCACCAAGTTCTCATCACACTTGGTGCTCCCATGCACCATAGTGTGAGGTGTTGCTCCTGCACACTGCTTACCGCAAAACCCCAAAATCTAACAGCAGACATGTGCCTCTATTCCCACACAGTTCCTCCAGGTAAGCTACCTGTGGAACACTTGGCGCTTGACCTCTGTTGCTCCTGCACACTGCTTACAGGAAACAAATACAAGAAATGCAAGAGAAGAAGAAGGACAAGAAAGCAAAAAAGAGAAAGAGCATGCAATACAAATAAGGCAAGGGAACAGAAACTTAAGGCACATGACAAAGACCAATATGACCAAGATGATAAGTGCCTGAAGTGGCTGGTAATGATTTTGTAAGATAATCTGCTGGATGCTCGCCACAAGGAATCCATTCTAGTCGAATCATTTGTTGATCAACCAGTTCCCGGATATAGTGATACTTAACCAGAAAATGTTTTGACCTATAAGTATAGAGATCGTTTGAGCTCAAATTGATAACGCCTTGTTTGTCAGTCTAGATTGGAATCGGAGTCAGGGACGGGAGCATAAGTGCTGTGTGCTGTTGTGAGATGGCCTCCAGTTCTGGTCCTAGTTCTGAGACTGCAACGTATTCTGCTTGCTGAGGTGAAAGCATAATAAATGTAGGCCTGCGAGTCGCTGATAGGAGTGTTTCCAAACAGGACGAAGTAGCCAAGTTGTGATTTCCCATCTGCATGAGCTCCATGTGCAGCATCTGAGTAGCCAAAAATTACAGACCCTGTGTTGGAATAAAACAAACCATACTCACGTGTACCGTTGATGTACTGAAACTCAAATGAGGATCTGCAAGTGGTGCTTGCCTGGGTCCCTGCTGAAGGCGCCTAGATATGAGACTGCTGGTGCCAAGTCTGGTTGCGTGTGTGTTGCCAAGTAGTCGATGCCACCAAGAATTGCCTGGTAGAGATGTTGATTTGCTTATCATTTTCTTGAGGCTGAAGAGTGAGAGAACTGGGAGAGCAGTTACTGCTGTCTTTCCATGGACCAGGTCTGCATGGCATTGGAGTAATTCCTTGGTGTAAGCTCTTTGATGCACGTAGATGCCAGTTGGCTTTTGATGAACTTCCATATTCAGTATGGTCTTGTTGGAGTTTGCACACATTACCTATACCTTTTAAGATCCTCTGACCTGCCTCAAGAGTAAAGATAAGTTAAGATGGCATTAGGGCTGGTCCCAGTGTTATCTACACTTCTCCCAATCTTTGAGACTATACGAGCGCTTAGAGGTGGTTTCAATCCCCAGTCTGGGTAGACCGCGTCAGTGTGCTTCACTCTAGCAATCTGACAGGAATGATTACAGGAGCTTGACAGGGAGCCTGCACACACAACTCCATGGAAGTTCTGGACAAATCAGTGTGATGCAACAATGATGTCATGCCTGCCTCCTGACTCCTCAAAGTCTAAACTCTATCTCTCAGAGCTAAAAGGCTATCACCAAAGTCTGATTCCAGAGACCACCTGCAGTATAAAAGGGGGAGCCCCAGCAGCTCCAGAGAAGCATCATCCCAGATCCCGATCACATCTGCCTGCACTCTCTCTACCCTCGAGTACAACAAACAAAAACCATTATTCTTATCTGAGTCACCATACCCTCAACTGGAATTTGTAAAAAGTATCAACCCCTTGGTAATTCACAGCAAAAGTGAATCGGATAATGGTGTACAGCTCTAGTGTTTGAGGTGACAGCACGGCGGATTGGATTCTATGCTACTGCAATTAACAGGAAGGCCAGACCAGGGTGGCAGACCAGCAATGTAAATCAACTGAAGGCCCACCGACACTGACGTCTCAGCTTGCAGGCTAGTGTGGCCTGGACCTGTGTCAGAGGATGTGGAGTCCAGAGCAGGGAGCCCATTCCGTGAGGAGTACCAACCTCGAGACAGTTATATGTGAGATTGTGCTCTCTAAGGAGATGTCTAGGGGTCACTAGACAGGACAATGTATTTGAAGTCTTAAGAAGCCCAAGAAACACAAAGAAACTCTCTTACTACACACAAAGAGAAGACTCTCACACTCAGACCAAAGGCAACTGTGAAAAGGTGGCACACTAGCAAAGAATGTGCAGGGTTCTCTGGTCCATGACACAGAGTGGGCCCAATGGGAGGCAAAAGCCAAAGCCAAAGGGGACCGGGAAATCCGGTAACAATACTGGAGGCGCAAGATGCAGCAAGCTCCAGGGAGCGGCACTAAGTGCAGCACTCCAATCCAACTGAAGAAGACAAGAGAGTGGGGAGGAAAGTGGCCAGATCCCGGTCTGTTGGAGCCACCACCATGGAGCAAAGCTCCCTCTCTGTCAAAGACACGCCCTAAGTTGGAGGGGGTTAGACACAGAGGGCAAACACAAGGAACAGTTAGTGTGCAGAGGTGTCTGTTGAATTAAATCAGAACTGTTTTTTTTTCCACTTAACAGGACCAGACACAACTTGTCTCACTCCAAGGAGAAGTTCCAACTCAATCCAAGGAGGGGGCACACAGGGGTGGGAGACAGTGGGACTCTTCTTACTTCATCCTACTAGGACACAGACATCTGCTTCACCAAGCCAGAGGAATTCCCTATCTTAGAAGCAAGGAAGGTTAACACCCACTCCCTCACCCAAATGTGGCACCATGACATCACAGGCATTAATCTGAGAGAAAGAGGGTCTGAACCCAGTGAAGACCAGGCCCACCAGAGGCCACAGGAGCCAAGAACCAGGGAGGAGTGGGCATACCTGAGAGACCATTCCTGCAGCAGTACCTGACCAGACAGCTCATTCATATCCCCTTGAGAGACCTGGATTTGACTAGATGTATTGACAGGAACCTAGAGGCACCACCACAGATTTACCCTCCATCCTTCCATCACCAAGTGGCTCCTACCCAGTCCAACCTAAACAGCATGCAGAATTGGTGAGGTGCACTGGGGCTTGAACCCAGCACACTGCCATGATGGCTAAGAGGACTTCAACCTCCTGTCACACACCAGGGGACTGCCACCCCCAGCTCTACAGTCAGGAAGAAAAGGGCAGGCAAGGGACTTCAGGCACAGGTTCACACAGTCAACAAGATGGGGGGCAGCTGCTTAAGTAGGAAAGGGTTGGAATCACCAGGGAGGAGGGAAGTAGGAGGGAAAACACATACAAAACAGCAAAACAATAAATAAAATAGTAAAGAAAAGAATGGGAGGAGTGAATCACCAAGAAATGAGGCTGAGCCAGCCAAACAAGGAAGACAGCCCAGAGAATCATGGGGCATTTCTTGGCAAGCAGAGTGGAGAGGGCTGGCAGGAAATGATTGGTACAGATAAGAAGACAGTCACTCTCAGCCACACAAGAAAGAAAATGCACAGACAGAGACAACAAGGAAGAAATAAAAGAGAAAACAGGAAAAACAGGATAAATTACTAATTGGAAAAATAAGTAAAAATCATCAATGAAAAGATAAAGAAAAACCCTGTGATCTCATACCCTTTTATGAGGCATTACATCATGGTAGCAGGTGGTTGGGCTTGTTAGCTCTGCCATCATCTTATGAGATTCCTAATCTCATGGGCCATTGAGCTGTTGAGGTCTCTTTAAAAGCTCTTCCTTGACTAGTTCATTGGTTTTACCTTTACGTATAGTGGTCCCCCATCAATCACAAACAACCACTCTATTCCTATGTTTGAATACTTATTCTTACTTTCAAAAGTAACTCAGTGCTGATGCCCCGCATCAAAAAGAGCATCTGGTGTTCCTTGTGCTGAATGGGCCAAAGTGTCAGGAACAGGGCAGGACAGGACAAGGCAGACAAGGAACTGAGAGGAGTGATGATTGTATTGGAAACAATAATTCACTTGAGGGATGGGACAGGTCCCCCATCCCCCTTTTATACCTTTTGAGAGTGTTCCTTGTCAAGACTCAAAGAAAGTTCCGGAAAGAGCAATTAGTAATACAATGATACCAATGATACCAATGACAACAAGACAAGTCAGGAAAGCAAAGAAGGTTCCAGAAGGTTCCACAAGGTTCCATGAAGGAATGTTCTAGAAGGTTCCAGAGGTTTCCAGAGGGTGATTCATAACATCAACCAGTTCCATTCTTTTCCTTACAGCGCTGCCTCTTGATGCTAACCGGTCATTTCTGCCAGTGATTCATAACATCATATCCCCCCATTTAGGCCTCTTCTGCAACTTGGTGGGGTACCTGGTCTTGAACTTGAGCAGAAGGTCTTGGCAGTGAGTGAGGTTTGACTCAGGTTCCCAGGTGTTGTCAGCATCTGAGTAACCTTTCCACTTAAAAAGGAACTTGAGTGTCCTTCCAAACCACTTGGCATCCAAGATTTGTTCAACCTCAAATTCCTCTTCGCCTTCTACCTCAACTGGAGGAGGAGGAGGAACAACTCTGCCTGGAATGGAATTGGCCACAAACTTCTCCAAAAGGCTGACATGGAAAACTGGGTGGATCTTCATGGATGCAGGGAGATCCAGCTTGAAGGTGACTGGATTGATTTGCTCCAAGATCTTGAAAGGTCCCAACTTGAGGTTGTCTAGCTTGGGACTTGGTCTTTTGGTCTGCAAGTTCTTCCTCAGAAGCCAAACTTGCTGACCTACAGCAAGGTCATGGTCCATTCTGTGAGTGTTGGCGAATCTTGAGGCATCTTCTTGGGCTTGCTTCAGGGTGGAGTCCAGGAAGGTGCTGATGATCTTGAGCTTATGCAAGTGTGAAGCCACAGCAGGAGCTTGGACATTGGATAGGGTCTCTTGTCCCAGAAGATCTCCTCTTGGATTGAAGCCATAGGTTGCAAAGAAAGGAGATAGCTGGGTGCTTGAGTGGAGAGAATTGTTGAGAGCAAATTCTGCCAGCGGAAGGAGGGTGGGCCAATCATCCTGTTGATAGCTGACATAGCACCTCAAATACTGCTCCAGAGTCTGGTTTGTTCTTTCTGTTTGTCCATCAGTCTGAGGGTGATAAGCAGTTGACAGTTGAGACTTGATTCCAAGGGCTGCTGTGAGTGCTTTCCAAAATTGAGATCTGAACTGAGATCCTCTGTCACTGATGATTGACTGAGGCAGCCCATGGAGCCTGAATATGTGCTGCAAAAACAGGTCTGCTGTTCCTTGTGCATCTATATTCTCAGTGCAGGGGATAAAATGGGCCAACTTTGTCCTTCTGCAGATGACAACAAGGATAGAGTCAAATCCATGGGATGGGGGTAGTTTCACAATGAAGTCCATGGATATTGATGACCAAGGGCTGATGGCAATTGGGAGGGGCTCCAGAAGTCCATAGGGCTTGTGTCTGCTGGATTTGTTTCTTTGACAGGTTTGACATAGTTCTTGATGTACTTCCTCATGCCTGGCCAGTAGAAGTCTCTGGAAACAAGCTCATATGTCTTGTGCTCTCCTGGGTGTCCAGCTGTTGCTGCATCATGCCTTGTCTTGAGTATCTCAAGTCTTTCCTCCTCTTGGCTGATTTGAATCTTGTGAGGCTTGGGGTCCTTGGAAATAGCATGGGCCCACACACTGTCAGGAAGCAATTAAAGGTGTGTCTTGGATGGTGGGGTGAAACCATCTCCCCCTTCAGGTGCAAGGTCTGTTCTTCTTGACAGGGCATCAGCCACAGTGTTAAGGTGGCCAGGAGAATAGCTGATGAAATCCCACCCAGGACTGGAGGGACTTGGTGTGTGTGGGAGGGAATGAAGAGAGAGAGAGAGAGAGAGAGAGCAGTGATGATGGAAAAGGGAGAGGAGTGAGAGGCTGGAGAGAGGAGAGAGGAGTGAGTGGGCAGAGATGGAAGAGAGAGCAAATGGAGGAAGAGAGATTGGCTTGTTTTGCACTGGATTCTGTCAAAGCAGCAAGGAGGGGGTTGGATTCCTTGTTTGATCTCTGTCAGAGGTTGCTGCTTTCATACTCCTGCAGGTTGGAGCCATCAGAAAACAGAGGGAGCAGTGGGCTGCACAGAGCAGGCCACAGAAATGAGATAAAACAGGCTGAGCACCAATCCCCAGCCTGGGCTAAGTACCCATTCAGGGCTGAGTACCACCCAGTGCTGGGCATCACTCAAGGCTGAATACCAGCCAGGGCTGAGTACCAGCCTGGGCTGAGCACCACCCAGGGCTGAGTACCAGCCTGGGCTGTGCACCACCCTAGGGCTAAGTACCAGCCAGGGCTGAGTACCACCTTGGGCTGAGCACTTTGTCTGGGCTGAGTACCACCAGGAACCAATTTACAGCTTGTTTGAGAAACAGTTGCTTGTAAATTGGTTTGGTTGTTTCCAAATCAGGAAGCTTGTTTGGGAAACAAGCCGCTTTTTTCCTTGTTTTTAGAAATCCAATGATTGGTGCAATCTCTGGTGAGCTCAGTTTTTATCTCACTTTTAGAAATGCAGTGATTGGTGCAATCCCTGATTCCTAAATGCCTGTTGCATTGCTCAGATTGCACAGCACAGCAGGAAAGCTGGAATTCCGGATCAGTGAGTGGAATTCCGATGCAGAGAGCGGAATTCCAGATCAGGAAGCGGAATTCCGATGCAGAGAGGGTTATTCCGATGCAGAGAGCGGAATTCCGGAGCATGGGGCAGTGGTACACTGCTTCTGCATGCTTGCTGTGCTGTGTTATATGTGCAGAGTGCGTAGTTTGAGCATTTTTGTGCATGTTCTAATTGCATTGTTCCTACCGGTAGGATGAACAAAGCTAGAACAACAGCCGCCTTTGCCTATCTCTTTTTATTGAGAACAGATTAGCCCTTCCGAGCGCCCCATTAAAGTATTGAATCTACTGAGCCCTTCAAACACCCCATCCAATGTGATTGGATGGAGTTCTCAAAAGGATCATCAGTAACGGGCGTAGTGTACCCCGTGGGTTGAATCTCAACAATAGCACAGCTTAATTTCATACTTAGAGAGCAGTTCAGCCCACCTGGCATGCCTCTGCTTGAGCAACCTCCTTGCCCTGAAGAAGGTGAGGTTCTTGTGATCAGAATAGACAGAGATGCCTTTAGAACCAGCCAAGTAGTGTCTCCAGAATTTGAATGCTTCCACAATTGCAAGCAACTCCTTGTCATGGACTGTGTAGTTACACTCAGCACTGTTCAGCTTCCTGGAGTAATATGCCACTGGATGCAGAGGAGCAGAGGGGTCCTGAGAGCTTGGCTGGGACAGAACAGCACCGAGGGCATAGTCTGAGGCATCAGTTTCCAAGGTGAAGGAAAGCAAGGGATCCACATGCTTAAGGAGTGGTGCACTTGTGGTTGCTGTCTTAAGAGCTAGCCAGGCTTGCTCTGCTGCTGGGGTCCATTCAAACTTGGTGGTCTTCTTGGTGAGATCAGTGAGAGGCTTGGCTATGGCAGAATAGTTGGCAATGAAGGTTCTGTAGAAGTTGCAAAATCCAAGGAAGCTTTGAACATCCTTGATGGAATTTGGAGCCTTCCATTCAAGAATAGTTTGGATCTTGTCTGGTGCCATGGAGATCCCTTTGTCAGACACAATGAACCCCAAAAACTCAATGGAGGTCTTGTGGAATTCACACTTCTCCAGCTTTGCATAGAGGTGATGCTGTCTGAGTCTCTCCTGTTAGATTTTGGGTTTTTGCAGTAAGCAGTGTGCAGGAGCAACACCTCACACTGTGGTGCATGGGAGGATTTGGTGCATTTTTTGTCACCTGGTCCTTGTCACAATTTTGTATAAAGTCAAACAGCATACATTGTACAACAGTGTCCCATCTCAGCTTCACCATCACAAGAGAGTAGTCCACCAGAGTAGTTTACCACCATCCACAAACAGCAGCAGTCATTTCTTTCATACAAAATTGTGACCCATCCCAATCATCTGGAGTATAAACAACAAGCAGAATCGAGGAAGAACGTGCAGAACGCAGCAACACACTTGAAAAGCGCACAGAGGCGACAGTGCCACTTGCCACCACCACTTCCACACTACCAACTCTCTCAGTTTTCGTCCCCCCACCATTCCACCACCATCTACAGCAGTTTTAACAGTGGGGAAGACGTTTTGACGGTTGTTTATCGCTGCAGCAGCGTTGTAGAGCGTGTAGCAGCACTCACTCACAGCATCAGCACCTAAGGACGTTGAATTTCGAGAATTTCGTTTACCAACTTCTCTCAATTGCTTTGGAAATCGCTAAACGCAGCAAGAAAGCGGCGATCCCGCTCTATCTACCCACCAAATATCGTGATCTTCAACTGTTCCTTGCAGAATAACAGCTGTCAGCGTTTTTACTGTTCAATTAGCACTCAACTCGTCGAAATTGCTGTATTGGAGCTTCCCACCAACACAACTCAGCCAAAACCCGACCAAATTGCCTCAATCCAATTTTCCTGCATTGCTCAGCGCCCAATCTTAGTGATCCCACTCGGTGATCAATCAGATACATCTACTTTCATTGCAGAATATTGAATTACAACGAGCTGCAACCATATTTTGCGGTATCCAGTTGTGCCACTACTCAATTTTCGCTTCAAACCCCGTGACAAGTCTGTTTTTCTCGTCCCCAACTCGCTACACACACGTTTTTTCTTGTCCTCAAGTCACTACACACGTGTGCAAACTTGGCTACATCACCTATCCACCTATCCACACCCATACCTTGGCCATCAAGTGTCGCGTCACGCTTGTTGAGTGTCGACTTAAAGACTGCTACCATTCCCTACGAAGGATTACCACTAAATCAGGGAAATCACTGCCTTTCAAATTTCTATTCTCCTGCAAAGCTCTCACACATTTTCCTCCCAAGCATGAGCGAGCGTGATCAAATCAAGTATGCTTCCTGTGCATTCCCCATCCTCAAAGGCGCAGCAAATTTTGGAGATTGGCTGGACGACCTAATTTCAGAACTATCCAACAAAAGCAATGGTCTCCGCCACTGCGTTGACCCAGACCGAATTAACGTATTACGCAATGATCAAGTGGACCCCAATGATCCTAATGTCGGCCCAACATGCAGAGTACGCAGGGGGCCCAACCACGGCGAGCATTATGCATTTGCACAAGACGGGCGTGAGCCAGTCAAATGGTTCCCAGGGACAGAAGACCAGAACGCATACTGTATCCTTCTCATTCGACGACATGTTGAACCAGAGCTTCTACCACAGTTCCCCCAACGAGGGCAGATATTTGCCTACACACTGCTTGGAGAAATTGTGATTGCATGTCGAACAACAGATCAAGGATTAGCAAAGGAAATTATTGATGATTTCGAACGTATAAAAATGGAACCTGCAGAATCATCCGAATCATTTGCAATGCGCTTCATTACAGCTTACCACAAAGTAGAAAGCTTTGCAGAAAGTTCATCAGTGGAAATCTGCAGACGCATCACACCATTTTCCAAAGTTGTGCGAGTCTTCGTATCTGCCCTGAACAACACGCTAATCGATATGGGTGTTGCCAATATGTTCATGTTTGCAGGGAATCCTATCACTTCTGTTTCATCATTGACTAAACTAATCACCTTATTTAAATCTACCGCCCGCCAAATACATATGATGAGAGGCGGGATCGACTTGCAGCACAACAGGAGCGGGATCTGACAACAGCCATTCCAGAAGTCACTACACCAACAGCAAATGTAATTATTCAGCCAAAAGTACACTATAGTCAACTCCGCGGTCGTAGCAGTTATCATAAACCTCAGCAGTACCAGCCGTATCCTAATATCCGCCCAACAACCTTGCAGTACCAAAACCCTCAGTCCCAACAGTACACACCGCGCCCATATGGTGGTTTTGGCCAAGGCCGAGGAACATGGCGAGGACTAAGTTCACGTGGAACAGCAACAGGTGGTACTGCAATGGGACGCGGCTCTGGGGGGAGTTGGTACCCTGCACAGCAACAGTCTTTTGGAGTCCAATGTCATGCATGTGGAGGCTATGGTCATGTTGCTCGACAGTGTGCCAACACATTTCTTCAGCAATTGCAGCAACAGCAACAGAATCGACCACCAGTAAACCCAAATGCGCTCTTACTCCAGCAACCAAACCCTCCACAACAGCAGATACCTGAAAACCAAGCACTTCTGCTACAGAACGGTGATTGGGATGACCAGCAAAGTGAGCAGTATGCTGCAGAACAGCAATTGTGGATGGAAACGCAACTCCAATCAGAGACCGAACAAGATGAAAGTCAACAGGATTTTTGGATGGCCCGGGAGTAATCCGGGCATTTGCAGTTAACGTCCCTTCCCTTCCAATTTCTTTTCCTGTACTCATCGACAACAGTTGCAATGTCACAACGCTCTTGCACGAGACCTTCAACCTGGTACTATTTATCGTAGCAGTCCTGAGGAAGGAGATCCAGCCGTCCTTCAAATGATTCTTAGACATGGTCTCCAATGGTTCCCAACAGCAGCAAACCCCAACTTCAACTACAGCAAACAATTTATTGCACACTGCGCCAGTAAATTTTACAACCTCTTCAGCTCTGCAGAACCAGTTGATACACTCAGTATACGCACAGCCTTTCTCAACAGCAAAGCCCCAAACACTCAGCGCATGCATGAACGCCTCGGCCATATCCCTTATGCAAGACTACGAGCAATGAAGGAGCGCCGTACATGTGCTGACTTTCCTGACATTAAGCTGGACTTACTTGAAGAACCGTGTAAGGCCTGCATTATTGCCAAACAGACTCGTGCTGCTATTCCACATACAGATCCTCCAGATAAACTACCAGGCGAACATTTAGCCTTTGATCTAGTGGAAGTCAAACCAAAGTTTCGAGGACAAAATGGCTTTGCTCTCATTGCCATTGACTATGCAAGTAATTATCTCTGGTCGACAAACCTTCGGAGAAAGTCAGAAGCACTACCGGAGGCCATTAAGATCATCCAACAATTGGAGACAGTTAGGGATGTTCGTGTAAAGGGCGTCCGTTTTGATGGTGGGGAACTGAATTCACTCGCTTTTAACGTTTCTGTGCATCACGTGGCATCTGCGTTGAAGTCAGTCCACCTCATACACCTGAGCTGAATGGGAAAGCAGAGCGAGCAGTTCGAACAGTCATGGATGTCACACGATCTCTTCTAAGACATGCTGGTTCACCATGGTCATGGTGGGGATACGCGATTCGACATGCAGTAGATATCATCAACACACTTCCTGTCCTCAGCTGTGGATTACTATCTCCAGTTGAAATGCTTCTTGGATTCCCTCCATGCATCAGTCAATTCAGAGTTTTTGGCTCAGGATGTTTGTATCATACCACAGCAAAGGAACGTGGACAAACACATCAGTTTAAAAAGCTTGCAGAACGCGCCTGACCAGCAATTTACATTGGAAACATTGGTCGTTCCATTGCTCGTTTGATTGACATCAGCACGGGTAGAGTAATCACTCATCGATTGGATGACCTTGTGGTTGCAGAAGACAGTTTCCCTCGCCTCAGCACCTCAGCAGCAGAGGATATTGCTCAGGACCTCGTTCATCAGCTAACACCACTCCTCAGCAAAGATGAACTTACATCAACTGAACAAAACATCACCAACCTCCTTCGTGAAGCCAATGTTCGCGTGGATCAATTCCCAGAACCAGGACCAGCAGCGGTAGCTGAACGACAACCTTCCACAGAACTAGCACCAAATGAACATGAAGTGGTCCAGGTACGGCAGCGAAAGTGAATCGGATAACGATGTACAGCACGAAGTGTTGGAGGTGGCGGCACGACGGGTTGGACTCTGTGTTACCGCAATTAACGCCATCTCCAGTGGGCCTTACCTACAAGCACTAAAGCTGGGGGACCAATCGGATGAGTGAGGGCGGCGACCGGCTCTGTGACTGCAGGCGCACTCTCTGCTGGGAGTGACGTGGGTGGCGCAACCGAAGGCCCTGGGCCATACCGACCCTGCGGGAGCTAGTGCGGCGTGGACCCAAGTCAGAAGGGATGCATGCCTGTTTGGGAGCCCATTCCGTAAGGAACACCACCAGGGGAGATAGGTCCCTTGGCGCCTGACGTTACGCATGGGGGAAAGTGCGGAAGGCGGGCTGTGGAGAGAGGAAGAAGGCTCTCTGGCACAGGGTGTCCCGAGCCGCATCGTGCAGAAGGCTCACCTGCCAATGATTTTTCTATTTCCTTTTCTGCATCCTAATACTCACAAACACCTCTGTCATTTTACTAACACCACCAAAGCATACCCCTGATGACAAAACAATTGCTGAAACACCAACTAGAGACCTACCACCTCAAGCGCCACCACCAGAACCACCACCACCAGAGCCTCCACCTACACATGTGCGCAAATCACCATTGCAGCCCTACGCGCAGCCCATCTCCAAAACATACTCGATCTGGACATCTATATTTAACCAGTGTCAATGTCCAGATCCAGTAACACGAACTGAGGCCATGAGTGGAAAGAGGTCCATGAAAGAAATGACTGCTGCTGTTTGTGGATGGTGGTGAACTACTCTGGTGGACTACTCTCTTGTGATGGTGAAGCTGAGATGGGAGACTGTTGTACAATGTATGCTGTTTGGCTTTATACAAAATTGTGACAAAGGACCAGTTGACAAAAAATGCACCAAATCCTCATCACAGTTCGTGCTCCCATGCACCACAGTGTGAGTGTTGCTCCTGCACACTGCTTACTGCAAAAACCCCAAAATCTAACAGTCCAACGGATGCAGAACGCGATGTGATTGCTGAGCCTACTGGGCACAGGAGCGGCGGTGAGATCGGCGCCCGTGATGAAAAAATCACTGGTTGACAGCAAGCAACCACTGTGAGTGTTTCAGCTGTTCTGAAGCTTCGTTAGCGAGATGCTCTTTATTCTAAACTGCAAAGGGAGACTTTGGACTGAAAGGGCGGGAGACAGGACAAGAGAAACAGAGAAGCTAAGTCACAGGGAGAGGGGGAGTCACAGAGAGAGTCACAGAGAGCGAGAGTCACGTCTGTGCGCCAATGTGAAAAAGCATCTGAAGATCTCCTCAGCATTGGCATCCGTTCCCTTTGCAGACACATCCACTGCAAGAACAAATGCAGCAATTGATGTCGGTGTCCAAGCCGTCAGAAAGCCCGTCGAATGAGACTAAGGACCCTTTTTCGGCGTTTCGAACCAGCGACGTCTCCTTTGCCAAGAGCGCGTCACCGCATGGGTCGCCTGGAGAATTGTATACAGTGGCAAACGACAGGTTATCGCAGCCTCCCTCTGTCTCAGAAGGCAAGTTGAACCTCGAAGACGTGGAGGCAATCTTGACCCGCGAGGTTCCGAGGTTACAGCCTTCGCTGATTACTTTCATGCACACCTCGCCCGCTTGATTCGACTGAAGGTAGTTCGCGACCGCGCTGGCGGCACCATTCACGTCGTCCGACGAAGTTCCCGGGCACTGTGCCACTTGGTCCCCAATCCAGGATCCGGCTAGTTCTAGTTGGCCAGCATTACTTGTAGCGACTGGAAGACTGAAGTTTGTGAAAACATTCTTTACAAAACGACCCGTGAGGTTGAGCGTCCTGTGTTCAAAATGGTTAGACGTTGACACCGGTGGCCTTGTTCAGGAAAGGTGCAGGTCGGACAAGTTCCACCAAACCCCTGTCCGTCCCCGGCGACGCGCATTCCCCGATATATTGTACTTGGTTGTTGGGATTTGATGCCTCGCTCGTAAAGTTGCACGGCAGTATTGGGATGCACGATGTCGCTGGGGGGTGTTTAGGCTGTCGTTGGGACTAGCAACGAGAACGACGGCAGTTTCAACGGCAAGAATCAACGCTGCAACTGCCGAAAGACAAAGACACACATGATGTGGTGTGGCGAAATTGAGGGGCGGATTGGCGAGAAGTGGGACGAAAGGTTTGATTGGAAGGGTGTTGGGGAATATCGGGCCGGCCAGAAGAAGTGGGAGAGATGGATCAGTGGGTGTTGTCGATGTCTATGTGTGAGCAAGAGGGGCAAGCTCTTTCTATTTAAGTGCGGCGAACTAATTCTCCCCATCGTGAGGGATTTTCAGAGGAGAAGACTTTGTGGAGACACACAGAGTCAATCGAGGATGCAATAGGGCTGTGGTCTGCTGTGAAAGTCACGTTGTGACCTGTCTGCCGCACGATTTGCTGAACCGAGAGTAGAGTGTCTGAGAACTCTGGCACATAGAGCGAGTTCCTCATGATGAGAGCTCTTCCGTTAACGAACAGGGTAAAGTCGCCCACTCCAGTGGCAGTTGCAAGCCGTCAGCTGTTTTGATCTGCTGGGAGGTGGGCCGCAAGTTTGTGAAGTGCTCTTCACAAGGCGACATTGTCCTGGAAGCCCCAGAGTCAAGGATGACCTGGTGTGGGTTGCTGCCAGCAAGTCTTGCCATCAGCGCAGTCTGGTAGATGCGGCGGTAGGTGACGTTGCGGTAGAGGAAACGTCCAGATTCGTACATCACTTTGTAGCCGACGTTAGAGACAATGTTGTCAGTGATCCAGTCTGGATCCATTCTGCCGTCAAGAAGTGTAACTGTGAGTTCCACTTCTAATTCCTCCTCCACCTCAACGGCCTGGCATGTTCCAATTTCAAACTCCCGTGCCGCAAGTGCCCTTTCTACTGAAAGGAAGTCGTCCAGAGCTGAAGTGTCTGCAAGGCGCGCAGCACCCTCAGTACTGAACTCCAACATTTCGACGTCTTCTGCTTCAGGAGGTGGTGGTGGAGTATCCATCCTGAAGCATTTGTGGGGAGGAGAGTCCTCAGAGGCTGCGCAAGAGGCTTGGTGGTGTTCTTTAGCGGTCACCTCACGTGCAATCTTGGCAGTCTCAGTAGCTTTCTTGGAATCAGCTGGCGTGGCCTTGGCTTCTTTGGCGTGTGCAGGCTGCTTGCCCTTGGCCTTCTTTGCAGGGCGAGCTGGCTCTGACTTCCCGTGAGGGAACTTGAGGCATTCCTCGCGAGAGTGTGAGACCCAGATGGTCACAAGTAGGCTTGCCGTTGAGTGCCTCACCGATCTTGCGCTTCTTGGTTGCCGCTGAGGTCTTTGCTGAAGCAGTTGTTTCCATCTCAGAAGTGCCATGGTGAGCAGAGTGTCTTGCTGTTCTTCTCCTTGCTTTGCTGGTACAGCGTGGTGGCAGTTTGGTCAACTCCTTGACGAGATTGCTGGTGTTGGCGTAGCCTGACAGCCCCTTGAGAAGATTTCATGTCCAGGCAGCGTTTCCCTTGCTTTGTGGATGATGGCAGAACGCAGGATGTTTGTTACAACCCTGCAAGTGGTGGCAGTACATTTGAAATGCTTCGGCCAATCCGTGACCAGTGTGGTCAGAGTGGTGTACCACTCCTGGACTGCCGGACCAGAGTCTCTGGGTTTTGCCAAACGACTGTAAGTCGCAAGCCACTTGTCCTGCTGTGAACCAGTGTGGTCCTGCAGGGCATACTTGTCATTGAGCCACTTGTACCAGTCAGCGCAGTTGGTGATGTTTGCCGCATTCATGGAGCGCACATCCTCAATGCACGAGCAGGAGTCGAGGGTAGCAACTGCCTTGTCGTGTTTGGCCTCAAGCTCCCTGTAGGTCTTGTGTTCTTGGCGTATACCAGTGTGGTACTTGTCAAGGGCAGCGTGGTGCAGACGGTACATCTCACTGTATGCAGCCTTGGCCTCTGCCGTTGCAGAGGATTCAGGGGGAGAACCAATACTGGGAGGAGCAGCGCCGATGCCGACCTTGATGCAGTGCTTGTTGAACGTACTGAAGTAATTGGGCTTGAGGAAGCTGGCAACAAGATTGTATGCCATGACCGGCTTGATGACTTCTTCCACATGCAGTTCCCAAGCCTGGTAGCTGTAAGAAGAGAAGCAGACAGCCTTGGACCAGTGGACTTGTTTAGAGCGGTTGGCCCTTTTCTTGTAGAGAGCCAAGAGCCTTTTGTTGCCTTAAAGTAGCTGGTGAGCCGGTGCTCACAGACAGGTTGGTCTTGTTTAGAGTCAGAAACCCTTATCTTGTAAGAGCAGCAGGGCCTTGTTCGAGCGTACAAGTGTGGCTGACGGCTTGTAGGTAGCTTTGTGATGAAATCCCACCCAGGACTGGAGGGACTTGGTGTGTGTGGGGATGAAGAGAGAGAGAGAGGGAGAGAGCAGTGATGAAGGAAAAGGGAGAGGAGTGAGAGGATGGAGAGAGGAGTGAGGAGTGAGTGGGCAGAGATGGAAGAGAGATTGGCTTGTTTTGTACTGGATTCTGTCAAAGCAGCAAGGAGGGGGTTGGATTCCTTGTTTGATCTCTGTGAGAGGTTGCTGCTTTTATACTCCTGCAGGTTGGAGCCATCAGAAAACAGAGGGAGCAGTGGGCTGCACAGAGCGGGCCACAGAAATGAGATAAAGCAGGCTGAGCACCAATCCCCAGCCTGGGCTAAGTACCCATTCAGGGCTGAGTACCACCCAGGGCTGGGCATCACTCAGGGCTGAGTACCAGCCAGGTCTAAGTACCAGCCAGGGCTGAGTACCACCTTGGGCTGAGTACTTTGTCTGGGCTGAGTACCCCCAGGAACCAATTTACAGCTTGTTGAGAAACAGGTGCTTGTAAATTGGTTTGGTTGTTTCCAAATCAGGAAGCTTGTTTGGGAAACAAGCCGCTTTTTTCCTTGTTTTAGAAATCCAATGATTGGTGCAATCTGCCGCATTTTCCCAGGCTTGAATCTGTCTTTATCACTTTCACTCGTACTCTCCCTGTCTGTGTCTACAGCTGGTGCTCCCCCTTTGCCAGTGGAGGCACGTCATAGTCATCCAAATCAGATCCTGTATTGGAGCGATGACGCCTTTGGCTTGAGTGTGAGGAAACAGTAGCTTTCGAGGTAGAATTGCTCAGGTGACCAGTGAGAGTCTCATCAAACTGCACATTCCGAGCAACAAATATTTTGTTTGTGGAAGGATCAGAACATTGTACGCCTTTCCGCCTTGTGCATATGATAGCAGTGCGCACACCGCTCATTCAACTTGTTCTTGCCAGTCAAATGCTCAGCAGGATAGCGAGCCCATCCCCAGGCTCCAAATACTCGGAGGCTTGCCAAGTCAGGTTTGATTTGATTGAATAGCTCAATAGGTGTGAGAGAGATTCGCTTACAGGCAATCGATTACTCACGTAAACAGCAGTGGCTAGTGCATGAGGCCACCACTTCTTATCCATCTGAGCATCAAGCAGGGCTGAGTGTGCTTGGTCCAACAAATTCCTGTTTGCAATTTCCGCTTTTCCACTCTGCTCATGCTCATAAGCGATAGGAGCTTGCAGTTCAACTCCAATTTCTTTCATCTTGTCTGCAAACTGCCCAGGT